>JANAVB010004599.1:28268397-28475897 GCA_029216955.1 Iris pallida
CGCAAGGCCATGATTACAAGTCTCTCGTGCTCACTTTTCTCCCATTTTACAAGACCCTCTGCTCTCTCTCATCTCTCGATACAATGCTTGAGCCAGCGAAAGCTTCGGAAGGCAATGTCCATACATTATGTCCCGTATAAGTCTTGAGTTCATGCGGCCGCACGCTTCGACTCACCAAGGAACTCCGTGCCTCGACGCATCCAAGCGGGCTCTGTGCCATGAGCTTCTACCTGTGCCTGTACATGGAAATCGTGTGGGTGTCAGTACACAACTGTACTGGTGGAGTGAGCTCCTCGCCCACCCATACAAAACTGATACGTTCATTTACTTCGTGCAGCTTAATCCCTTTCGATTGTCTTTCTAGTCTTGCCTTAGGATCAATTTTAAAACTACGATGCCTCGGCCTATCCTTGGCAACGCAACGACAGGGTCGTGCGATACTCTATTCGAGACTTCAACATATTCGAGATAGTGCCTCGCCGAGGAGCAACTTATGCAAACTCGGCTGTGCCAAGACCTTTACTTAAACTCAAGTGCCTATAGACCAATTCTCGTGCCAGCGACGTCAAGGGGGACGACTCGTACAGGTCGTGCCAGTGAGGCCGTGCCTTCCAAGTACCAACCAGACTCCAAGCAGAAATATTGAAACATGCAGCAGAATTTAAAGGCAAAACACAAGTTAGTCAAAAGAACTCTTTATTGATATTGAACAATCAGATTACAATGGGCACAAGGCCATGATTACAAGTCTCTCGTGCTCACTTTTCTCTCATTTTACAAGACCCTCTGCTCTCTCTCATCTCTCGATACAATGCTTGAGCCAGCGGAAGCTTCGGAAGGCAATGTCCATACATTATGTCCCATATAAGTCTTGAGTTCACGCGGCCGCACGCTTCGACTCGCCAAGGAACTCCGTGCCTCGACGCATCCAAGCGGGCTCTGTGCCATGAGCTTCTACCTGTGCCTGTACATGGAAACTGTGTGGGTGTCAGTACACAACTGTACTGGTGGAGTGAGCTCCTCGCCCACCCATACAAAACTGATACGTTCATTTACTTCGTGCAGCTTTATCCCTTTCGATTGTCTTTCTAGTCTTGCCTTAGGATCAATTTTAAGACTACGACGCCTCGGTCTATCCTTGGCAACGCAACGACAGGGTCGTGCGATACTCTATTCGAGACTTCAACATATTCGAGACAGTGCCTCGCCGAGAAGCAACTTATGCAAACTCGGCTGTGCCAAGACCTTTTCTTAAACTCAAGTGCCTATAGACCAATTCTCGTGCCAGCGATATCAAGGGGGACGACTCATACAGGTCGTGCCAGTAGACTGATCGTGCCATGAAGTTGAGTCCGTGCCTTCCAAGTACCAACCAGACTTAATTAAACTGGCCTTACAGCCCTTCCTGACTTACCTATAAACCAACTTAGACAAGACTTGTGAAACATAGTATCGATTTCATGAAGATCCTGACGCCAAGTATCGTGCCAAGCACGGTGCCTATGCTGCAGCCCAATCTTAGGCCCATATATCGTGTTACCGACTGGACAAACACTCAAGTTCTAGACTCAATCCAAAGGCATACACGCGATTTGCTGCTATTCTGCCGACCCATCTATATGAGTGGTCACTAGCAATGTCAAGCTATCTTGGACACGGCTCGAGATAACAGCTCGTCCCTCCGTGGGTAGCTAGCCCCGGAAGCGCCAAGTATCTCCCATGCGGTTATCCAGCATCCTACCTTGAGCCGCCTCGCTCCTTCCGGGCCGATATGATCTTGGCGCCCCGACGATCATTCGAGAAGACTTCACCTTCCCGACAAGTTGTCCAATGATCATGCAGACTCAACTCGATCTATCAAGTTCTTCCTTAACATGACCATGCTTTCTATCTTTCTATCGAGACTCCCAAGTAGCGGGACTGATCTCGCGTGCGAGACTTATTGAGACTCCCAAGTAGCGAGACCGATCTCGTGTGCGGGACTTATCGAGACTCCCAAGTTGTGGTACCGATCTCGTGTGCGGGACTTAGCGAGACTTAACGAGACTCCCAAGTAGCGGGACCGATCTCGTGTGCGGGACTTATCGAGACTCCTAAGTAGCGGGACCAATCTCGTGTGCGGGACTTATTGAGACTTAACGAGACTCCCAAGTAGCGGGACCGATCTTGACGACAACTAGTCGCGTGGACTTTCTTTGTCCGTGGCATACTCTTTACTAAATCCACCGTGTCTCGTGCCTTAGACAGGCCTGGTTCTATAGGCGACACTATCGTTCAAGTCATATACTTATACGACGAGCCTTGTTTTCGAGGGACTACGCGACTTGACAACCGCAGATAGAGCAAAACAGTGCTAGAAATGGATTTGATTGCCCAGCACAACTCTCATCTAACTTATTCGGGCAACGAATCGATGATCAAAGGCTACGTCGAGCTTCGCATCGAGAGGACGGGCCGTGCACACGTTCGACTTGAACAACCAAGTTCTCGGGTGCCTAGACTTGAGCCAAAAGCCGTGCAAGATGACTTAACCCACGGGACATATGAAGGCTATGCCAAGCCTTGGACGACGGGACCGTGCATGCTTTATCAAGCATTCGTGTGGGCGACGCCTATGAATTAGGCTAATTCGAGCGTTGGGGCAAAACGACGGGACCGTGCATGCTTTATCAAGCATTCGTGTGGGCGACGCCTACGACTTAGGCCACGTTCATAACTTCTTGGCAACGTAGACCAACTCTCCTTCTCCCAAGCTACTGGAATGAAGGATTCAAGTGTCATTTTGAAAGCACGCTGAGCCAACTTGGACCATTTTCCATGTTCTAAGACATTTCGACCCGTCGGAATTATTCCCTTAGCTATGTGGATGCGTCTCTTTTATTATCAAGCCTAACTTGTGCAAGTTGAAAACAAGCGAGTTATTATGTGAAGGCTAAGATGAGGCAAGTTCATCAAAACTACCCCACCTGAGTGAGGAGTCGCCTCGACTGAGCGAGCCTTCGAGCATCCGTTGCAAGGCTAGGGCCGAACGCCGTCGGCGTTTCGATTCCTCCGATTGACTTTGCAGGACGGGGCACTACAACATACACCACTCAGAACAAGTCTCGTCCTCGAGACTTTCCTGAAGGCAATCCATCCTACCATTTCTATGGCCAAGACTTAATCGTGCCTAGACACGGAACTATAATATTCGTGCGAGGTACGCCATAATTTATCGTGCATACTCTGCCTATGCTTTTCTTCGATTCCGAGCCATGCTCGTACTATTATCAATCTTTCCTTTAACACGATTTTAATTTCTCGACACTCTTCCATTCCCCAAGTCTTGCTTAAACTCAACGTATCACTTGGCTAGATCGTGCATGCATTCCAGGCGTCCCCAAAATACATGTATTTCAGCCAAGCTGTATGATAGAGAATTTGTCATTCTCATTCGAGTCGTATCGTGCACACACCCAGGCGTCCCTGAAGTATATGTATGTCAGCCGAGTCTCGTGAGCTGGGTTTCCTATTCTTGAATCATTCCATCAATCCATACCAATCCTCGAAATCAATCTTTTCGATTGCTAACCCTTGAAACAGGGGCGTCTCGCCTAACCGCTAGGCCATTTCTCAAGGCTAAGTCAATGTCAGGATTGGAATCATAGTTCCCCAACAATAATGCCAACACTGACCCCAATCCTAGGGTCAAACCAAAGTCGGTAGTACAGAGTTTTCTACCCAAGCTCGCGTCACTCATATTTCTAAACATCGAGCATAATCACCTAATTCGTATCCAGGTACGTGTTGTGCATATTCGAATATGTTCAAATCACCAATTCTAACTAATTCATGTATTCGATCACGAGGTCATCTAGCTCGACAATATGTTGTGCCCCAATCTCACGCGAGTCCGATTATCTACGGTGGTTTATGAATCACCATGCAACGCTCCCGCAGAATAATCATTCTCATCGGGGAGTAACTCTTGTTTGAGTCCAGACTAATCCATTCTCGATACGCGAATTGGACCTACTCAATCCTCAAGTTCGATCGTCAAGCACACCGAGTCATTCATGAGTCCACCTTTGCGTCAAACCACAAGTCAAAACATACAAATTGCCACGCCATACAAGTCTGATCACCCCCGCCGTATGAATCACCATACCAGCGCTCACGCGGAGTGATCGCCCTAACCGGTGTGACGTATGTGCAAGGCTGGAGTTGCGCTCGCATAAGACAAGAACGTCAACGTTGTGGTTGTCGACGAAGCAAATCCAAACATTTCATTTTTCATCCAAGCCAAGATCTCAGTTTGACAGTCCGTTCGACATTCGATCAACTAAAAAGTCCTCAAGCCAAGTCTATCTTTTCCTCGACACATTTTAACATCCCGAGTATAGCATCCATCGGAACAATAACATTTTACACGATCATCATTCCTCGAATCAGAGTACCCCCGAGTTATCGTACATCGATCTTTGATACGCCTCAATACCATCGATGATGTACGTAACCTGACGATCTTCCTTTGCAACGAACTTCGAGTTGTGCAACTGATGCTATTGCCCGAATTGGATATACCGTAATTCCATTCGATCAAATCTGAATCATAAGTGCGATTCTCTAGACTTCCTCGATCAAGACATTCACTTTTATTCATCATTCCGAATCATTTTCAATATCGCTTTCTGACTCGCGTTGCTCATTCACAAGTTGTCCGAACGACATCGCGTTCGGGACTTTCGAAGTCACGACCAACTAAGTGTGACGCGTTCTAAGGCTTTGTGCGATCACATCGCCTTGCCGATATACTCATTGTTTACTCGTAATCCTTAATCTTCGCTCGAATGATATCCAAGAGAAACCATACACCACTCAAGATTCGAGCCATCCGATCTAGTCCTCAATCATGTTTGCATCATTCGCTAAGCCATCTTTCAGATTCGTTCGACGAATCTCTAGCGTAATCGCTCACGTCGTCTCGACGTACTAAGTCGTTTCAAACTATTCCCCAAAATCTAATCCAATCTTCCGTGTATGCCGAAGCGTTAGTTCGATAGCGTTTCTATCGATATACACTCCAAGTGTATCTCCGTTCCTGACCGAGCGGTACTTAACATTGCTCGCGACTCGTTTGCACCAAAAAGTCTAGGTACGCGACACGCGGCACAACTTAGCCAAAATATCGTGTGCATAGCCATCCCGTACGGACTATACTACGAGTTTGTATGCTCATTCGCTAATGACGACGTAGGACTATTCGGGCACGCACATGACTTGCTAACTTTAGCACGTGTCTTCTATCAAGTCAAATTTGACACCGTTCGGTACAAAGGCTACTACATACCGATACGTACGATTGAACGCTTGTACGAGCTTTTGAAATTATTTAGACTTATTGTAGGGACATGTCGAGGAACATTTGAGAGAGAGCGCACAATTCTTTTTCCATGAACGAGCTTTCAAAACTGAGAAATTCAACTTGAAGTCTAAGGACGTAAAGCCGTGCTCTGATACCATTATGTCACACCCCGCTCCCGTAGGAGCGATCGTCATCGCTAAGGCGTGATGCCGCACGAGCCTAGATTGCACTCATGCAAGGCATTTCCATAACGGCCGATTACAGCGGCTGCGACAGGGTCATCTTACAGAAGTTCCAAGCAGAAATATTGAAACATGCAGCAGAATTTAAAGGCAAAACACAAGTTAGTCAAAAGAACTCTTTATTGATATTGAACAATCAAATTACAATGGGCGCAAGGCCATGATTACAAGTCTCTCGTGCTCACTTTTCTGTTATTTTACAAGACCCTCTGCTCTCTCTCATTTCTCGATATAATGCTTGAGCCAGCGGAAGCTTCGGAAGGCAATTTCCATACATTATGTCCCGTATAAGTCTTGAGTTCACGCGGCCGCACGCTTCGACTCGCCAAGGAACTCCGTGCCTCGACGCATCCAGCGGGCTCTGTGCCATGAGCTTCTACCTGTGCCTGTACATGGAAACTGTATGGGTGTCAGTACACAACTGTACTGGTGGAGTGAGCTCCTCGCCCACCCATACAAAACTGATACGTTCATTTACTTCGTACAGCTTAATCCCTTTCGATTGTCTTTCTAGTCTTGCCTTAGGATCAATTTTAAGACTACGACGCCTCGGCCTATCCTTGGCAACGCAACGACAGGGTCGTGCGATACTCTATTCGAGACTTCAACATATTCGAGACAGTGCCTCGCCGAGGAGCAACTTATACAAACTCGGCTGTGCCAAGACCTTTACTTAAACTCAAGTGCCTATAGACCAATTCTCGCGCCAGCGATGTCAAGGGGGACGACTCGTATAGGTCGTGCCAGTAGACTGATCGTGCCATGAAGTTGAGGCCGTGTCTTCCAAGTACCAACCAGACTTAATTAAACTTGCCTTACGGCCCTTCCTGACTTACCTATAAACCAACTTAGACAAGACTTGTGAAACATAGTATCGATTTTATGAACATCCTGACGCCAAGTATCGTGCCAAGCACGGTGCCTATGCTGCAGCCCAATCTTAGGCCCATATATCGTGTTACCGACTGGACAAGCACTCAAGTTCTAGACTCAATCCAAAGGCATACACGCGATTTGCTGCTATTCTGCCGACCCATCTATATGAGTGGTCACTAGCAATGTCAAGCTATCTTGGACACGGCTCGAGATATCAGCTCGTCCCTCCGTGGGTAGCTAGCCCCGAAAGCGCCAAGTATCTCCCATGCGGTTATCCAGCATCCTACCTTGAGCCGCCTCGCTCCTCCCGGGCCGACATGATCTTGGCGCCCCGACGATCATTCGAGAAGACTTCACCTTGTCGACAAGTTGTCCAATGATCATGCAGACTCAACTCGATCTATCAAGTTCTTCCTTAACATGACATGCTTTCCATCTTTCTATCGAGACTCCCAAGTAGCGGGACTGATCTCGCGTGCGAGACTTATTGAGACTCCCAAGTAGCGGGACCGATCTCGTGTGCGGGACTTATCGAGACTCCCAAGTTGTGGGACCGATCTCGTGTGCGGGACTTAGCGAGACTTAAGGGGTCTCCCAAGTAGCGGGACCGATCTCGTGTGCGGGACTTATCGAGACTCCTAAGTAGCGGGACCAATCTCGTGTGTGGGTCTTATTGAGACTTAACGAGACTCCCAAGTAGCGGGACCGATCTCGACGACAACTAGTCACGTGGACTTTCTTTGTCCGTGGCATACTCTTTACTAAATCCACCGTGGCTCGTGCCTTAGACAGGCCTGGTTCTATAGCCGACGCTATCGCTCAAGTCATACACTTATACGACGAGCCTTGTTCTCGAGGGGACTACGCGACTTGACAACCGCAGATAGAGCGAAACAGTGCTAGAAATGGCTTTGATAGCCCAGCACAACTCTCGTCTAACTTATTCGGGCAATGACTCAACGATCAAAGGCTACGTCGAGCTTCGCATCGAGAGGACGGGCCGTGCACACGTTCGACTTGAACAACCAAGTTCTCGGGTGCCTAGACTTGAGCCAAAAGCCGTACAAGATGACTTAACCCACGGGACATATGAAGGCTATACCAAGCCTTGGACGACGGGACCGTGCATGCTTTATCAAGCATTCGTGTGGGCGACGCCTATGAATTAGGCTAATTCGAACGTTAGGGCAAAACGACGGGACCGTGCATGCTTTATCAAGCATTCGTGTGGGCGACGCCTATGACTTAGGCCACGTTCATAACTTCTTGGCAACGTAGACCAACTCTCATTCTCCCAAGCTACTGGAACGAAGGATTCAAGTGTCATTTTGAAAGCACGCTGAGCCAACTTGGACCATTTTCCACGTTCTAAGACATTCCGACCCGTCGGAATTATTCCCTTAGCTATGTGGATGTGTCTCTTTTATTATCAAGCCTAACTTGTGCAAGTTGAAAACAAGCGAGTTATTATGTGAAAGCTAAGATGAGGCAAGTTCATCAAAACTATCCCACCTGAGCGAGGAGTCGCCTCGACCGAGCGAGCCTTCGAGCATCCGTTGCAAGGCTAGGGCCGAACGCCGTCGGCGTTTCGATTCCTCCGATTGACTTTGCGGGACGGGGCACTACAATATACACCACTCAGAACAAGTCTCGTCCTCGAGACTTTCCTGAAGGCAAGCCATCCTACCATTTCTATGGCCAAGACTTAATCGTGCCTAGACACGGAACTATAATATTCGTGCGAGGTACGCCATAATTTATCGTGCACACTCCGCCTATGCTTTTCTTCGATTCCGAGCCATGCTCGTACTATTATCAATCTTTCCTTTAACACGATTTTAATTTCTCGACACTCTTCCATTCCCTAAGTCTTGCTTGAACTCAATGTATCACTTGGCTAGATCGTGCACGCATTCCAGGCGTCCCCAAAATACATGTATTTCAGCCAAGCTGCATGATAGAGAATTTGTCATTCTCACTCGAGTCGTATCGTGCACACACCCAGGCGTCCCTGAAGTATATGCATGTCAGCCGAGTCTCGTGAGCAGGGTTTCCTATTCTTGAATCATTCCATCAATCCATACCAATCCTCGAAATCAATCTTTTCGATTGCTAACCCTTGAAACAGGGGCGTCTCGCCTAACCGCTAGGCCATTTCTCAAGGCTAAGTCAATGTCAGGATTGGAATCATAGTTCCCCAACAATAATGCCAACACTGACCCCAATCCTAGGGTCAAATCAAAGTCGGTAGTACGGGGTTTTCTACCCAAGCGCGCGTCACTCATATTTCTAAACATCGAGCATAATCACTTAATTCGTATCCAGGCACGTGTTGTGCATATTCTAATCTGTTTAAATCACCAATTCTAACCAATTCATGTATTCGATCACGAGGTCATCTAGCTCGACAATATGTTGCGCCCCAATCTCACGCGAGTCCGATTATCTACGGTGGTTTATGAACCACCATGCAACGCTCCCGCGGAATAATCATTCTCATCGGGGCGTAACTCTTGTTTGAGTCCAGACTAATCCATTATCGATACGCGAATTGGACCTACTCAATCCTCAAGTTCGATCGTCAAGCACACTGAGTCATTCATGAGTCCACCTTCGCGTCAAACCACAAGTCGAAACATACAAATTGCCATGCCATGCAAGTCTAATCACCTCCACTGTATGAATCACCATACCAGCGCTCACGCGGAGTGATCGCCCTAACCGATGTGACGTATGTGCGAGGCTGGAGTTGAGCTCGCATAAGACAAGAACGTCAACGTTGTGGTTGTCGACGAAGCAAATCCAAACATTTCATTTTTCATCCAAGCCAAGATCTCAGTTTGACAGTCCGTTCGACATTCGATCAACTAAAATATCCCCAAGCCAAGTCTATCTTTTCCTCGACACATTTCAACATCCCGAGTATAGCATCCATCGGAACAATAACATTTTACACGATCATCGTTCCTTGAATCAGAACACCTCCGAGTTATCGTACATCGATCTTTGATACGCCTCATTACCATCGATGATGTACGTAACCTGACGATCTTCCTTTGCAACGAACTTCGAGTTGTGCAACTGATGCTATTGCCCGAATTGGATATACCGTAATTCCATTCGATCAAATCCGAATCATAAGTGCGATTCTCTAGACTTCCTCGATCAAGACATTCACTTTTATTCATCATTCCGAATCGTTTTCAATATCGCTTTCTAACTCGCGTTGCTCATTCACAAGTTGTCCGAACGACATCGCGTTCGGGACTTTCGAAGTCACGACCAACTAAGCGTGACGCGTTCTAAGGCTTTGCGCGATCTCATCGCCTTGCCGATATACTCATTGTTTACTCGTAATCCTCAATCTTCGCTCGAATGATATCCAAGAGAAACCATACACCACTCAGGATTCGAGCCATCCGATCTAGTCCTCAATCATGTTCGCATCATTTGCTAAGACATCTTTCAGATTCGTTCGACGAATCTCTAGCGTAATCGCTCACGTCGTCTCGACGTACTAAGTCGTTTCGAACTATTCCCCAAAATCTAATCCAATCTTCCGTGTATGCCGAAGCATTAGTTCGATAGCGTTCCTATCGATATACACTTCAAGTGTATCTCCATTCCTGACCGAGCGGTACTTAATATTGCTCGCGACTCGTTTGCACCAAAAAGTCTAGGTACGTGACACGCGGCACAACTTAGCCAAAATACCGTGTGTATAGCCATCCCGTACGGACTATACTACGAGTTTGTATGCTCATTCGCTAATGTCGACGCAGGACTATTCGGGCACGCACATGACTTGCTAACTTTAGCACGTGTCTTCTATCAAGTCAAATTTGACACCGTTCGGCACAAAGGCTACTACATACCGATGCGTTCGATTGAACGCTTGTACGAGCTTTTGAAATTATTTAGACTTATTATAGGGACATGCCGAGGAACATTTGAGAGAGAGCGCACAATTCTTTTTCCATGAACGAGCTTTCAAAACTGAAAAATTTAACTTGAAGTCCAAGGACGTAAAGCCGTGCTCTGATACCATTATGTCACACCCCGCTCCCGTAGGAGCGATCGTCCTCGCTAAGGTGTGATGCCGCACGAGCCTAGATTGCACTCATGCAAGGCATTTCCATAACGGCCGATTACAGCGGCTGCGACAGGGTCATCGCACAGAAGTCCCAAGCAGAAATATTGAAACATGCAGCGGAATTTAAAGGCAAAACACAAGTTAGTCAAAAGAACTCTTTATTGATATTGAACAATCAGATTACAATGGGCACAAGGCCATGATTACAAGTCTCTCGTGCTCACTTTTCTCTCATTTTACAAGACCCTCTGCTCTCTCTCATCTCTCGATACAATGCTTGAGCCAGCGGAAGCTTCGGAAGGCAGTGTCCATACATTATGTCCCGTATAAGTCTTGAGTTCACGCGGCCGCACTCTTCGACTCGCCAAGGAACTCCATGCCTCGACGTATCCAAGCGGGCTCCGCGCCACGAGCTTCTACTAGTGCCTGCACATGGAAACTGTGTGGGTGTCAGTACTCAATTGTACTGGTGGAGTGAGCTCCTCGCCCACCCATATAAAACCGACACGTTCATTTACTTCGTGCAGCTTAATCCCTTTCGATTGTCTTTCTAGTCTTGCCTTGGGATCAATTTTAAGACTACGACGCCTCGGCCTATCCTTGGCAACGCAACGACAGGGTCGTGCGATACTCTATTCGAGACTTCAACATATTCGAGACAGTGCCTCGCCGAGGAGCAACTTATGCAAACTTGGCCGTGCCAAGACCTTTACTTAAACTTAAGTGCCTCTAGACCAATTCTTGCGCCAGCGACGTCAAGGGGGACGACTCGTACAGGTCGTGCCAGTAGACTGATCATGCCATGAAGTTGAGGCCGTGCCTCCCAAGTACCAATCAGACTTAATCAAACTTGCCTTACGGCCCTTCCTGACTTACCCATAAACCAACTTAGACAAGACTTATGAAACATAGTATCGATTTTATGAACATCCCGACGCCAAGTATAATGCCAAGCACGGTGCCTATGCTGCAGCCCAATCTTAGGCCCAGACATCGTGTTACCGACTGGACAAGCACTCAAGTTCTAGACTCAATCCAAAGGCATACACGCGGTTTGTCGCTATTCTGTCGACCCATCTATATGAGTGGTCACTAGCAATGTCAAGCTATCTTGGACGTGGCTCGAGATATCGGCTCGTCCCTCCGCGGGTAGCTAGCCCCGGAAGTGCCAAGTATCTCCCATGCGGTTATCCAGCATCCTACCTTGAGCCGCCTCGCTCCTTCCGGGACGACATGATCCCGGCGCCTCGGCGATCATTCGAGAAGACTTCACCTTGTCGACAAGTTGTCCAATGACCATGCAGACTCAACTCGATCTATCAAGTTTTTCCTTAACATGACCATGCTTTTCATCTTTTTATCGAGACTCCCAAGTAGCGGGACCGATCTCGCGTGCGAGACTTATCGAGACTCCCAAGTAGTGGGACCGATCTCGTATGCGGGACTTATCGAGACTCCCAAGTAGCGGGACCGATCTCGTGTGCGAGACTTATCGAGACTTAACGAGACTCCCAAGTAGCGGGATCGATCTCGTGTGCGGGACTTATCGAGACTCCCAAGTAGCGGGACCGATCTCGTGTGCGGGACTTATCGAGACTTAACGAGACTCCCAAGTAGCGAGACCGATCTCGGCGACAACTAGTCGCGTAGACTTCCTTTGTCTGTGGCATACTCTTTTCTAAATCTACCGTGGCTCGTGCCTTAGACAGGCCTGGTTCTATAGGCGACGCTATCGCTCAAGTCATATACTTATACGACGAGCCTTGTTCTCGAGGGACTACGCGACTTGACAACCGCAGATAGAGCGGGACAGTGCTAGAAATGGCTTTGATAGCCCAGCACAACTCTTGTCTAACTTATTCGGGCAACGACTCGACGAGCAAAGCCTACGCCGAGCTTCGCATCGAGAGGACGGGCCGTGCACACGTTCGACTTGAACAATAAAGTTCTCGGGTGCCTAGACTTAAGCTAAAAGTAGTGCAAGACGACTTAACCCACGGGACATGCGAAGGCTATGCCAAGCCTTGGACGACGGGACCGTGCATGCTTTATCAAGCATTCGTGTGGGCAACGCCTATGACTTAGGCTAATTCGAGCGTTGGGGCAAAACAACGGGACCGTGCATGCTTTATCAAGCATTCGTGTGGGCGACGCCTATGACTTAGGCCACGTTCATAACTTCTTGGCAACGTAGACCAACTCTCCTTCTCCCAAGCCACGGGAACGAAGGATTCGAGTGTCATTTTGAAAGCACGCTGAGCCGACTTCTAAGCAGACCGTGGGACCATTTTCCATGTTCTAAGACATTCCGACCCGTCGGGATTATTCCCTTAGCTATGTGGATGCGTCTCTTTTATTATCAAGTCTAACTTGTGCAAGTTAAAAACAAGCGAGTTATTATGTGAAAGCTAAGATGAGGCAAGTTCATTGAAACTACCCCCACCTGAACGAGGAGTCGCCTCGATCGAGCGAGCCTTCGAACAGCCGTTGCAAGGCTAGGGCCGAACGCCGTTGGCGTTTCGATTCCTCCGATTGACTTTGCGGGACGGGGCACTACAGTACTTGTCAAGAGTGCACCTCTACGGGCCACTATCATGTAAGCAAAGAAGGGACATGTTCTAGAGTGCACCACGACAGGTCACTATCATGTAAAGCAAAGAAAAGGCATAAATCATGAGTGCACCACAACGGGTCACTATAAAGAAATTCTAAACATGGCATAGATTGTAAAGTACAATAAATCCGTAAAAGCATGGAAACACATATCATATCATATAAGAAATATTCGAAAGAAAAGACATATCCTGACATGTGAGAAGGGATAAGTAAAAGTAACTAATTGGCATAAATCAATAATTGAATTTGTGTAGTGTTAGGTGTACAAAGGGTGTACAATCATTTTCTAATTGTACAAGATCATCAAATCGTGTTAAGAAATTTATTGCAGTCGAATAAAACCTCAAAACGTCAAGTACAGAAAACATGCCAAAAGGAGCAAAACTATGATTGAAATTATCAATCGCATATGAACTCCAATTAAAGTGAAACAAGAAGATTCTTGAAGCCAAGACAAAGGTCTACAACTTTACACTAAGGACCAAAGGGACAAGCATAGATAAATGTAACAGGAATTATCATGGCAAGAAATGGCGCAAGGGGTCACAAAGGGTGCCAGGGACAACATGCGCCAGGACAACATGCACCAGGGACAACATGCGCTAGGGACAGCATGCGCTAGGACAGCATGCGCCAGAGATAGCATGCGCCAGGACAGCATGCGCCAGGGACAACATGCGCCAGGACAACATACGCCAGGGACATCATGCGCCAGGGACAGCATGCGCCAGAACAACATGTGCCAGGGACAGCATGCGCCAGGACAGCATGTGCCAAGGACAGCATGCGCCATGGGCCAAAAGGTACCATCCACAGCATACGCCAGGACAGCATGTGCCAGGGACAGCATACGCCAGGACAGCATGCGCCATGGGCCAAAAGGCACCATCCACAACATACGCCAGGACAACATGTGCCAGGGACAGCATGCGCCAGGACAGCATGCGCCATGGGCCAAAAGGCACCATCCACAGCATGTGCCATGACAGCATATGCCAGCATGCATGTGCCAGCATGCACTGCTCATCTTCTCCAACCAGCCTCCAAGTGTTCATGAGAACCCATGGACTAGAAATGCCATAAATCTCTCAAAATAAGTTGAAATCGGGACTTTCAAGGGTCTAAATTGGGTAAAAAAAATCCTACAACATGGAACCATTAGTTTTCGAAAATATCAAACTTTAAGAGATTAAAACTAGGAAAAACAAAAAAATCTTAAAACTTAGATCTACAAAAATGTAACCAACAAAACCAAAAACTCCAAGTTTTAAAGAGGCTTAGAATCATGAAAGAAAGAGAATAGAACAAACAAAAGTAACATTGTTCAAGATTTGGCAAGATGTACTTGCCTAGGTTTTGGAGGAGGAGCAAATGGAGAAGAAGGAGTAAATGAAATGAATGGAGGAGAGAGATAAGTTAGTTTTTATACAAAACCCTTGTCATCTCAACCCAACCCAAGCCAACTCATGCCAAGTTGAACCAAACCAAAATAAACCAAGTACAAGATTAAACCAAGGCAAGGCTAAGAAAGATAAGTCAAAATACGTGTCACCTGACAAATGTCAGTAATTCGTATACGTACACTGAAAATATGTATGATAGAAAATGGGAGTGATAGGTATGCCGTCGGTATATACTGGTATATTGGTGGTATGCCGGTCAAGAAGAAAATCTATAAGTTAAAATTTTTTTAAAGTGTTCCGAAAATCAAGAAAATACAAAACACAATACAAAAATACGTATCCGTATATAAATACCGATACTGTGAGACGAGTCTCACACTGGCATTCTTTTTCTTCCTTTCTATAGGTGTGTACTATGTTATAGAAGATTGGCCCTGGTATTTGGATACAAATCTAGTAGGCTTGTGGCTCTTCTTAGATGCCAGGAGCTTGGCTTCATACAACTTAGCATTTTGCATGGCTAGGGGCAAACCAAAAGGGTTAGCAACTTGTACTTCATATCTTATCTCATCTTTAAGTCCTCCAACATACTGACTTATGAGGCATTTTTTCAGATAATCCTAACATTTTGTTGGTCTTTGGAAGCTTAAGGTATAATCTTGCACTGTGTTTTCCTATTTCAACCATTTGAGCTCAATCACATGGTCTGTAAATTGGGATGGACCAAATTACATCTTAATGGCTTGGAAAAATTCTTCCAACCAATATGGTCTCCCCTCATTTTCAACAGCCAATCCCAAAAGGCTGATGTTTCTTGTAACTGCACAGAACACATCTTGATTTTATCCCAATCTGCAACTCCATAGTAGTTGAAATAGTGGTTTACTCTTAGTTACCATTCCTCTACATCTATATTGTCACTGAATGTAGAAAACTTGAGTCTTAAATGTGGTTTGATTCCAAGATGGGGCCCCTTGCACTGAAGGTGTTGTAGGATTTTGATTACTAGCTAGGTTGACATTAAAACCCTAGGATGTTCTTGATGCTTGATGGCCATTAGCCCTTTGCTCAAATTGAGACATAGGCATTGTGTTTGTCCTCATATTGCATGGCAACTGTTGATTGAAAATTTTTGGTTCACCAAAAAACACAGGGTTTGGAACTCCTATGGAACCAACTCCCATTTGTGGTAAATGATGATAATCTAGAGATAAGGGGGCAGTGTAGAGGTGAATGGGGGCACGAAAAAATTGGGGTTGGTGGTGGTTGTGGTGCAACCATGACAGATGGCAAGGCCCATTCCACTCCTCCCATCCTCACTAATTCTTCCAGTAGCCTATCAGTCTTGGAGTTCTTTTCTATCATTTGATCCAGTTTGTTATTAAGGTTGAGAATTGTACCTTCCATGATCTTCATTCTGTTCTCTCCGACGACATTTCGGTTGTCCTCCGGTGATCCTTCCTGCGACCAAAGACTATTCGAACTCCCTTTGTAACGTCCTAGTCCCAAAATATGTAGGACTAGGAGACCGTATACATACCAGCTATGTATCGGAAGAACTCTAGCCCAGCTCGAATACGTATAAGCTGTCTAAAATAAACTACATGTTTATAACAAGTACCTATATCTCAATCCACTGTGGATAAACACTTGTATAAACCAAGTATACTAATGCTGGTCGGACATTAGCATACCGGTTCCTACAAGTAATAAAAAGACAATACGCAATAAAGTGGACCAGACTCCAATGCAATTATCTTGAACAAGCTTCTGAAGAAGAAATAAGCTTACAAAACTAGGCTATACAGCAGCATGGTCAAAGTAAAATAAAATAAAATATTGGACGAATATAAAAGGTATGAACTACATATATACCTGAAATCTTGGAGAAACAATCATCAATCCTCCATTTAATCTACAAACGAACTCAGCAAAACCTGGAGAGTTCACCAAGTTCTCAGGGGACTAGCAAGACACATAATTTACAAGCCTACTTTGACAGTAATAACATGCATGGAAAGACATGGAATAGTACAAGAAGGTAAAGATTGAAGAATACAAGAATGAAACATAAATGAAATGACATGCCATCAAGAATCGTGCTGATAAACGTGACTATAAGTAATTCGAGGTAACCGCAGACCCGGTGGTTGCTAACGACCCTATAGATTGTAGCCCGATGGTTGTTAACAACTTATAGTAAGTCTCTATCCCAGTCCGCTGGTTGCTACCGATTGAGAGTGGTCAAGTTTAGTCAACGTCTATAACAAGGTCCTCGCCTAAAACTATGAGTCAATCAAGTCAAGTCCAAGTCCAGGTTAATCATGTCAAGGAAACATGGCATAGGCTAAGCAATTCTATCACTAGACTCACACATAAACAAGATAAGAGAATATGACAAGTAATAGGAAAAATGAGAACAATCTACGTGAACGTAAAACTATAAATAACAACGACATAAATCAGGAGAAATATGTAATAAAATAAAACATAAAAGAAACAATAATATAGAAATGCAAGTAAATACTGTAAAGTTCGACAAGGTATACTTGCTTGGAGGTTGTATGATGACTAGACAACAAGTCGCGACTAAATGTCAAATCAATAGAAACACCAAAGTGAATCTTCTGCAAACATCTCTGAATACTAAAATGGACATCACCATCAGTATCGGAATAAAAAAATAGCTAAGTTTGGCCCATAAGTCCTATTCTAGACACAAGGGCAAAATAATAATTTCGGGTCAAAATAATGTCCGCCGAAAAATGTGCCAAGACAAAGGCTGTCTAAATTGACAAATTATATGTCAATCTTGGCCAAAACGATGCCATGAGTCCAATGCTGGTGTCAGATTTGGATTCCGATGTCCTGTGTTCAAAATTAAAGTTTTATATGTTGGAAATTATAATTTTGAACGACCAAATTTGTCATCGATTTCAACCAACCTAACGATATCCTATTGAACTAAAAAAATTATGTCATGAAGGTGGTTGTACCTGCTGTGCCGCAAAGTTGGTGGTTCGTCAAATGGAGCTTCAACGAGGGAGAACCAAATTCGCGAAGTTGGCTCCACAAAACTGTCTAAAAATAAACGCGTTTAAACATCCAACTTGGTGGCCGATTTTGATCTATCAAACGATAGAATTAACGGTTGAAACTTTAGGAAAATGAAGGGGTATATACCGTGATTGAACCGTTCGAAGATCCAACGGTCGGATTGTCCAAAAAATATGTCCAAAGTTGTTGTCCCAAAACTAACTTCTGACTCGCGCGTCATGACGGAATTTCGTGTAAAACGCACAATTCGTTCATCCGATCGTCTGGGTAGACGATGGCGCACCGCGGGTTGGTTTGCCGGCACGCGGGGGACATGGGGGCCGCACGTTGGTGGTCAAGGCGGGCGATTGCGGCCGCTGTCGTTGTTGTTGCTGCTAACGCTGCGCTTGTTGCTGTTGCAATTTCTGCCCGTGCTGCTGCTGTTGTGCGGGTGGCATGTCGCCCGCCGACGGACGACCCAACAGAGGCAGAAATATATATATATATATATATATATATATATATATATATATATATATATATATATATAATGTATACACATTATAAATTTATATACCATTCCAATAAATTTATAAATTAATATCTATATATATACATATATATTCAGTTATATATAAAGAGATTTTTACAGGTACAAGTATGTATAATCATATACAAGCTAATTTCTATCGACTTATATATATACCACTATATATATGTATATGTATAAACGATTGAGAAAATCCATATATATTCACATGCATGAGTATACGCGTGCGCGCACGCGCGCGCACACACACACACACACACACAAATATATATATATATATATATATATATATATATATATATATATATATATATATATATATATATATATATATATATATATATATATATTTGTATTTAAACCTATTTCACTATACAAAATCCCGTAAAATAAATTCAAAATTAATCTACTGGGTCATGGCAACCTAACATGGCTCTACCAAGTGGGGTTGGCTAGGTTAGGGTCCAAACATAATTTCTAGTCAAAACCGAACACAAAAAGTCAACCGATGAGTCTCTTGTGCCATTCGCAAATAAATAGCACATGAAAACTCGATTGAGTGGCATACCCTTAGCATGTGTGTAGTAGGCTCAAAATGGATCAAACCATATATCATGTCAAATAGTTTTGATCAATGTCAAGTCCCGAACTCAAGTTGAAAGTTAGGTATAGAATTACGGTAAATGGTCAAATGGCTTAAATTGATCCAAAATTGTATAAAGTCAAATGAATGTTAGAGAACAAGTTTGGATGAGACATGATATATCAACTTGAAGGTAAACATGTTTACTTCAAAACTCATGAAGAACGTTTAGAAAGATTGACATTTCTTATACTCCAAAAATCAAAACTACGAAAAAGTACATCTATAGTCATAGTTAAATATAAAATATAATTTAATAAATAAAATAAATAAATAAACAAATAATTTCCAAAAATTAGGGTGCTAACACCTTTCTCGGCTGGTCTCAAGAATGGGGTTGAGTGGCTCTGATACCACATTGTTAGGTCTCGACCCAAATTGGATTGAGCCAGGAGGAGACCTAACCGTTCATGCCATGAAAAAGTGCAAAAATTTGGGGCAAAATGCACACAATTGGAATAGAATCGAGGGTTTTTTTTATTGATGAAGAAGAAGAGACGGTTACAAGAATTCAAGAATGTAAGAAAAGAAATTACAAGTATTCATTTTCTACTCTCTATCACTCCTTTCCTCCTCTTATTTATAACTCCCAACTAACTTTGCCACTTGTGTAGAACAATAACTGAGCTGGAGGTAGTGGTCTGGATGCACACTTGTGCAGAGCTAAGCTAAGCGGGATTGGTAACCGTTTCTTTCATAGTAGCTGCTATAGCAGCAACTACTAACTGGTTCCTGCTTCTCTTCTTCTCTTGATAGTAGCAGTTAACTGCATCTCTGCTTCTCTTCTACTCCTGATAGTGCTGTAATCAGTACAGGTACGTATCAGTTTCAAAAGAACAAGGAGAAGAAAAAGAATCTGTACAGTGGCAATGGCGAATTCAAATGGGATGAAATATGAATGCAACTAAATAACATAGTTTGCGGTATCGACCCCGATCCGATACAACCGATACCAATACGATTTTGCATGTCCCGATCCGATATCAACCGATATCGATACCAACATACGAGTCTCTTTTCAGTCAATTCGGCAAAGGAAAAAAATAAACAAAAAAGACCAATCAACAAAGGTGTAAAAGCAAAGTAAAATTGTAAAAGATGTAAAAGAAAGAAAAAGAAAATCCAAACCTTATCCATCGTAGGTAAAACAATCGGCAAGAGTGACTATTATTTGATTCAATTTCAAAATTACTAAGAAACAATACATAAATATAAAGTTAGGCCTAAATGTATAAAATATTTTTTTTCTAAAATTTTAATATTTTTTTCGATAGCAAAAAAATCCGGTACTCCAGCCAATACAGTCAATCATGATATACCGATTCCAATATTCTTTAAAAATGCCTCATAATGTCATACTACTGCCATCTTTTGTATATCTGCGTAGACTTTATATTTCATGAAAAGGAGAAGACGACGCGCAATCATAAATTTCATTGCCTTCTAAGTTCTAATCAAACAAAGAAAGCATGACCATAAAGCAGATCAATTAACCAGGTTATGCATAATGCAAAGAAAACCTAAACCTGTATCTTCACTTGCACAAAGTTGAAGTCAGTAGACCCTTTTAACACAACTGCACATAGTTAACCAACAAGTTAGTAGCTAGAAATAACCACAAAGAAAGAAAAGAAGAAAATAATTGTCCAGTAACTAATGATCAGAAAAAAACTGATAAAGATTGGTATAAGTGAACACCACCACCATTTACATAATGTGCCCATAGGGATAAGGGCATCCATTGCAACACACAAAACATAACACATGGCCATCTACATAACGAAAACAATCATACTTTTCACCAAATCAAATTTAAAATAGAAACAAAAAACAAAAAGAAAAAACACATTCACCTTTACTAGGAGAAAGATGTCCTAACTCTTCCAGATGGAAGTCATGCCATTTCAGTGTTTGCCACTTACAATCTAGTTGGAAACAACAATCTCCTTCCCATAATCTTCTTCATTAATTGTCCTTTTCAATCTTCTCAACCATATCTCATAGTCCAACGAGTATGGTGTCCCACAGAGACTGTCTACATAATCAGCAAATGCTTTCAACACTGCAGAGATTTCCCCAAGCTTCTGTTGTATCACCCTTTTTGACCAAGAAACTTCTCTCCACTGGAGTGCCCCTTCAACTGAATCCAAATTGGGAAAAAGTCCACCACACGAAAAATACAAAAGATAAATTAGACTCTCTGCATCAGACGCCGCACATAGCTTTCCTTCCTGAAGAGCATAAGTGGACGAAAAGAAAAGGTTCATAGAAGGCCGGTCCCGTTCTTCAAGAACTGCATGACCCCACCCTATTGGGACAAAGAATGGATGTTTCACACCATTTCTCACCCTAAAAACATTCTCCGGACGAATATCTCCATGTCTTATTCCTGCTGAAGAGGCCATTGCAAGGGCAGACAAACAATCATGGCAACACCTGAGAGCTTCCTCGGGACTGAAAAGACCATTAGTTATCAAGTAGGAAACAGTCTCACCAACCGGGGATGTAACTAGGATTGGAGTGCCACACCATGAATGACTGCAGTTTCCTCCAGTGCTCGGCTTGTTGCACTGACCTGGGTGTATTATTCTTCCAGATGCAACAACCTGAGGGAGGTACTTGCTGGAAACGCCTCTCTGTTTCATCAGAGTTAAAATTTTAGTCTGCCTCTGAACCTGGTACCACTGGTTCATATCCTCCCATGCTGGCTCCAAAAGAGAAGGACTAGAACCAACATACAACAGAAGATCTTTCCCTGGTTCCTCAACTGGGAATGCACGGTATAGTGGAAGCTCGCCATCAGTCAAAACTTCATTAATCTGGAAACCCTTCTGCCAGTTTGAGTCGCCAAGCCATATCACTGATCCCTTTTCCAACTTTAGTGTTTCTCTGGGTTCAGTTTTGACAGATTCTTCATGGACTTCAACAATTTCAGGGGAAATGCTGCCATGTTGGAGATTGGAAAACCCATTTTCCTTCGCATGTATATCTAGGAGCTCCCTCTCTGTTATCCTATACTGTAGGCGGGAGCCGTGCTCTGTAGCTAAGTCTTCAAGTGAATACTTGGGCATTCCAAAGAATTGAACCATAGAATGAAAAGTCGCTAAGAGAACCTGTAAAGTTCCAATATCTCCCCAGTTCGCATTCCCAAGCTTGTTCCAGATCCTATCAATGGGAGAAACACTAACTTTTGCATGCATTTTTATCCAATCTGCAGCACATTCATAGACATTATTAACATCAAAGTCCAACTTGCTCAAATCCCCTTCCAGTTTTACTACCCCACCATATTGTGAATCAACAAGAAGGATAAAAACACAATTTGAGTTACGAAGAATGGTTGTTGATCTGCTGAGACTTCGAGATAATAGCACACGCAGAGCGAAGAACAGCGCTTCCCCAAGAACAGTGTGAGAAGGATGTTGGTCGCTCTGCTGTGCTGAAAGAGTCCCAATAACAGGCCTCAACAAAGCTAATTCAAGAATCTGATCCCATTTTCCATGTGCATTCCTTTTCAGCAGTATAGCAGTTGCACAAAGACCTTCGAGCTTTCCACTAGCAATAGCCTTCTCAGCCGGATAGAATTTGGAACTTGAACTGTGTATACTGGCAACCGAAAAGGGCATTGGCACATCTTGACCCCAAAATGTCTCCCATAAACCCTTGACACCTGCATGCAGAAAATCTTCAATGCCAAGATGTGCAGTTGCTTCAATAGCATCGGTTGTTGATGCATAAAGAGCATTTGGCATCCTCATCAATTGTTGAAAAGCAACACCTTCAAGTGCATAATCAAAATTTTGGAGTTCTGTTAGATCAAAAGGAACATCAAAGGCTGGCTTCCTGAAATCCGTCTCTTCGGCAGAAAACCAATCGTCTAGATGTGCTGTCAAAATTTCACTATCCACGAACTTCCGAAGAAAGTCTTTCCGGCTAGAAGATGATGAACCACGGGGACAACCACCTGCTGAAGCACGGTCAGGTGGCCCACCTGTCAAAAGATGGAAGAGTTATGACTTGCTTGAGCTGTATATGGCAAAAGCGCCAACAAGGCCACAAATCTTTTGGATCAAATACAATTAACTTGGTCGTTGAAATATATGTTCCATCAGAAGACTAGTATTTACCAAACATCAGGAGACTAAAGACTTCTTATTTAAGTACAGCAAATAACAGAAATTAGCAGCATTCTTCGTAGTACAGGTTCAACCAAAACACACACAAAGCTCAGTTAACAAGAAGTCAATGCATAAACAAACCAGGGAATGGTTGCATTTGAAGGATGCAAATAGCCAAATATAAGATGGTATACAGAACTGTGGTTAACATCTATTAGTAAATTCTATTGTGGTTGACACACTGATTGAAAAATTCTGTACAGACCATTGACATGTTGCATGGAAGCATGAAAAATTAGTTGCTACATAAAATGCATTGCATATAATCATGCCATCACTAGTCAAAAGAATTTATCGGCATTTATATAGTCCGATCAAAAAGTAAGTAACATGTCTCCATATGAGAAGGGACTGGCAATAATAGAGATCACTACTGATGAGAGCTAAGAGTCTAAAACATACCAATCCACCTTCCAGCAATGTGGGCAAGGTTAAAAATATCATTACTTGAGCTTATTGCATGGAAACTGAGATCTACGGGCTTGGAAGTTGCAGCAGTTGAAGGAGTTAGCTTGAGGTTATCACAGTCGAAGGAGGAGATGGGTCTATGGGGAAGGGATGACATGAACTTAAAGCATAGCAAGAAGGTAGGTCTACCTACCCGCCAACTAGCAGTCTAGGTTTTATAGCAAGGTTCTCTCATGCTCATAGCCACCTTGGCTAGGAATTTGGCACCAACATAAAGGGTTGACGTAAGGCCAACAGGAGGTCATAAAATCTTTGTCAACTCTTTATGGAGCTTACTTGTGCTCCATATTCGACCCTATTATAATGGGTTAAGTCTTAGATGATAACAGTGTATGTTTTAGATTGCAAAATGGATCCAAAACGATTCTATAGAAGACCATATAAAGAAATTTTACTTTCTCATATCTCGATTATGTTTGACATGAGCAATGAGCATGAATATGGGGGTCAAGCTATCTACATCTTGATCCTCTCCAGACCCTGCGTAAGCGGGAGCCTAGTGGCATTGGGACACCCATTTTGCAGACCTGTTAGCCAATTATGTCTGACATGCATTCGAGAAAGTATCGTGTGGCATTTGTTGGAATGGATATGATCCTTTGGAGGCATGTCCGTGCAACCTAGCTTACTGTCCATTTGATTTTACCTTTTTTTACTGTTACAGATGCCAAGAATTATCCTTCCGCAGATTATTCATAAGATTTAGTATAGAGACGAGGAATGGTTATACATAATCTCGGGATAAGTTGCCCACTGAAGCATAGGTGTCATTTGCCATTGTGAATCTTTCTCCCTCAAATGTGGAACAATTTCTTTCTAACCAATAAATCTAATGATCCAAACTTCCGAAGAGCAGATGACATATCCTAAGTCCTAATCTGTTATATATATATATATATATATATATATATATATATATATATATATATATATATATATATATATTGAAAGAGGTAATTGTGTTACAGACTCCTGGCCCGAAGGCCTACAAACTAGACCCGAAGGCCACACTCCCAGTCCGAAGGCCCGCACCTGCATCGCACTTGTATCGCACCCGCATCGTATTACACTGTACCCGCAACCCGCCTGCACTATGGTTGTCCTTACATTAATTCCTCCGTAGGAAATTAAATGTGCTTCCCCCGTTGCTCGAACCTGCAACCTCCGGGGAGATGTGCCTCACTCTAACCACTTGAGCTAGAGGTCCTTGGCTATATATATATATATATATATATATATATATATATATATATATTTTGTGGAATAAGGGTGAATTTATTCCTCGCATATAGCGGAAAAGGTATTACAATACATATCCCACAACTTTCCGAACCCCCAAACTATAGTATTAGGGGGCCATTACTGATACATCGAATTCTATGCTATGTAGAATTCCAATAAGGAGGGTAGTCAAGCCCTCGAAAATACGTCTGTTCCGCTCCTTCCAGATGTGCCAAACAGATGCAGCGAGACGAACTCTGGCTCTTCTAGCCCACCCCGGATCCCGGCCGCTGGGGTCTCGGATCCAGCTGAGGATGCTCCGGATGTCTCTATCCGTCCCAACTCCTCCTCTCAGCTGTGAACACTGCTCGGTCCAAATGTGCCAGGACACCGAGCATACAAAGAAGATATGCCCCATAGACTCATCCTCCTTATTACATAGCACACATTTGGCATCCGGAATCTGCATCCCAAACCTGAGGAATCTGTCTCTCGTCATCAGTCGACCTCGAAGGAGACGGTAAGCACATAATTGTATTTCTCGTGCAACCCCCTTGCCCCAAATGAAGTCCACCTCTTCAGCCCGGTCATGGTGGGACCGAACCAAGTCGTAGCAGCTACGGAAGCAGAATAGGCCTGATCCACCTCCCGTACTTGGGCCGGCCCAGCTCCAAGAATCCGCCTGCTGGCTCTCGTCAATAGTAACTAGTAGGATCTCCTCGGCAAGCTGAGTAGTATAAGGATATGCTTCTGGCCTCCAAACTCCCTCTCTGATGATCCGGCTGCAAGTGAGTCCCCTGCCCGCTTCTCTGTCTAGCTGACCCCCCAATATCTCGAGTAAGGATCTGGAACCCACCCAAGGATCAAGCCATAGGTCAGCCGCCGTCCCATCCTTCATGTTCCTGCAGATAGCGGTCTGAAGCACCGGTCGACATCTCAGAATGGCCTTAAATGTGACCGAGAAATTGTTGTCTATCCTGCAGGCCCAGAAGTTATTCCTTCTAAGGTATCTATTCGCCATCCAGTCCGCCCAGAGAGACCCCCCCTTGATGAATCTCCAGGCCATCTTCACGCAGGCTGCCTTCCTGACCGCATGGAGCGTCCTCAACCCCACTCCACCTTCCTCCCGAGGGCGGCATAACTGGTCCCAGGAGATCGCATGCATCCCTCCCCTCCAGATGAAGTCAACACAAATGGCCTCCACTTTTCGAATAGTAGCCGTAGGGATCTGGATAGACTGGAACCAGAACATCGTGATACCCGCAATAACTGACTACACCAACTCAATCCGTCCGCCAAACGATAGACCCGCAGCTTGCCAGCCTTCCACTCTCCTCTGAGCAAAGTCCACCAAGCTGTGGCAATCCTGCTCTCTGGCATAGTTGACCGTCAGCGGGACCCCCAAATATTTCACTGGGAGCTCGCCTCTGTCCACGCCCAAGGCGAAGGCCCTCTCCTCCTGCTGTGTACACCGGGAGCTGAAATAGACTCTACTTTTCTCCCTGTTCAACTGGAGTCCAGATAACCGCCCGAACTCCTCCATGATGTCAGAGAGCGCTCTCATTTCCCGCATTGTAGGCTGGAGAAGCACCAATAAGTCGTCAGCATAGATCAAGTGGGATACAACCGGACTCACCAAGCGGAAAAGGGGAACGATCCTCTTGCTATGCACTGCCATATCCATCAAACATGTAAAGTACTCCATCACCAGGGTAAAAAGGTACGGGGAGAGTGGATCACCCTGCCTCAACCCCCTGTTGCTCCTGAAGTAGCCGTGCGGCGTGCCCTGGATGAGGACTGAGAAAGTAGGGGAGCAGATGCACTCCCTCACCTTCTCAACCCACCTCTCGTCGAATCCCATAGCAAGCATCAAGTGACACAGGAAGTCCCGGTTGACGGTATCATAGGCTTTCCGGAGGTCAAGTTTCACACAAGCCTTCATCCCCCAGGTTTGCTGAACTCCCTCACCATCTCATGAGCTAGTAGGCTGTGCTCCGCTATCGACCGGCCTTTGATGAACGTGGCTTGATTCCGGGACACTAATCCATGCATAATCACCTCCATACGCCTGCACATAAGGTAAGTGATAATCTTGTAAAGAAAATTACAGCAAGCAATGGGTCGAAAATCGGCAAGTGAGGTCGCTCCCTCCTTAGGAACCAGCGTCAAGAATGTGTGGTTCATCTCCTTCAGGAGCTTGCCCGACACAAAGAACTCCTGAACCGCCGTCAGAACCGGGGCCTTAAGCACCCCCAGTGTCTCTTAAAGAACCCTGAAGAGAAGCCATCAGGCCCGGAAGCTTTATTGGGATTAGCCTTCATCACAATGTCTTCCACCTCCTCCATCCTCACAGGCGCCAAGAGCAGACTATTCCCATGACGGGTCACCAGTCTCTTCGTGACAAGGGCTGGGAACGTGCTAGTATAGTCCGTCTGCTGATATAAGTCGGTGTAAAATCTGACGGCCTCCTCCTGAATCTTCACCGGATCTCCAACAAGGCGACCCTCAGCATTCAGAAGTCTGGGGATACTGTTCCGGTGCTGACGGGTGCGGATCACATCGTAGAAGAATTTGGTGCAAGCGATCTCCATCTTTGAGCCAGGTACATTTGGCCCTCTGAGCCGCACTAATCTCCTCCTGCAGTCTCATGGTGCTAACCTCCTCGATCAAGGTCTTCTCCGTAGTCGCCAGCTCCCCGTTCATAATGTCAGCTTGGAGTGCCACCTGGATGTCCCGAAGCTCGGCTTCCTTATCCACCAGGGAGGTCCGCGGTCTCGTCTTCACCCATCCCCTGATGGCCCGCTTGAGCTGCTTAAGTTTGTGAACCATGCGGAACTGAGCCGTGCCTTCCGGGAAGTGATGCATCTCTCCCATAACCGCCTCCTCATATCCCGCCGACAAGTATCAGCTGTTGTTATAACCGAAATGGCCTCGCCCTCTGAATGGGACTCTCACAGAGGCCAACCCGGATAGGAGAATGATCGCTAGTACCCGCCGCAAGGCCTTCCGCCACCGAGTTCGGGAAGCACCTGAACCACTCACTATTGCCCAAGGCCCGATCCAGCTGACAAGCAATCCGGTTATGAGTAGCCTTGTTGTGCCAGGTCCATATATGTCCAGCTCGCTCCAGCCCTCGCATCCCTGACCTAAGCAGACACCTCTGGAAGTCATATAAGATCGGATCCGGAACAGGTCGACCACCCACCTTCTCTTGACGGAGCAGCATAGCGTTGAAGTCCCCCATGATGAGCAGGAAAAGATGCATGTTGTCCGCCAGAAGACCCAGATGCACTATATCCTCCCATAAAGCCTCCCGGAGTCTCCGATCATTGTGCCCATACACAGCACCCAGGATGAAACGAAACCCCCCTTTGTTCTCGAAGGTGATGCCGATGAGTTGTTCTGATTTGTGGATCTGCACCCCCGCCCAGCTACCTTTGTTCCATCTAACCCAGATCCTTGCCATAGCACAAAGATCTAAGTTATGAAGATGATCCCAGTCTGCCGGAGTCCTACGCGAGAGCATAGCGGCCCCTCTAATATTCGTCTCCAGCAGGATAGCAATGTCACACGACTCTCTTCTCAGAACCCCTACAATCTCCCTCCATCGCCCAATGGAACACCCCCCCTAATGTTCCATGCTAGGACCGACATCTAATTAATATAGGAGGTGTCCCTCTGAAACTCGTCTGGATCGACACTCGAGGGAAGTGTCTCATCCGCCTTATCAATGACTGCATCTACCATGGAGGAAGGGGCAAGATAGGCCTGGATCCTGCTAAGAGTAAGAGTCCAGTCAGGATTGTCTTCAGACTGGTCATTCATATCCCTCGCCTGAGGGATATCCTCCCGTGTAGCCGGAGCGTGTCTTTTCCTGCTGCTGTAAACCTGGATCGCCTGGGATGTCTCCGTCACCCTCTGACCGCTACCAGCCTCGCTCATACCCCTGGTCACGATGGTCCTCTGTGGCCTGAACGGGATCAACGCCCCCTGCGTGCTCTCCTGTCTCATCGATGATCCTGACTCCAGCCTCCTATCAACCTCCATCCATGTGTCCTCCTCCATATGTCTGACTGGCTCCGTCTCTCCAGGCAAGTGCCTGGGTGCCGACGCCGTTCCAGGTGCTTCCGTCCGAGCCACCTGTGGCCTGGCAGTCTCCTTCCCCTTGTATTTGCACCCACTGGTAGTGTGCCCAAAGCACTCACAGCCAGAACACATGGGGGGACCCAATCATACTCCACCGCCTGTGTCAGTACCTCCCCTAACGGTACCTGATACTCCAGCATACTCGACAGCTCCGAGCCCGCCTTGATCTCCACGAAGACCCTAGCATACATCAGTCTGGTGCGAAAAGTGGTGGCCTCGTCAGCTTTGATCGGCTTTCCCACAAGACTGGCAAGTCTCATGAGCAGCAGGATACTCCAATATTGTACAGGGAACTCAGGGAATCTGACCCAGACAGGAATGGCGTTCAGCACCTCCTTCTCACATCGTAGCTCCGGCGTCCACATCCTTCAGGATAATGAGCCTCCCATCAAACGACCAAGGCCCTCCCTATAAAATCCTGGACACATCCTCCGCTAGCCCAAATTTGACATAATAGAACCCATTCTCGCGAGAGAAGAATTCCATGCTACCTTTGGGTCTCCAGACCCGCTCCGCATAGTCCCGAATTTGGCTATAGAACGGCTTGTTCCCTAACACATAAAGCACCAAAGTGTTCTTCCAGAATTCGGACACCACCGCTATTTCTTCAGCGGGAAAGTACGTCCGGAGCCCACCTCCAACTGACATCGGTGGGGACAAACTCCATCGACATCGGACTTTTCGCAACCACCGGCATGCAAACCTCTTTCCATGATCGAGGCCTCTGCTCCTCAACGTGTGTCCTGGTCGAGGGATTCACAGGACTCTGGCCTGTCTTGCCGGTATCAGTCGCAATACCCTTAGCCTTCTCGGCTGCCGTCGCCTTTAGCCTCCAACCCGAAACAGGTCGCACCATGCCTCCCCCACGGCGCCGGGAATCCATAGCGCCAATCAAGGGTCTATTCCCATGATTTCCTGGTCCCCCGCCCTTCCCGAAACTTGGGAATGTGTCCCTCTCCGTCCTCCAGTCCGTCGTCTCGTCACGGTCTGCCAGCCGGCATCCCCAGTGTTGTCCCCTCCGGAACCGAACTCGAATATGAAAGCTTCTCCGGAAGTGCCGCCGCCGCCTCCGCCCGTCCCCCCCCCCCCCCCGCGTGGGGGGATCCCGTCGCCGCCGCCATGCCGAGTGCCGCTGCCCCCCCGATTCCACCCGACCCCCCCCCCCCGCCTGGGGGGGTCCCGCCGCCGCCTCCCGACCCCCCCTCGCCTGGGGGGGTCCGCCGCCGCCGCCTCCCGACCCCCCCCCCCCGCGTGGGGGGTCCCGCTGCTACTGCCGCCTGGGGGTCGGCCACCCCCTCCCCGCCCCTCCCGGCCGACGAGGACCCTCCCCACGAGCGGATCGGGGGGTCGGGGGGGAGGGGACGTCAGGGCTGTGGAAACCCTAGCCGGGTTCGTGGTCGCCTAGTCGCCCATCGCGTCTTTTTTATTTATATATATATATATATAGAGAGAGAGAGAGAGAGGAGGGATCAACATCCCCTCACTTTTGCATCCCCTAAGCATCCCCTCTTTCACATCCGTTGGATCTTCTTTAAGTCATCTAATCTTAACCATTGAAAAATTAACGGTTAAGATTAGATGACTTAAAACAAAATCCAATGGGTGTTATCATAGGGATGCTTGGGGATGCAAAAATGAGGGGATGTTGATCCCTCCACACACACACACACACACACACACACACACACACATATATATATATATATATATATATATATATATATATTGATCCCTCCACACACACACACACACACACACACACACACACACATATATATATATATGTGTGTGTGTGTGTGCCAAGGGTTGGTGTAATTGGTTAAGCCGACTCCTATGAGAGATCGAGTGTTAGAATCTTGTTTAATCTTAACTTACCTAGAGAGTCTGAAGTGGTGTGGCCAGTCAACTGCGACCAATAAGAGATAAATTTCAACATGGCAATATTGTTTTCAATTTTTAGAACTTTTCTTCCATTGATCCAGCATGATAACGACTTATTCTACAATATGAGCAATTGGATCATATTGTGTCTTCCATATATATATATATATATATATATATATATATATATATCATAGCAACAACCTAGATTGGCACCACATAGCCCCACATAAGCTATCTCAATATAGAATCCACACCGCACCGTTCAAAGTGATCTATATACCTTACATAGTCTACAAATAAAAGATCTTGGGGCCTGAACATTTTAGCTCATCAATCAACTGATAGCAAACAAATGGTTGTCATTAGATGAAACATCATTATGTTGTCAACACTTGACCGATGAGTTATAATTATCCAAATTACTAGACTTTTCACTAGTAAATGTTTTAAAAGATACAGATAACTTGGAATGGTGTGGATCATACGTTGACATTGCTCATGGATTGTTACTTGAGTTCCGGTCTACATATCTAGACCATAGCTCGGGTATCTGTCCATGTCACATTTATCCTCTCTTCCTCTCAATAAGTTCCCATGCTATACCACTACCATACCAGGATGGCATTCGACCTTCCAGTTTTCATTCCACATACCTTAATCAAATCAAATATGCAGTACACCTACTCCTATTAGCTGTAGAATATCAAATCAGTTATGTCTCTGTTACAACCTGTGGACACCAACATATATCGAGCTCAATCTGACATGTCGGCTGAATGGTCGATTTATATTTTATTTTGAAAAAAAGGTTTTAAGTGTTAACGGGCATGCTAACCTAAAAATGAAAATCACCCCCCCCCCCCCCCCCCCCCCCCCCCAAAAAAAAAAAAAGAAAAAGAAAAAAAAGAAAAAGGAACCTTAATTGCATATTTCCCAGCCTCCATTTTTCCTCGAAAATCAAGTATTCATGTAATTTTCTACCAGATAATTTACTATGTTGTATACATGAATTTTACAGGCTCCTCCTTCCTCGATCTCTCTTCAACAACCACTCCTCCCCCAACCCCCAACCCCACGACCAACCATCACATACACAAACATATCAGGCAAATCCAGGTGCATATCTTATATATAGAAATTTTTGTATATAAGTGAATGATTTTGCAAATTCAATTTCTCGTACATTCAATTTCTGCAGATTCAATTATCATTTCACAACTTTAGTTTTTGTATATAATATGTTCTTTTACAAAATAATTGAAATTATAGTTATGTTAGTGGTTTGTTTCAGTACATTTAATAATAACATATGTTTAATCTAATACCAATTATCGACATATTACTATGTCCCCGACCTCGGACATTTCAAAACCCAACCTAACATGAAACCTACATCTACAACCTTGCGTGTATCACATTCATACGTACAAGGAAGGGCCCACCTTACCTGTGGTATTTACACTGCTCTCCCCAATAAATCCTACAAATATCAAGATTACACGTTTAACATGGATGTCACAATATATATCGCAATACGAGGGGCACTCGCCACCAGTCCAATATGATCTCTGACCACTAGCCCAGTATGTCAATTATAGATTGTCACTTCAAACCTTAACCAACCAAACTGTAAAACAGGATTGTTCTCTAATATGATCTCCAGCCACTAGCCCAGTAAAGTGCCTTCATACTTCATAGCTTTAAACAAGTATCACTCTCTTTAATCCGTGTATAATGTAACACAAAATATGTCCACCATTGGCATGGTGACTTTATTCTTATAAATGTGGTTAAACTAAGGTGAGACATTGGCCAAGAAGTTGGAGAAAAGCTTTGGCTAGAAAGGGGCTAAGCTCTACACAGGCTTGAAATCATTCATATCGATTTTACACTATCAATACTTGATATGGATAGAGCAAAATCCTACTCAAAATAAGACGGCAATTAACTAACCAATGGCTTCGCTTGGATTAACATACAAGAGAACGGACAGAGGAAAAAGGCATATCACATATAACTGATCCAAGGACGAGAAATGAAGAAGTCCTAGAATTTTGAAGGCATTGGTGCATGGTTTGGCAACTCTAAATATAGAAGATTATGTTGTTGATATTCTTGAAAACTTCGTACAAGTCTTGAAAGACTAAAGCAGAAATGATTATCAAGCAACAACTAGATCTTTGCTAGAGAGATTACAATCTCAGCAGTAAAAAAACTACTATAAAATGTCAGCAATAGAACTGCTATAAAAAAACAGTAGTGTAAACTGCTGATAAGTTTGCTAATCAAATTAGCAGAACTGTCATATTTGGGTGATCAAAACATGATTCAACCATCTTTCACGTCGATTCACTCCTAGGAATAAAGTTTCGATTGCTGAGTCAATCGAACTTCTAGAACACTCTCCTTATAACCTCCTTCTCCGGAGCAAGGGCGTACGGAACCTCGGACAAGTGTAGTAGCAATGTTGCAAAAACTCGGATGAGCATAAAGAGGGATCTCTCTTTTCCCTTCTATCTCACCGAGTTTTCTCTTCACCATTCTATTTTTTGCACAAGTGTAGAAGCTCTCCTTGTACAGGAGAGCTAAGACTTGTCAGTTACAAACTTGAACAGTCAGCCCACTAACAACGTGGGCTATAAATCATAAGTAACTCCCGGAATGGTTAGTTACGAACTGAACTGCAGTGAGGCTAGTAAAACAATGTAGCTATCATAGAGGAGCTACCGCAGCGAAGTGACCTCATGGAGCTACTTAGTGGCGCAACCTGTATGCTCCCGCATAGGGCTGCAAATGAGCCAAGCCGTTCGCGAGCTGCTCCGAGCTCGGCTCGATAAAAGCTCGTTTGAGCTTGGTTCGTTTAGTAAACAAGTCGAGCTCAAGCTTCATTTTCGAGCTCGTTTAATAAACGAGCCAAGCTCAAGCTTAGAAGTACTCGGCTCGTTTGAGCTCGCAAGCTGGTTCGTTTATGAGCTCGCGAGCTGGCTCGTTTAGAAGCTCGTTTAGGAGCTCGTTTGTTGTTGAATTCTAATTATATAAATATATTTGTATAATAATATGGTTGTGTCTATTATATATTTATATGTTCTTAATAATTGATATGAAGGAACTTTTTAAATTAAATTTTTATATATAAAGTGTTAATATTACAGGTACTTGAATTCAAGCCTAACTAGCTTGAAATCGAGCTCATTAAGCTTGAAATAAAGTTGAACAAGTTTGAAATTTAGCTTAACGAGCTTGATTTTGAGCTTATCGAGCTTGTTTATGAAGCTTGAATCAAGCTTGCTTATCAAATCAAGCTCGAGCTCAAACCAAGCCAAGCTCAAGCTTAATATAAACAAGCTCGAGCCAAGCTCAAGCTCTAAAATAAAAAATTTATCAAGCTTGAGCTCGAGCTCGAGCTCGGTTAATTCTAGTCAAGCCAAGCTCAAGCTAACAAAAGCTTGGCTCGGCTTGGCTCGTTTGCAGCCCTACTCCCGCACCAACTTCGCACCCGACACAGCCCCGTTGCTCCTGCACCAACTTCACGTCCAACGCAACTATGTTGCTCCTGTGCGAAGCTACCCGAGCTGTAGCTGCGCCAACTATGCGCCCAACGCAGCCCCTTGTTCTTGCGCCAACTCCACACCCCACGCACACGTGCAAAGTATGCCATCAAAATATCACTTTGTGCTCTTCGCCCACGTCATGAGTCTAAGTTCGAAGAAATTTCTCCAAAAATGGTGATAAAAACAAATCAAAATTGTGGGATTTGAAGTTTTCAACATAGCCTACTAGTAAAATCCTCCACCACGCATACTACTTGAGCAAACACACCATTGTGTACAGATTAATAAATGAATAATCAAATAATTGAAATACACACACATAACATTTTTTCCAAAATGAAATTATGGGATCGAGTATTTATTGGACTAACCCCAACACTCTCTCATATATTTTAATATGTGATTGAGTGTCCCCCATAGTGATTGTATATCGTGTATTATGATATATGTCGCTTATGACTTGAATCTTCCCACATTAGTAGAATTATAGTACGATACACAATGAACTAAGACTTGAATTCAATGCCCTGTGCAATTCTTCCCGCTCACAGAGATACATCTGTTGCGTCTTTGGTAGCACATTAAAGGTCATGTGCCGACCTAGATTTTGTGTATGTATTTTTAGTGTCTACAAATTTTCATGCAAGAGACTGTGAAGGACATCTTTGTTCATACACATAGGTGAGCTCTTTCCTTAAAGAGTTTACCAACATGAAGCTACAAACCTCTTTGCGGTACTACGTCGCTATGATTCGAGGGCCGAACCCGAGGTCTCACTACCTCATGTGGTGTTACCCTACTATGATATGAGGGCCGAACCCGAGGTCTCACTACCTCATGTGGTATCACACCACTATAGCATGATGTCCTACCCTCTTGTAGTGTTGTTCTACTTCTCTACCAATATAAGGCTACCTGTCTCTTTGTGGTGATATGCAACTATGACATGAGCCGAACCCGAGGTCTCAATACCTTATGTATTATGTCAGTGTAGCATGAGGTCCTTGCCTCTTGTAGTGTTGTGCTACAACTCTTTCTCGGCACGAGGCTATTTGCCTCTTTGCGGTGTTAAGCTGCTATGACATGAACTGAATCCGATGTCTCAATACCTCATGTGGTCTAACGATACTGTAACATGAGATCCTGGCTGCTTGTAGTTCGGAGCTATTCGTGCTTTCTGTCAAGCACATTGAGCATTACAAATGCTATAGAACTCATTAAAGCAGAAAGCCAACCTCCATAGAAGACTTGCTCTTTATATAAAGAAAAAAGTAGACTACATAGGTTCAGGAAATCCATCCTACCAATATCCTTATAGGCAAAACTTTATACCTGATGTATCCCGGTCTATAAATCTCCTTGAACTAAAAATGAGATGCCTAGTAGATTTCTCTTTAAACTATTAGTAACAGATTTTATGGTAGAATTACATATACCTTACATCAAAATTTCTTTTAGCATATTTTTCACTATGTTTAGAATAAAGGTTCCTCTTAAGTAGCTTCTCCGCAAAAGTAGTTGGAAAGACAGCTGTTAAAAGCATATAATTCATCATCTCCCTAAGTGTACTGTTTTTCCTTTCAGCAACTCCATTCGATTGAGGAGAGTAAGGAGTCGTCGTCTCGTTCACAATCCCATATTCTTTAGAGAACAATGTTAATTTGTGTTAATGGTATTCTTCGTCTCGATCATTCACGGTTTTTTGAGTTGTTAACTTGTTTGTCGTTCAGCTTATGACTTGAAGTTTTTGAAATTCTCAATCGTTTCATCTTTCGACTTCAGAAGGTAGACGAAAGGGTACTTCGAGTAGTTACAGATGAAGGTGTGAAAATACTTCATTCCAAACTTGGTGGTGAAGTATTTGAAGGCACAAATGTCAAAGTGCATCAGAAGGTTTGTGCTTCGGTTCACCCTCTTAAATGGTTTTCTTACAATTTTTGTTTGAGCCCATGCGTAACATTTCTCTACCTCCTTACCCTACATTTGAAGATAAAGCTTAAGCTAGACATTTTGCTTACTCCTCAACAATAAATGTCTTAGCATATTCTGCTATAACTTAAGAGAATAAATAGAAGCATATATTTCATTTATACATTCATATGCTGCCACAAGCTGATGTTTCGACATTTCTTTGGTACACAAGTCTTTGCCAATGTAAACACAACTATAGGAGATCACCATTTGACTGACGTTGATGTCCATCCTAAGGCCAACATTGCACATGAGGCTTCCAGAGATGAGGTTCTTTGCGATAGTAGGTACATGCTTCACATTTTGCAATATAAACAACTTTTCTAAGTCAGCTTCAGCACCATTGTCCCTATTCCCTTCACTTCAGCTTGAATTTTGTTCGTCATAATCACCTTCTCGAAAGAGGGTCCATACGTTGGTTGAATATATTTTGTTTAGCTAGTTGCAGGTGCAATGACACTTAAACAGGCTACAATACTTGCAATGTAGTCTATAAAGCTAAGCTGACATAAGAGCGACCAGTTTTACTTACCAGTAGGGTATTAGTAACTAAGCCGCAAAAGTATGCATTTAATTCCTTTCTTTCGCGTTATGTGACTTATATTGGTCCTAATCCATTATTAATGACTCCTACCCATCTCTAATAACTCATGCTCATTAATTATGTTGGAGTCCAGTCTGGATTTGGTAACAACATATTTGTTGAATCCAAATTTAGTTAAATATTTGATTTGATTATATTTGGATGTCCATAATTGGTGTTGTACTATTTTAGATATAATATGATTCCTATTCTAGGGCTCATATTTAGGAAATTCTATTATGATCTAAAATAGGATATTGATGGAATATTTTAGGTATAATAGGATTCCAATTTTATTCCTATTTAGGAAATCCTATTATGATCTAGAATATGATTTTCTCATCCTATATATATGGGGTGCGGGTGGAGGCACAAAGCATAACACAAAGTTGAGATTCGACGTGCTCGTCCACAGGAGATCTAAGAAAAAGTCCGCGCTTTACTCTTAGGACTTTGCTATACAAGACAAAAAGAAGAGATCTAATCGAGCAGTCATCAATTTCGGTTAGGAAGATTACTATGGGTTGGTGAGCGATTTCAATTGTAATATCTTTCTTTTCTTCTTGGGTGTTGTGAGGAGGTTGAACCTATTAGGACAAAGGATTCAATATTGTTTTTGTCAATCTTGTAATTTTATCTGAGTTATAGATATTAGAATTTGTCCAGGTGACATAGTCACCGCCATATACTTGTCTTTATCTGTGCTTAGTGTCCGTTAGACGAGGGTTGGTTATTTCATGTGGGTTAGCCTAAGTTTCTGTTGCGGGAATGTCTCAGACTCGGTATCGAAGCGCAGGAGGGCGTGTTCGATTCCCAACATCTGGTACCAGAGCTTTTAGGATTATAGCAACCATGTCTACGGAGCAGATGAACACTCGTATGATCACCATCACAGGAAAAAACTGGACGATTTGGAAGCCAAGGATGGAGGATCTACTCTAGTGCAAAGACTTGCATGGTCTGTTGGAGGGCGACAGCGGAAAGCCATCGGATAAAGCTGCTGAAGACGGAAAACGACTAGATCGGAAGACCGTTGGATTTATCCGCCAATGGTGGACGACTCAATGTTTCACCACATTTCCCTGGAGAGTTCGACAAAATCATTATGGGAGAAGCTACATTTGTTGTACAAAAGGAAGACTGCTGGCAACAAGGCGTTTCTTATTCGCCAACTCGTTAACTCAAAGTACACGGAGGGTGCCTCAGTGGCACAACATCTGAACGAAGTTCAGGATATCATCAATCAATTGTCTGCGATGAAGATGGTGATTGTTGATGAGCTTCTGGCCCTACTGCTTTTGAGTTCTCTACTGAAAAACTGGAAGATGTTGGTGGTGTCGGTGAGCAACTCTGCACCGGATGGAGTTGTCATGATAGAGGCAGTCAAAAGTAGCTTGTTGAATGAGGAGATCCGGCGCAAGCAAGTTGAACCGTCGCAGGGGTCTGCTCTGGTGGCTTTCCACGGAAAGGAAAGACTCAAGTCACAGGCGAGGACACGCGGGAGTTCTCGGGATCTTGCTATTGTGGACCGTAAGGAGGACTGCTATCACTGTGACGAAAGGGGTCATTTAAAAAGACTGCATGAAACTCAAAGCTGAAAAGGCCAAAGGCAAGGACGATCAGGAAAATCTTACAGCAATAAGAAATATCGTCATCACAGCGACCGATGCAGAGGAACCTTGTGGCATGTGCCATGACGGCGACTGGGTCATGGATACGGGGGAGTCGTATCATGCCACTCCGCAGATGAGGATCTTCACATCATACCACGACGGCAAGTTTGGACGTGTGAAGATGGACGTCAAGGGAATTAGTGCAGTTGTAGGCATCAGTGATGCGCACTTGACGACGAAGTTTGGTGAGAAGCTCGTCCTCAAGGGTGTGCGACATGTACTGCGTTTGCGCTACAACTTAGTTTCGGTAGGAAGGCTGGCAGATGATGGTTGTCGTAGTTTGTTTGGGGACGATGATTGGATGCTTGCTAAGGATTCCTAACAGCTGGCTCGAGAAGATTTATATTGTGGCCAGTGTTCTAAATGGCGTCCGCCTAGGCCGCCTAGGCGGCGCCTAGGCAGTATGCGGTCCCTCTCCGCACCGCTTTGCTGTAGGTGGTGGAGTAGGCGGCCAATGGAGGTTGGCGGCATAGGCGAAGGTGAGGCAGCGTAGGCGAGCGCCTAGGCGGATAAATACTTTACAAAATATTTTGGCTAAAAAGATTTTTTTAACATTATGGGACTAACAACACTAAAATTTTATAAATCTTTGTTCTACAACATAGTTATGCATGGAACACCCTTAAAATATGCATATTATGCAAAAAACAGTGGTAAAATAGTAAAAATGTTCAAAATGTATCAACCGCCTAGGCGGCGCCTAGGCACCGCCTAGACGGCCTAGGCGGTAGGCGGACTCTCTCCGCCGCGCACCCGCCTACCGCCGTTATAACCTTGATTGTGGCATGTACAAGCCCAAGCCGCTGAGTTGTACAGGCAGGCCACGAACACCAGATGGAGGCTCGAGGGGTGTTCGACAGGAGTTGGATCGTCGAGAACTTGTTGAGGAGGGTCTTCGAGATGTTTTGAGGGTTACGGAGGATTCGGTTCGTCAAGACAAAACGACGAATTGAGGTGAGTCAAAGATTGAGGGTCAGTCTTTCAATCCCATGACAGTTGGTCGATCTCTAGGTGGGAGTTGCTCTACGAATCCAATTTTGGCGACGGGTGGTTTGCCAAAGCTTCACGGAGCGACATTGGTTGCAACCGTTCGAAACCAAGGAGGAGATCAAGGTTTGCAACAAACTGAATCTGAGGCAGGTGCATCTCCATTCACACAGTTCAGGAGTTGTGGGTCATCGACAGCGTACACATTGTATGATGTTATGCTCGGGGATACATGTGTATGGAGAGCTTTAGTGTCGAACACAAAGGTAGGCAGGTTCAAGAGTTCGAATCTCATGAGGACATCATCGTCCGCTTGGTTGGGTCAGCCAAGGGTGAAGAAGCTCGATGGAACGGTAGCAGGTTCCGATGGAAGACAAAAGTCGGGGACAGGCAGCTGTCACATCCCGATTCCGCAGAGTCATTCGTCCTCGCTTGGGCGTGATGCCGTACAAGTCCAAATTGCACTTGTACAAGACAAAGACGGTGCATAATTGATAATTTTCAAATAAAAACACATCACAGCAACATAAACAGACAAATTGAAGATAATAAGAATGCATCTCTTTATTGAAAGAACTTTTTTTGACAAGCAGATAACATGAAATCACACAGAGATATGTAGAAATATGTTTTTTATTGATAATTGAAATGAAGTACAAGGCTTGTAACAAAATACAAGCTCACAACACATCTTCTATTACACTTGATAGCCAACTGAAACACATGCCATATAGACTTATATTTGATACTTGATACATGGACTTACAACTGGATATGCAGACTTGGCTTACAACTCACTAGTACAACAAATATACAATGTTTCATACATTATGCGCTTTATAAACAAAAAATATCATCTTGTACAAGGAGAGCTTTTGTATGCCCAACAAATCTTTGATGTCTCGTGGCTGATCAATGCCAATCTCAGTGTACTGAACTTCTCAAACACGAGCACCTGAAAAGAGTACCCACAACGTGGGTCAATACATTGCCGTGTACTGGCGAGCAGAAGAAGCCAACTCGCCTAAACCAACACTAAGTAATCATGTGAGCAAACATTTATTAATAGTGACCTTTCTATTTAGGCCTAGCATCAATTTCAGTTCATGAGTAGTATCATAGTGGAGCATGTTATAGCATTGTTCATGTAAAGGCTCATTGTAGCATACTAGTGTTAACATGTTCAGCAAGTTATAGCAATACTCATGGAAATGCAACATTGTAGCAGCATGGTATTTAACATGTTAAACAATAAAGTTGTTAAACAGTAAAGTTGAATTCAACATATATGGTAAACATATCACATTTAAGTGATTTCTTACCGATAGCCGACTCCCTCGTAGCTGCATCAAATACATGTTATATGATATACTTATTATGCCTACACAAACAATTCATTAGCTTACATCCTAACAACATGATCATTGGTGTTATTCTACCATTTAGGACATTGCCATATAGGACTTCGAGGGTATGCGATGCGCCATTCAGATTAGGTAACTAGCCTCAATGAATGTCCCGATACCACGTGCCACCAAAGCACATTTACATTTTCCCCTAAGTCGGATCGGCCCAGTGCCCCGGGCATATCGTCCGAGGAAACAGTCACACCTTGTCCATGATCATACGAATGCACGTCCGACTCGATAGTGAACATAATCGCATGATAAGAATATTAGAAGTAAAGGCAACAGTGTATCATATCATCACATCCAAGCCGTGTTCAACGACTTATCATTTCCATCATTACCATCATTCCACTTGGTGATCTCATTGATCCCAAGCCTCATCATTACATTGCATCAATTCATTAATTTCTCATAAGAACTTGCAGCATTTCATTCATTTCATAGGGACATTTATCATTTATTTCATTGTGTCAATAGCATGCCAGTTAATTTCTCATCTATCATTCACATAGCATTGCATTATTCAGTGTCCCATTCATTTCAATAGGATTAGACATGGACAACAATATCGATTCATTCTCATGTGTGATTCACAGTAGCAGTTCATGTTCATGTGTTATTCATCTTAACATTATCCAACATAAGCATCTCTATTATTAATTCAATAACTAGAGCATCGAACATTTAGGGACATAACATAACAACACATACTCTATTTTATTAAACATTAAGGAATAGGAGAGAAGGGACACTTTCACTCACTTGCACAAAAAGAATCTTCATGTTCCGATCACATATATGCTCAACAGATCCTCCAAAGATTGATTTGACACAAGCACGGTATTCTCTACTTGACATAGCCACACCATCGAGCCATATCTCATAACTCATTCCATCCGGCCAACTAGGAAGACTGCATCAGTCTCAAATCTCTTGATTTTTAATATAAGTCACAATCCAACATTCTGATCGCATCCAACAAGCCAACCAAATATCTCGCGTGGAGCAGGACATTACAGCATCCGAGACTTGCGGTGAGGTTGATCGTCAGGGACTTGGGTCTTGATCGTGTTATTGATATCGGCAGAATTCCAGTGGTACAGAAGGTACTACGCATGGCAGCTAGCGTCGACATGACGGTCGAGGAGCTGGAGACGAAGGAAGATGCAAAGGAGCTCAGGGGACCAGAGATCAGTAGCATAGGAGAGTAGGAACTCAGTCGCGAGACGACAAGCATGGAGTCAAGTTGAGCCATGGGGTTAACACCCTCTCATCAACTGGAGGGAGAGATTGTTGGAGTCCAGTCATGATTTGGTAACAGCATATTTGTGGAATTCAAATTTAGTTAAATATTTGATTTGGATGTCCATAATTAATGTTGTGCTATTTTAGATATAATAGGATTCTTATTTTAGGGCTCCTATTTAGGAAATCCTATTATGATCTAAAATAAGATATTGATGGAATATTTTAGGTATAATAGGATTCCAATTTTATTCCTATTTAGGAAATCAATTATGACCTAGAATATGATTTTCTCATCCTATATTTATGGGGTAAGGGTGGGGGCACAAAGCATAGCACAAAGTTGAGATTCGAGGTGCTCGTCCACAGGAGATCTAAGAGAAAGTCCGCACTTTGCTCTTAGAACTTTGACATACAAGACGGAAGGAAGAACAGAACTTCGGTTAGGGAGATTGCTACGGGTTGGTGAGCGATTTCAATCGTAACATCTTTCTTTTCTTCTTGAGTGTTGTGAGAGGTTGAACCTATTAGGGCAAAGGGTTCAACATTATTTTTGTCAATCTTGTAATTTCATCTGAGTTATAGGATTGGAATTTGTCCATGTGACATAGTCACCGCTTTGTCTTTATTTGTGCTTGGTGTCCGTTAGACGGGGGTTGGTTATTTCAGGTGGATTGGCCTAAGTTTCCGCTGCGGCAACGTCTTACACTCGGTATCGGAGCGCAGGACGGCGTGTCTGATTCCCAACAAATTAGGCTCTTGTGGCTGCAGATGTTGTTGCATGTAACCAAACAACTACAGTGTAGCAAGTAATGTTGACTGCATGGTTAATTTGGTTGGTTGCACTGTTGTAGCATTGCAATTGCCATTGCCATTGCATGTACTATCACCTACTGCTTGTGATGTTGTACTGCATATATTTAGTTTCGTACAGTGGCAGTTGCAGCTGCACTTGCAACAAGCGGTGTGGTGTTTCATGATTCTCTACTTCTACTGATTCAGTAATTGCTCCCCAAGAAAACAAGTCGTACATGCAATACCACTTGCTGCAAGTGATTAATAATGGCGACGGCATTACTACCGGTTGACTCATTCCATGTGGCGCCGGTGACAAGGAAAGATAGGGGTTAAATGCATGTTTCTGAGATATCCGGCTACCAATAGCCAATAAGTAAAGACCTCCTGCTACTAATAGCCTACATGAAAGGATTTGATTGTCATCCTCATAACTTGCTGTCTAATGCAAGTAAAGTTGCAACCACACCTAGCCAAACAAAATACAACCGAATTGGGAGCAACTAAAATTGCAATGGAACTTTATTTGCAATCAACCAAGCATAGCTGAAATTTTACATGAGTATATTTCTAAACCACTATAATTGGTTTTGAAATATTAAGAAGAAATATCAAGTCAGTTACAGCTGCACCAGCAACAGAAAACAAGAGAAATTTAGGGAATGGGCAACATATTAAGGGCAGAGTTAAATTGGCAAGTGTGGCATGGAAGCACCAGAGTCAGGAAGCCATAACTTTTGGCATTAGTTAAGAGGGTAGCAGCTACTTAAGAGTTCGGAAGTAACGTTGCGGCTGTTTTGACAGCAGCCTTACTTGCACCTTATGTGCATGAACTGCACATCTACTTTTGGGCTTCCTTGCAAACTGCAACTAACCAAATGATGGAAAAGGATCTTTGCAGCAACTAAAGCTTGCAAATTTACTAATAGCCAAAGTCCAACCAAACATGCCTTTATTTGTAGAGTGCAAATAAAGTTTCCTTTGGAAGTGACGAGTCGAAGTTGATCTTTGGAAGTGACGAGTCGAAGTTGATCGGATACACTGAGTCGCAATATGCTTGGACATGCTATTAACCGTTGAATTCTTACCAAGGTGAATAGCACTCTAACTATCACATAGCAAAGTATATTCCTCATGTTTTAGTTGCAGCTCCTTCAAAAATGACTTTGGGCAGAACAACTCCATGCATGTCTCCGTTAAAAATGTCTTTGGGCACAACTCCTCCTTGCATGTCTTCGTCGCCACAATGAACTCTGCCTCCATCGTGGACGAGTCCATGCAGTTCTACAACCACGACTATCAGGCCATTGCTCCCCCTACGAACATAATGAGGTAGTCCAATGTCGATCTCTTGGTGTCGACTTCCCCAATCATAAATGCATCAGTGTATTCGATCAACTTCGGCTAGTCTCTGCCAAAGGAAAGCCTCCAACAGGAAATGTCCTAGAGATACCAGATCACCTACTTGACCGTGCTCCAGTGTTCTCTCCCTAGGTTGGAGAGATACCGGCTCACCATTCCGACTAGAGGGGAATTTTTAGGTCTTCTATAAACCATAGCATTCATTAAGTTGCCTACCGTTGAAGCGACACATTTTTATTATTGTTTTCTCCTCGGTCGATGGACATTGCTCAGTACTAAGCTTTGAGGTGATCCCTAAGCGGGGTGCTCACCTTCTTTGACCAATCCATACCTAATCTCAGAAGCACCTCCTTTATGAACTTCTCATAGGATAACCACAACATTTTAGAACCCTTCTCCCAACTTGTGTCTATATCAAGAATTGTCTTCGATGTGCCTAAGTCCCTTATAGAGAAAGTCATGTCCAACTGTCGCTTCAACTCTCTTATCCTCGAAGCATTGCGACACACTAGCAGCATGTCGTCTACATAGAGCAAAAGAATGATGAAATCATCCTTGGAAAAGTACTCCACGAACATGCAGTAGTCTTATGTCGTCTTGGCATAACTATGATTCCCTATAAACGACTCAAACTTTGTGTACCATTGTCCCAGAGCCTCCTTCAAATCATAGAGACTTCTTTAGTCGGCAGATCGTATGCTCCTTTTCCCTTCTCACCAAAGCCCTCGGACTGCTCCATATATGACTCATATAAATCATATAGGCTCTTATTTATGAACTTTATGTACCACTCCTTGAACTTCATGTACCACTCTCGTAGAGCATGCTGATCATAGAGATTCTTCTTTAGTCGGCAGACAATTAACTCCTTGCCCTTCTTACCAAAACCCTTGGGTAGCACCATGTACAACTCCAACAAATTAGTACGAAGGAAGGTTGTCTTCACGTATATCCGCTCAACCTCCAAATCGAGACTCGTTGCCAAACCCAGCACCACATATATGAACGACATCTTGACGATCGACAAAAGATCTCATCGAAATTCATGCCATTTCACTAATTGTAGCCCTTTACAACTATTCTCGCCTTGTATCGCGAGCGAATAACATCTTCTTCCTACTTTACTCTAAATACCCAATGATTCTTCAAAGCCCTTTTGTTCTTTGGCAACCAAACTAGATCATAAATATTGTTTGAATGCAGGAAACTCATCTCCTAATACATTGTCTACATCTACTCATGCATATTCTCGCCCTTCATCGTCTCTGTGAAACTTCCTGGTTCTCTCCAGTCAATCAATAGCACGTACTCACCGGCCAAGTACCTCCCTGAAATTGACACTCTCTAGTACCTCCTTCTGCATTGTCTACATCTACTCCTGCATATTCTCGTCCTCCACCGCCTCTACGAAACTTTCAGGTTCTCTCCCGCCAGTCAATAGCACGTACTCATCGGTCAAGTACTTTTATGATGGTTGACATGCTCTAGTACCTCTCCTCAATGGAGCCTCTACTGTTTATTATTGTCCGTCAACAAACTCACCTTCTTCGAGAACTAACTCATATGCATCCTCATTCTCTTGAAGATTTCCTTGACCATTATTAGCACATTGATGATCAAGTTAGGAGTACCCAATGATTGAACTATATTTTTGAATATGACTAATTGATTAAGTTTAACATAATGATGTCACTAATATTCATGTAATCACTATCATGTTGCTACTTAAACTTAACATTGTCCTAGTGTTCATTAAATTTATCATATTGTTATACTGCTTTGCTCGTCTAACATGTATTTGCAGACAAGCAATAAGCATGATCAAACCAGGACATATGTAATAAAGAATTGAAGACGAGCTAAAGACGACACTATACAAAAAGGTTTTTCTGAACCGCCTAACGACTTATCCGGGGCCTCGCACTCGGGGGTTCTACTGCCCGGTCAGCGGATTGGGGTCGAGGAGGCATCGCCATCAAGTACTCTTGGTTTATCTTTGGACAACTGTCGTCAAGGAAAAATGTGTCATCAAGTGCTCTTGGTTTTTATATTTATTAATGTATTTTATACTTTATTGAGTCTAGACAATTTGTACATCGGGCTGATTTGGCACTTCACCTAGTTTTTCATAAACTCCACCAAAAAGCCTACATCAATCACGTTCATTTAATCCAAAAAAGTCCACACAAAAGGAGCCCAAAATCCACTTAAAAAGAGCCCAACCAACCTAAATACAGGGCAACCGAACTCGGACCGAGTTCGAGAAGAACTCGGACCGAACTCAGTCACCCCCGATCCAGTATTCCATTGGATCAGGTCACCCTGTTGAATTGGCTCCAACGTTCGAATTTATGAACGTTAGGAAACCGAACTTTTGCCCGAGTTTGGTCCCCAAAACCTTATAAATAGGAAATTTTTCTTCATTCTATTCATCTCATTCCATTCTCTTCTCTTCTATTCCTTAAGAGTTCTCAGAGCTACTTAACCTTCCTATCTAAGCCTTTACGACTCCTAGCCAAGCAAGTGTCAGTTCAGTTCGATTTAGAAGTTGGTTCGAGTTGTAAAGAAGGCTTGAAAACCAGTTCGTTTTCATCATGTTCCTGAACGGCAAGTCCTTCGGATTAAAGGCTTGCAAGTTGAAGTAGTGCTCTTCGGATAAAAGACACGTGTTGTAAGGAGCTGCAAGCGCTTCGGATTCAAAGCTCGTGCTTCACTGTATAGTGGATTCAACATCGAGCTAGAGTACTCAAGACTAGACTAGTCCTCTCAGAAGAAAACCAGTATAAACCTTGGTATTTGAGTTTGCTCTCTCTGATCTCCTTACATTACGCATTTATTTAAATATTGCCTACTTCATATTAGATTGTTACTGCCTTATAAATTTTTAGAGATGGTTTCTATTCCGCTGCATACACACGCACTCTATTCACCCCCTCTAGATGTGCTCAACGGACCAACATATTCTCATGTATTGGCTCCTCGATGTCCGAAAAATCTACAGTAATAGGGGAATTGTCTTGAACTGAACTGGCTTGATCTCAAGCAAGTCTTCAGCCTCATAAAGTATCTTGGACTCCCGAATGTCAATTACAGTCTGATCCTAGATAAACATCACATCTTAGTGTAAGCTTCTTCCCTACTGGATCGTAGGGCATGTAGCTGTATCCGCAAAGATGCATTGCCTCGTTTTTGCCGCAAGCCTATACCTTCCATCCTTCGGTACATGAATGAAGGTTTTGTATCCAAAAAACACTCGCAGGTGATTGTATTATAGCTCATTATCATACCATACTTTCTCAAGTGCATCACCCTGCAAGGAAACACTAGATTAATAATATAGCTATAATATATAGAGTAACACCATAATAAATGTTCGATAATTTTGTTTTTGACAACACCTCACCCTCCCTACTAGTGTCTGATTCATCGGCTCTGTTATGTCATTAAGTTGAGGCATCTTTGGCAGAGTCAGCCGGTGTCGTATTGCTTGTTCTTTGCAATAAACATCAAAGGAACTTATGTACTCACCTCCATTGTGGGAGCAAATGCAGTTCACCTTCCTACTGATCTCTCTTTCAACGGAGGCCTAAAACTTCTTAAAAGTGTCTAGTACACGATCCTTTCTTATTTAAGGTGAGAACTCAAATCTTATCATCAATAAATAGTACGAAGTAAGAAGCATCGCTAGTAGTTTTTACTTTCAATGGACCATGGTTGTCCAACTAAATCAACTAAAGCAACGTCGACTTTCTCGAAGATAGGTGACTATGAAACGACATCATGTGCCACTTTCTAGCCATATAGCTTGGGCATGTCTCCAACTTCGCAAGCTTCAAACCTGAAAGCACCTTCCAATTTGCTAGGTAGGTCATCCATTTCTCACTGATATGACTGAGTTGTATGTATCACAGCTCCGTAGATGTATCACTGACTGCATTGACCTCATGTTGGCCCATGTGCATTTCCTTCTATATAATAAGGACAGGACCTCTTGCTTTCGCTGACAGTAACCATTGAACCCTTTGTAAGCTTCCACTAATCATTCCGGAAGAGACTTAAGAACCACTCATTATCCAGGTTCCCAACCAATAACAGTTTGAAGCGGAAGTCTGGAACGTGGCGAACTCCCCTGAGAACCAAAATAGTTCACGTATTGATTTTCAAGTGCACATCTCCAATGGCAGTCACCTTGACACATTTTCGTTGCACATCTATACCACTCCACAGTCACTTGTCATGCAAGTAACAAATAGTGGCCTATTGTAAAACTCGTGCACGGGAGCCCTTGAGTCCACCAACCAACTTTTGCTATCGTAGTAACTTCATCACCTACAATGATAATATCGTCTCCATGCACTGAAGTTGTTGATGTAGTGTTCTCGTTTTGCTTTCCTTTGTTGCCCTTCTCTCTCATCCCAGCAAAACAATTCATTTTAATATGGCCATTCTTGTATTATAGCATTCATTGTCCTTGTACCGATCCTTTGACTTTTCTTTGCTCGTCCCTACCATCTGAACTCCTACTTTTGCTCTCCCCCCGGATATTTGACATTAACACCTTGTATTGTGATAAAGAAGACGTGTCCAAATATTTCCTCTGTATCTCATTATTTAACACCCTACTCTTGACGAACTCCAGAGTCATGATACCTTCTACAGCAAAGTGATCATAGAAATCCGTACGATTTTCCACAAGTTCGACAAAATACCCAACAACAAAAGTTATGAAGCTCGTCACCTAATTTTGCCTCCATTGCTGACAGCTGATCAACCATACCCTAGAACCCATTCTAATCGATATATCGTCCTTGTACCTCAGACCCATCATAAGTTGAATCAGAAACGACTTGTTGATGCCGGTCTTATTGACATATAAGGGCTCGAGTCATGTATAGGGATATATAGGGAGAGATTCAAAACGATGTGGGACTCCTATGAATGTCTTTTGAATATTTGGAGCAAATATGACCGTCCAAAAATGCCCAAAATTAGGCCCGAACCTGCACATCCTGTGCACAATCGGATTTCCGACCCCAAGTCCGCTCCCCGCCAAAGTCGGAATTCCGACCAGCCCCACGCAAAATTCCAACTAGCCTTTTCCTTTGGTTGTTTGGCTCACAACGACCCCGACAATCCTCTCGACCTTCCCGAGCGTCCTCGACGTACGAGCAACGCTCGCCGCCTTCCGGGATGACCTCCACGTAGACGGGAACCATCCCAACAGCAACAACAGTTGCACATAAGTCCTAACTAACAACCCATAAGCAAAATAAAGATTTGCACAAGGTAACTATTTACAATAAGATAGGATCAGAGTTCAGGAGAAAGAAGAATAAAACGAGAAAGCCGATAGACAAGCAATAAGGGTTTGCACCGTAAACAACCAAGAAAAGTACAAACACTCAGTATCCTCTGCCAATGTACACTATTTTTCGAGGCATGCCTTAAATTCATAAATTCTTGGGTTCACTCCAGTACACAACCATATAATCCCTTCCACCCCCAGCTAGGATGACGGTGCTAATAGACATACAAGCAAAAACCTCCCATTTATGTCGCCATCCGATCCCCTAAACGTAACCATCTCTTCAACTATTAGTATTAACTTATACATCCATAAATAATGATAGTTTCTCATGATCTTGGTTTGCACTGTAAAAGCCACAAAAACCAGCACTTATAGTGGCTCAAAACTTGAATCCGACCAACCAATCCCAGCAAACATCCCAAGTAATACTCCTTTATGCCTAGCTGACAATTTCGAACAAATATCAATTTCTTCTAAAAACGCAAGCAACCTGAAACTTCTCGCGGTGGATGTCTCGACTAATTGAACAAATCCGAACCAACCACAGGTTCCACTTCAAACCTCATCTGGACTCAGTACCAGCTGTTGAATAGAACTGGTAGTAGACAATTACAATCACAATCAGCTCTGCCTAAACCCTAGTATTTTGCACGCTAAACCGACTCCACTACATCCAAAAAAAGGATCAACATTTGGCACCAGTGAACCCCAAATGTCCCAAATCGTAACCCTTCCAACCCCATAACTTGCAAACTAATGCTACAAGTATTGTGGAGTCCACTTTACAACTTAAGCTGCAAAAAAAAAAAAAAAAAAAAAAACGCCGTGCCAATGTTGTATAATGCATATGCTAGACTAAACTACTAAAGTTTCGGTTTCCAAATGGGCAAAAGAAATTTCAAAAGGTTAGAGACTGCAGCTGGACAATTTGATACACAGAAACCATACTCACTCAACAACTCCACATTGCAAAGCACCGAGAGTCTTGCAAACATGAGCACGATACGAACACGACACGGACGTGGCGACAAGGAGACAACACCAAATTTGCAGTGTCCGTGTCGCGTCGTGTCCACTGCGTGTAGAAAAATCGTGCTTCCAAAATCACAGCCAATACTACAGTAAGACCCCCTACACAAACCAGAGTGACAGCAGATCGAAACCATCAAAGTCTGCTCCTTTATGCCAAATTCCAAACCAAGCGACCCCTCGATCAATAAAGAACCGAACTTCATCGCTCCAGAACCCTAAATTGAACCGCCGGAACCGTAACCCTAGCTTCCGACGCCGTCAACGGACGAAACCGGCACCAAAATCACAATCCAGAGTAAAAATGGATTGGGGAGAGTGAGAGAGGGGTCACCTGAATCCATGTAGGGTTAGGGTTTCGTCGCCGGCGGTTGGGATCTCCGTCTCCGCCGGTCCCACATCGGTCTCCGGCCACCGACTCAGCAATAAAATAATAATTTTTCTCGCTCTTTCTCTACTTCAGCTGTGTAGTACTACTAAATAGAGTTTCTTCGGTCCCAATTGGCATATCTTATTAGGTAAATTCTATAGGCATATTTTACTTCAGAACAGTCCATTAATTCAGGTCAATCCAACGTGATGAAATTTTTATCTTCTACTATATAATGAGATTTCAAAATCGCTCAAAAGTGAGTTATCTAAGCTGTATGTATATTATGGTCTATTTTATTTTTAAAAAAAAAATTATATAAAAAGTTGTTAAAAAAAGTTTAAATTTGTTATATATATTTAACATGAGTAATCGAACTCAATCAAACAAGAAGAATACCTCTCCTCTTAACCACATGAGTTAGAAGAAATATTTAAATATAATTCAATAATAATCTTATTGTACGTTATTATGCGGGGTTAATTAGTTGTACCCCCTATGGTTTGTACGTATTTTGGTAACTGTCCATGTTGTTTTGAAAATAAAGAACACCCCCCTGTTTTATAAAGTTAATTAGTTGTACCCCCTGGTGCATAGAAAAAAATGAGTGAAAAATTAAGCAGCCAGGGGGGGGTGTTCTTTATTTTTGAAACAACGGAGACAGTTACCAAAATATGTACAAACCAAAGGGGGTACAACTAATTAAGCATATTATGCGTGCAAAGCACGTGAATTTACTAGTATATATAGTAACTAAATTTTCTTATTCGGTTTTCGGTTTTGGACCGAAACTGTTATTCAAACCGAAAGCGAATAAAAAAATTATGTATTTTCAAAACCGAAACAGAGCCGAATTTTTTTAAACCGAACCGAATCTCTTATTCGGTTCGGGTCGATTTTCAATCCAAAATCGAATAATGCTCACCCCTAGTGGCAACAACGTGTGCTTGGGGAATCGAAAAGACAACCGGTGGTTGAGATGTCGGACTGCATCGATGACTACATGGCATACTATGTTGGTGTCGGACATCCTACGTTGTTGAACCCTCAAATGCCAAGTCTCGATATTGTGGGAGTCTTGGAACCTCTTCCCGCCAAAAATGTCCTCTATGCTGCACTGCTGAAGATGGTGCCATGCCCCATACCCGCATGTTCGGGTACGGGTTGTGAGCGCATCCAGCCTACGCCGCGAAATCGACGGTAGTTAGCTGTCTAGACCTCGATAATCTCCAATGAATCATAAGATTAATCTTTTGCCCAATCATGATGTTAGACGAGAAATAAACCAAAACTAAGCCAACACACAATCACAGCATCCACTATCACTTTTGAGTACATATACATGTTCCATCTCCGGAGACAAATCTGCAATCTATATCCTCATACATCTAGTACATCTGATACATCTGACACATCAAAAGTAATCTGTCATAATCTTCCAAAGTATTCCAGAACATTCCTCGAGTCATCATCCAATCCCAGTCATGTCCTCAAGCTCTATCCTATATCAACCATCCAGTTAGGAAATGAGCAAAGAACAAGCCTCCAAACAAATGTCTCACGATATAAAATAAAACAGTAAAGTAAATATGGAAAATAAAAGAACCAGATCATGTGACATGAGACAATGTAATGCAATACAACCTGCAACATGAATAACTATGAGAATCATTATGATCAAGACAAACATGAACCATGTGCAATTGAAATACCGTGTTCAGTATGTGGTCGGCTGTGGTAATCCGGCACATCTGAAGATGGCTATTAACGATAAGAATCTGGCACGACATACATGAGTTGTATGTGTATTATTTACGATATGTACGATATCAATTGGGTATGACCACATACCTACTTGGCATTTCCTTTCCCCCTCGAGACATGAGTCGTGATCAATAAACATGGTACAAGTCATGACCAATATACGGTAAACAAGTCACGATCAATGTATGATAAACAAGTCATGAGTTACGATCAATGTACGATAAACAAGTCACGATCACGACCATGAACAATAAACATGAATCACGATCACGACCATGAACAATAAACATGAATCACGATCAAGAACTCAATCATGAACGATAATCAGGATCACATGTCAAGACTGTGTCACAATATGAGACATGACATTAAAATATGCATTTATAATGTATTGAGAAACATAAGTAGGAGTGTACTTGCCTCGCATCTAATTCGTTGTAATTGCTCCTTGTCCAACCTATTAAAAAAATTTCATCAATATACCATTCTAACTAATATTTATCTAGAAAAATCCAAAGATTATAAGCCCAACTAATCCATATAATAGATCCCAAATTTCCATCTTACTTCTAAAACCCAAAGTCTTTACTACACAATAGCCCAAAATTCCTAATATTAAATATACTTAAGCCTACTAGAAAATAAACTTATTCTCTAAAAGTTCCTATTCTCATTTCCTATAATGGTTTCTAAGTCCCCAATACCGCTAGTCCAACGCCACAACCAATATATGGGCCCAAAGTCTGCCCATCACAAAATCCCTGATTAAAACCAATAACTGTCACGACCCGCACCCGCTTTTTGGATACGAGACGTGTCCAAGCCCAGCCTACGCCGCAGTGTCGGCAGTAGAACGATGTCTATAACTCACAAGTCACTGAATCTAGTATCACATGGAAATCTATATCTCATCTACAGAATAATCAAGACACAACAAAGATCAATAAATATCCATAAAACTAAGCAATAATGAATATAAACTGAATGTTTTCAAGAATCAAAGTCACGTCCGGTGGACACAAATCCACTACCAATAGACAAAAATAAAGAAATACATGAAATAAACTAACTGAGTACAGCTGCTAATCAAGACAACCTCAACTGCAAGGCACAGTAGTCTGATGCTGACTCAAACCCGCTCGTCTGCTCCTGACTCAAACTCGGCTAACCTGAAGAAATCATCAGGTCCTCAGAGGACTAGCAAGATACATAAAAATGAGACTTTCTAACAGTTTATCACGCATGGAGAAAATCCAGAATAAAAATAGAACAAATGAAATAAAGGTATACAAACCAGTGAACTGACTACGCATAAATGAACTGTTGGACGAAGACGCAAGGACTCATGTCAAGATGTCAACGGATAACAAATCGAATACTCAAACCCTCGTCCCTAGTATGGACTTGCAGGTTTGACCAACTACTAACCCTCGCTCCTAGTGTGGACACGCAGGTTAGCTTCAAGAATCACCCTCGCCCCTAGTGTGGACTCGCAGGTGTGGACCATATACTACTAACCCTCACCCCTAATGTGGACTCGCATGTTAGCTTCAAGATTTCAAGACAAGAAGGTATAGGAGTTCAGTTATGACTTCTCGACCCATGACACGACTCAATCAAGACACAAGTGTGAACACGTTCAATAAAACACAAGACTAACAGTGAACAAGGGCTATGTATCAACGAAGTAAAATACTAGCATGATATGAAAAACACATGTCAACAATGCATGATAGAAAAACTGGATAATGAAAAGGCAGTACATATAAATAAAGCTGTAAAGAAAGGCAAGGTATACTTGCCTGTGGTCCTGAGCTGCTAGTACGGGTCAAGTGCTGAGTCAAAGTCCAAATAACCTATCTATACATTTACAATGTCAATAAGCGAATCAAAGTAAAATAATCCTATCTACTTACTTTCTAAGTCATTTGCTATCTTGTTTTATATCAATAGGCCTATCATTCACATTATTTCCCCTATCAATTACAGCTTACCTAAGCCAAATTGACTAATAACCCACATTTGCTGCCTTCCTTAGCCTATATAGCCCACACAAGCCAACATTACACTTGTACCAGTTTCTACCTATTGTTCTATTATCCTACTGCACCTCTACTTGTATTGTCCTATTTAGTATAATAATGGATAAAATGTACACTAGATAATAAAATCACCTGTCACAGGGCAAAACACTATATTTGTTGCACATACCCTTATATATCCTGGACACCCCAACTGGACCTATAACACTGGGTTTTGGCCTAGGGGTTGTAGCACTACTGTTTCATACACCTAGGTATTCCCATTGCTTAAACCCTCTTGTTGTAATGAGCAACAACTTCTACTGCTGTCTTTGCATCCCTCTGTATCTGTCCTGCAGTGGACATATAGCAAGTTTGCAGGTTGCTACCACCATGACCAAGGTGTACTCTGATACTTAATCCCAAACCTTGCCAATCACAGGTTTTGCACGTGGCATTTCCTATACGCCTACTTTTGTAGATGATTTATATGCACTCTGTACCTATAATATTAGGTACACTTAGGCCTGATACCCTACTTGTTCTCTGTTCCTGCTAACACACTCTAGCCTCCAGAACCTTTTGAGTGGTTCCTCTAAACCTAGAAGTTGTATTAGTTGGCTTGAGTCAACCTATCCAATACTCTAGGACATGAATAAACCCAAAACATCATGAAATTGAGGGATATAATACAAATAACTCATTAGATCAAAGATAGAGCTAACCTTTCTATTCATTAAAATTGTACGAGTTTGAAGTGCAACTATGCTTGAACTACCACAACATTGAAACTGCTCATTTTATGATTTTGCCATACAAAGTCACGAAAGAATCGAGTTACAAAATATTGAAAGTAGATCAATAAGGATAGCCTACTGATGTAAGGCATGTGTCTACTGTTATTTATTTTGTTGGTCGACTCTAGATTTATACATCTCCTACATAGGTTATTACCATAGCTACCTTTTTCAGATGCATTGAATGAACACCCATGCCCTGCTGCCTTGATGCAATCATCTCTACTTACTGATATCCACATACTCTTTCTAGGAATATTATCAAACATGTAGATTGGTATACTCAAAAGAAGGAGGTTAAGGCCCTTACCTTAATGGAGAATCCTGGATTTGCTGATAGTGTGTCAGAGAACTCTATAACTTGAAAGGGATTTCAGTAGGGTTTCAAGAGGGGAAGGGGTCGGCTAGCCCTCCACTTATATATCTAATGTTTAGATATGATCAAGGGGAAGACTAGATAGAGAGCGTTGGATTTAAAATCAAATTAGGATTTTTGCTCTTTGATTCTCATAAGGATTTTGAATCATCTCTTCTTCTTCTTCTTCTTCTTCTTCTTTTCTATTCCTTCGAACAGAGTATTCGAACTGGTGTTTGCCAACAGGAAGAATTTGAATGCGGATTATATGCATTTAAGTCCTTTAGAAAAATAGGTTATTACAACTTTCCATCTCTATGCTATCCAAATTACTAATGACATTCTAATATTAAAGAAAATGAAAGAATCTTTTTTTTACGAAACAAAATTTAAATTTGGCCAAGGTTTTACAAATCTACCCCCTTAAACAAATTTCGTCCTCAAAATTCACATAAAGCCAAGATCTACTTAGAATGAATAGTATAGAATAAACTGCTATAAAAGTAATTCAATCTCTATTAAATCAAAGTCTAATATAGGCCTATCTATAATACTACTGCCAATATCTACTGAAAATTTCTGCCAGCTGCTCCTTGTGGTGTTGTCGCATCCTCCGTGATCATGGCATAAGTTTGTCCTCTTTCTGCGGTCGGTAGTGGTGGGGCACTCGCGTTTCTCTTCGGGCAATTTTGAGATAATTGTTGGTTGGATCCACAAGTCCAAGACAATCCTAATCTGTCGAGACAATTTTCTTGAGTGTGGCCTTTCTTCGAGCAATACTGGCAGGTGGAAACATCTTGGACCTGTTGTGGGGCTGCTTGTGGTTGCTGTTGATGCTGCTGTGTAACGCCCCAGTTCCATAGATAGAAGGACTAGAACGTAATCATGCCAGCTGTATACATACGAGTAAATATACGGCTCATATGTATACGTAAGCTGTAAATGTAGAAAGCTAAGACACTAAATCTCATCCACGAAGATAAATAATGATAATAAAGCAACTTTGAGTTTGTCATGTACATAATAGTTGGACGGAGACAAATCCACTACCAACTAAATTAAATATGGAAAATTATACAAGGAAAGAATTGAGCGAGCGAGACCAAGTGACGAGTCCAAGAGCAATCATCACGAATGAAGGAATGGCCTTAGCTAGAGCACCTGCAATAATCACGAAACACACCTGGAGAGATAACCAGGTCCTCAGAGGGACGTAACAAGACACATAATATCATGCCAATAAACTGAATAATAAAGCTCAACAAAAAAGTATGCATGAGTAAAGGTTCCTAACCATTCTATGTGGAATGCACTTTAGAGGACAACGTTCTACGCAGGGGCTGTAACGGATTCACGCAAGTAAGTAAAAAAGAGTGGCCGTCAAGTAGCGCTCATACGAGACGCTATCGGCCTTGGGCCGAAGGTAGTGCTCATAAGAGTCACCCTCGGCCCAAAAGGTCTGTAAAAAAATAAATGTAGCCCCTACGCTAATAACTGTCCCCTCCCTCCAATGATACTATACATGTGCCGACTCCACGACACTGTTTAATCCTTAATAACTGCGGCCTGTACGCACCAATGATCAGACAGCACGTAAGTTCGCATCTATATGTGACTCACAACTCACACATAATCCGTGGCACATCGTGACAGTTTATGAGATGCATTAAACATACGGTAGTCCTTTAACTCTAAGCCAATTGCATAAAGTATAATAATTTGCATCTATATATAGTTTTGAAAGAACAACATAAAGAAAAAGCATGCATGATATTGAGCAAGAAATTAAACATTAAAGGCAAGGTGTCTTGCCTGGTAGTGGGCCTGGCGTGGTGCGATGATCAGACAAGTCCTGTCGTATACACTAGCTGAAGTCGGGGTGGAAGTCCAGTTCACGAAAATCTAGTAACAATGAGTTTTTAGTATGAATTGGAGATAGAGATACCTATACTAATTTTTGAAGATACTTTCATGTAAATACTTGAAAATACTTTATATAAGTATATATAATTAGCAAAGTAAATTTTCTCTAGCATGTAAAAATCTTTTTAGATCAAAACTTATAATTTTGAGAAAATATCTATAATAGGGAAACTACGATTTTACCAATCAAAATATTTTTAAATAATATTTTGAAATCATAAAAATTTAATTATAATAGTTTAAAACAATATTCTATAAATCTTTTTTAAAAAAAATTTATACAAATAATTAGAGTCGTGCCATATCTATATTTAAATTAAAATAACAAGCATTTTAGGAATATATATAAATTTTATAATATACTTGTTATAAAAACTAATTAATACAGCTGGCCAAAATCTAATTTGAAAATCAGTGTTGGGCCCAAGCCCAAACCATATATTTTTGTTACTAATACCATTTAGAAACTATTAATATAAAATATTTAATATAAATATAGCAATATTTAATAACAAATGAACATAACAAGAATAATATTTAATATTAATACTGCGTTATTATTACTAATAATAATTATTATAACCTTAATTAAATAACAATTGATTAATAAATAACCCAATTCTATCATAGTTAATACTAATAATAATAATACATAATAAAATTAATAATAATAATAAATGATAATAATAATAAATGATAATAACAATAAATACTAAAACTAAATAATAAATTTAATAAGAATAATAATGATAACAATCCCAAACTTACACCATTTCTTTCCCCAACCCGTTAGTGAGAGAGAGAGAGAGAGAGATGAAGGAAGACTTGGGAGAGGGTCTCACCGGGGGTTCGACTGGGAGAGGGCGGTGGGGACTCACCGGCGGCATCGGCAGTCTGGAGGAGCGGCGCGGAAGGAGGGTTTCGTCGGAGAGTTGGCGGGGCGGCACGGACGGGCGCGCCTACGCGGAGGCGACGGCCTGTCGGCAAAGTGTTGGTGGCGCGTGGCCGGCCATCACAGAGCTTGTCACTCCGGTGGTGCCACGGTGGGTTCCTGGCCGGCACGGACACGCGGCAATGCTGGAGACGCGGTCGAAATCCACGCGCTCATGAGGAGGTTAGGGCATGCGCGGCTCGGGGGAGTTGGGTCGGGCCGTCTAGCGGATCTGGCACGGTCACGGTGGAGACGGCACCCAGTTGTCGGAGAGCACAGATGGGTTGACGCGGTGGATCGGTCCTCGTCGGAGGGTCGGCTGGGCCGCGCGAGTGCGGCCACTCGCCGGGACGCGACAGAGCGAGGCTGGGTTCCAGTGAGGCCGGGGTAGGGGTGGAGTTACAACCTCAGGCGGCCTGGGCGAACTCGGAGGAGCCCGCCAGAGAATGCGGTGGAGGTACGGTTATCGGTCTCCTTCTCTTGTTTTGTTGCGCTGGTGGTGGTTTGGGTTTTCGGTGAGTGGCACGGTGTCACGTCCCGATCCCACAGAGTTCTTTCGTCCTCGCTTCGGACCTTTTGGGATCGTTCGTCCTCGCTAAGGCGTGATGCCGTACAAGCCTAAGTTGCGCTTGCACAAGGCCAAGACTTGACGCAAGACAAGATAGACAAGGTTGGCAATACGTAGCGGAACGTATTGTAGATAATTGAAACAGCAGCGGATATATTTTAGAATACATGTATTGAACACAATGGTAACAAGAAACAATTCTCTTTATTGATTTCATTTGAACAGATTACAAGCTCTCGATTCTCTCTGATACAATATACATTCTCTCAGAACTTTACAGATTACAATGATCCCGTTCCCATACATTACATCCCTTTATATACAAAACCAACTCTTGCAACATATGTCGTCTCTTGGCATCTCTTCTGATTTCTGGCTCCTGAGGATGAGGCTCGGGCTATCGCTTCGGACTATCCTTTTCGATGCATAGTGCACCTGCATGCAGACTGATGGTGGGTCAGTATATCAGCATACTGGTGATTATGAACAAAGAGCTACATTTGTCTGAAATGATCATTGTTCAATTAGTGAGAAAACGTTTCTTATGATGTGATCTTGCTACTTTTTACCTATGTTCATTCCATGCATACAGATCCAGTTTACATCTCTTTTGAAAACATCTTTGAAAAGCCATATTTCAATTCAGTTCATTTCAAGCTTACAAGGGACTAATCATTTCAAGCACGATGACTTATTATCGTGGAGTGCGCAGCGTGTTTCATGAGCATATCATTTCATTTAGCACAACATCATTAACATTCCTTTCTTGTTAAAGACATTTCTTAGGGTCAGATTACAAGTATGATATTACATCTTTTCTTTAGTGGAACATAGCACTTCTTGGTAACAGATTAATCTCTGCAAGCAATTCATGTCAAGGACTTAAGCAGTACATATGTATCACTTTTAAGTGATTCTTACCATAGATGACCGTCCATCCCTGCACAAGACAAGGATTAGCATAAACATTATAAACCAACATTGTCATTCCCTGTTCGTCTCTGCATTGTTAGCTCTTAGCAAAACATATGATAGACACATGTAGACCGATTGGTAGCTGTGACTCTCCGGTTCAGCTCTGCATCAACCAATACCTATCTATATGATGGTCCATGGGAAAACCCATGATTAGCCGATGTGACTCTCTTGGGTTCAGCTCATCGCTAAGGACTCAGATCGACTCCCATTTTCACATGGAGGTCCTAATCTCTCCTAGGCCGAGTGGTCCAGGCGCCCCCAGATCCACCCGAGAGATAAATTTTCCTTGTTAACAAGTTGTCCTAGACCACATGCGTGCTCTAGCAGGATTCTATCAGATGAGACAGATTTGTGATCAGATGTACGGCATGTTCTTTTTATGCTTTTGCAGATATACGACACGTTCAATTCGTGCCTTTTTTTATTCAGGTCAACATGTACAAGTCTGTCTGTACATGTCTATAATTCTCCAGCATACTTAGCAACAAGCAATGATCAAGCATTCAATTCGATTCATTTGTCTTCTCTTATCGTATCAAGCATGACAAGCATTAATTCAGTTCTTATTAGCAGGCAACGAGTCTTCTTATTAGCATGCAGATTATTTCTTTTCTTATTCTTAGCATGGCAACATGTGAAATCTCTTATAAGTATAAATATTGGTTACCGTCTTTGTCACGACCCGCACCCTGTATAGGGGCACGAGAAGTGGGTACGTCCAGCCTACGCCGCAGTGTCGGCGGTAGTAAGTTGTCCTAGGTTGCTAACTAATCTCATGCAGTGTATATAATGTACTTGTCCAGATGTCAGCTCCGAATGGAGGACAAGTAAAGGATATGATATACTCAATCACAGTCTAAAACACGATAAGATAACACAGAAGTTATACCTAAGGAATTAAAGACAACAACAACTAACTGCTAAAATAATACAACAATGTCTCAAACAAACTTAATACAAACTCAATATCTTAACTTTAATACAACAAGTCAAAACATGAAAGCTAAAGTAGTCTACTAGCTAATCTTCTGAATCACTCCTGAGAGTCGGGACCAAAGGTAGCTAATCCCTCGCCTGTTCCATAGTAAGTAGGGCATGTGTCCTCAGGATTATCATCTGTAATATTTTCAACAGGTCCAATCAGGACAGGAACGAGTACAACTCATCTAGAAAATCCAAGTAAATGACAAAGAACTATAAAGCAGTTATAGACAGTTTTATTGATGAGCATGGCAGTTTTATACAGGTAATGATGGCATAGAGAAATAGTAAGATACAAGAAAAGAAAGGTAACTAAAACAAGAGAAGAATTATGGCAATAAAGACGGTAATAAAAGCTAACTGAACTAGAATAACATGTATGAGTCCAGACAGTACGATATAAGTCTAATGTAATCCCAGTGTGAGTCCAGTCCATATAATCCGATACCAAATGATTTCCGATATAAGATGAGTCCAACAGTGATCAATGAATCCAGGGTGAGTCCAACTATGGTCTAACAGTGTGTTTTAAAATACCGAGGTCGACATGTAAACGGCTGTAGGTATCAGGCACATCTCTTATGGATCAGGCAAGAGATGGCTATGCTTCCGGTAGATTCCAGTTGGAGATTCCGGATTTGGGGTATGTCTACATGTCTTACTCAATATTTCTCTGCCTAGCAAGTGAATCCAAAATCGACAAAAGAATTGAGGTGAGTCCGGGCAATACATGATGATTCCAGAATGATTCCAATGACTCCAGTAATAGAGGCCAGCAAGTAAGGTATGTGTCGAATACATGAATCCAGAAATATCCATACGTGTTGATACAGAGAATCACATAGAACTAACTAGAACTGAAATACAGTAATTGACAAATAAATGAGAGAACTATCAGAGAATGTACTCGTCTGATACTCTGAAAAGAGTAGTGTAATATCAGATGTCTGGACCAGGATCACAATGTCCTAAAATAGAGTAATACAGTTATGACACGTCCAAAATGAAGGTAAATGAAATCTACAATGCAATCTATATGAATTCTAAGCCAATCTAGGTCAAAGTCAAACTTGGTCAATTCTTTAGTCAAACTAAGTCAAATTAAGTCATACTAGATCACAAGAAGTTAAACTAAGTCATACAAGGTCAAACAAGGTTAAACAAGTCTAATCTAGGTTAAAGTCAACTCTTGGTCAAACATTCTAGCCAAACTAGTCAAGTTATCTAGGGTTTAGTCAACAATGGTCAGAATAGTCAATTACTAGTCAATATGGTCAAACTAGGTCAAAGTCTAGACCAACTAAGGTTTTGGTCAAACATAGACTAGTCAACAAGGTAATTAGGTCAATGGTCAACTATCTAAGTCAAACTCTATCAGGCTAACTCAAAACCAAACATAGGCTAACATGTCTTAGGATACCTAAGATACTATACCACAATGTTAAGGTATAACCAATTATCTATACAAAGTATATCACACATAAATACATATATATAATACCAACCTTAATCCTATAATCAAGCTAATCCCATACTCCAACTCAAGTCATGACTCAACTCTTAGTATTTCACTTAACCCCATACATATCTTAATCTACATAGGATTATCCTCATAATCCATATGGTCAAACCTAAATCAACTAGTTAGGGTTTAGTCAAACTTAAGTCATCAAGTCATCTAAAATCCATCTAAGTCAATTCTAGGTCAATTAGGTCATGGTTGACCTATAGTTGACTTTGGTCAACCATGGTCAACAATGGTCAACTATCTAGTCAAACTAGGTCTACTAGACCTAATGGTTAATTCTAACTTACTACTAACCATAGGCTAGTATTCCTAGGGCACTTAGTGGATAGATATCTATATCTATGCATATGTCTATACAATATATATATATATATATATAATACCAAGGCCATATCATATATATATATATATATATATATATATATATATATATATATATATATATATATATATATATATATATATATACATATCTAATATATATACCATATATACCCAACTCCTGCATAACATACATAACCAATATATATATATATATATATATATATATATATATATATATATATATATATATATATATATATATATATATATATATATATATATATATATATATATATATATATTATATTATATTATATATACCCACATATATATAACCCAACTATATATATATATATATATATATATATATATATATATATATATATATATATATATATATATATATATTCAAACATACATATATAACATACATATATATATAATATTACATATAGACATATATAGAGAGAGAAAAGGGAGTGAAGGTTTAGGGTTAGTAAGGGTTAAGGGGGTTGTGGGCTGAACTGTGAAGGGGAGGGGTCTATCTCAGAAATTCTGAGAAAGGGGGACACACACATACATATATGTATACCTATTTATATACACACACATATCTACATATATACATATCCATATACTCTAAGACACACACCTACACACTCATATACATATATACATACATATATAGTATATATTCTCACAAATATACGTATATATATACATAAAAATCAATTTGAATCTCAAAATAAATACTGAAATTAACCCAGGAAACACTGTTCATTACTGAACATTGGGGTAAACCCAAAATCAACACAAAATCGTGTTAAGACTCGAGTGCAGTGGTTGGTAAACGTACCCCCATGTGTACACGTGTCGTAGGTGTCCCTAGGTGTCCACCACGACACGACACGACGTGTCCAGGTGTCTAAAAACCCAATCGGGTAAGTTTCAGACACTGTGCAGTGTCACAGCGTCGTGCAGAGATGCACACGCGTGTAGGACACGACACAAGTGTCCATAGGTCTCGTGCACACGTGTGTAGGTTCGCCTAGGGTCAGGCTAGGTGTCTAGGTTCCTGCACCGTGTCCACGTGTCACCAGGACACGACACGAAGCCCGTATCAGTCGAGAAAACTCGACTGATACACGCTGTACAGCACCGCATCGTACAGTGAGTCACGTGTCTCGTGGACACGACATACGCCACGTAGGGACACATGGTCATGTCCACGTATAGCCCACTGGTTGGGCTACACACTCGTGTCACCACGAGGTGTCCTCGACTCGTGTCCACACGACTTGACGCACGTATTAAAGTGCTTTGTGCACCCGTGCACAGTCAGTGCAAGACCAGTACACTCGTGTTTTCGTGTCTGACACGACACGAGGTGTCACGAAACTCGAGGGGGGGCTGTCAGTGGTTGCCCCCACCTCTGTGCCAAGTGGCACGTGTCCACGTGGCGTGGACACGAAGAAATTTGTGTCGGGTAGCAGGGCACAGTGTATATGCATCGTGCAGTGAGTTCGTGTCCATTTTGGACACGGACACAACTCGAATTCGTGCTCAGTCCTAGGGTTTCGTGTCTAGCATGCTAAGGGCTACCCAAAAATGCAATTTGTTTTAGAAAATAATTACATTTATTTCTAAGTGACATTTCACCAAACACTTAATTAAACACACAGATACGTGTCCGATACGGACACCAAACTAAACATATTTCCTACAAAACTTGACCCACAGCTAGGGTATACCTATATGCGTGCAACCATGAAGATAAAACACAATATTAATAGGTTTTAGGGCATGTTACCTATTGAGTGGAAAACCTCAATAAAACACCAAAGTAGGGGGGGTGTCCTCTTCAAATGATGATGCCCAAATGTCTTGAAAACCTTGCTAGCTAGCCTCCCTTAGCATCCTCAATGGTAGGGGGTTCCAATGCAAGAAACTAGGCTCAATTTGGAGTTAAAATGGCTAAGGAGTGAGGTTTTGAAGTTGTAGAGAAAACTAGGTTTTAAGGGGTAATGAAATGAGGCATGAATGAAGGGGTGTAATGGGGTATGGGGGTAGACTTTAGGGTTCCCTCCACCTTGCAAACTTAGCCCTTATGGTTTTGACTAAGGGGATAGATATTTCTAGGTTTTCTAAATATCTAAGAAAGTAATATCTTAGATATTTCCAACCTAAGATATTTACACATAAGCTAACATCTAACATTAGTCTTCTAGGTTAGTTGCTAACCTCTAGATTAGTGCTAAACTAGGTTAGGAGCTAACATGACACTTAACAATTAATTAAATAATAATAAATTACATAAATCCAAATAAATTCTAATAAATTACCAAAATACCCTTTTGACTAAAAAGTGGTAATTTGATATCCTAATCACATGGTTAGGCTCATATGGTCATAGTTAGTCTCTAAGTCATATAATCTCTAGGGTTACATTAGGCTTATACTAGTAGTTTACCAAAGTCATAAGCCATGACTTAGAAAATAGTATTAAAGTATCTAAAAATTACCAAAATTCATAACATGACTAAATCACCATTATTTAATAATAAAAATAATAAATTTTCAAAATATTCCAATTTTAGAAAACTGGGTGTTACAGTCTTGTTATTAGCATGACAAGGTTCTCTTTATCAGGGCAACATTTATTTTCTAGCAAGGCAACATGTGAATTCTATTAAAGCATACTCGATGATTTACCATTTTGTTATTAACAAAGCATTCAATCAAAAACTCAGATTCTTATTAGGCGTAAGAGAATCAGCAAATGGGACTTCGTCCACTCATCCAGATCAATCGTCTTCTGTTGCAGAGCCAGCAAATCCGATCTTTTTGTCTATCTAGTGCCTTCGCGGAGCGGGACACTACATAATTACCCACCGAAAAGAAGTTTTATCCTCGAAACTTAAGGAGAAACTTACGATATCCTTCGCCATCATCAATCCATGAAATCATAATTTAGATCATATCAAGACTCTTGTTCAATCAAGCATTTCAATCTCAATCAATCAAATCGATAAAATATATGCCGGCATCATAAAATATCTACGGACTTATTGTATGGAACGTTCATCTCATTGATGATATCAAGTAGGCAAAGGAATTTCGATCAGGAGAACATCTACGAATTCAATCGAATCAATTGGCCAGAGGATCGTGTTGCTTTGATACCATTCTGTCACGCCCTGATCCCGCAGAGTCCTTTCGTCCTCGCTTTGGACCTTTTGGGATCGTTCGTCCTCGCTAAGGCATGATGCCGTGCAAGCCTAAGTTGCGCTTGCACAAGGCCAGGACCTGACGCAAGACAAGATAGACAAGGTTGGCAATATGCAGCAAAACGTATCGCAGATAATTGAAACAGCAGCGGACATATTTTAGAATACATGCATTGAACACAATGGTAACAAGAAACAATTCTCTTTATTGATTTCATTTGAACAGATTACAAGCTCTCGATTCTCTCTGATACAATATACATTCTCTCAGAACTTTACAGATTATAATGATCCCGTTCCCATACATTACATCCCTTTATATACAAAACTAACTCTTGCAACAGATGTCGTCTCTTGGCATCTCTTCTAATTTCTGGCTCTTGAGGATGAGGCTCGGGCTATCGCTTCGGACTATCCTTTTCGATGCATAGTGCACCTGCATGTAGACTGATGGTGGGTCAGTATATCAGCATACTGGTGATTGTGAACAAAGAGCTACATTTGTCTGAAAGGATCAATGTTCAATTAGTGAGAAAACGTTTCTTATGATGTGATCTTGCTACTTTTTACCTATGTTCATTCCATGCATACAGAGCCAGTTTACATCTCTTTTGAAAACATCTTTGAAAAGCCATATTTCAATTCAGTTCATTTCAAGCTTATAAGGGACTAATCATTTCAAGCATGATGACTTATTATCGTGGAGTGCGCAGCGTGTTTCATGAGCATATCATTTCATTTAGCACAACATCATTAGCATTCCTTTCTTGTTCAAGACATTTCTTAGGGTCAGATTACAAGCATGATATTACATCTTTTTTTTTAGTGGAACATAGCACTTCTTGGTAACAGATTAATCTCTGCAAGCAATACATATCAAGGACTTAAGCAGTACATATGTATCACTTTTCAGTGATTCTTACCATAGCCAACCGTCCATCCCTGCACAAGGCAAGGATTAGCATAAACATTATAAACCAACGTTGTCATTCCCTGTTCGTCTCTGCATCGTTAGCTCTTAGCAAAATATATGATAGACACATGCAGACCGATTGACAGCTGTGACTCTCTGGTTCAGCTCTGCACCAACCAACACCTATCTATATGATTGTCCATGGAAAAACCCATGATTAGCCGCTGTGACTCTCTTGGGTTCAGCTTGTCGCTAAGGACTCAGATCGACTCCTATTTTCACATGGAGGCCCTAATCTCTCCTAGGCTGAGTGGTCCAGGCGCCCCCAGATCCACCCGAGAGACAAATTTTCCTTGTTAACAAGTTATCCTAGACCACATGCGTGCTCTAGCAGGATTCTATCAGATGAGACCGATTTGTGATCAGATGTACGACATATTCTTTTCATGCCTTTGCAGATATACGATACGTTCAATTCGTGCCTTTCTTTTATTTAGGTCAACATGTACAAGTCCGTCTATACATGTCTATAATTCTCAAGCATACTTAGCAACAAGCAATGATCAAGCATTCAATTCGATTCATTTGTCTTCTCTTATCGTATCAAGCATGACAAGCATCAATTCAGTTCTTATTAGCAGGCAACGAGTCTTCTTATTAGCATGCAGATTATTTCATTTCTTGTTCTTAGCATGCCAATATGTGAAATCTCTTATAAGCATACATATTGGTTACCGTCTTGTTATTAGCATGACAAGGTTCTTTTTATCAGGGCAATATTCATTTCCTAGCAAGGCAACATGTGAATTCTCTTAAAGCATACTCGATGATTTACCATCTTGTTATTAACAAAGCATTCAATCAAAAACTCAAATTCTTATTAGGCGTAAGCGAATCAGCAAATGAGACTTTGTCCACTTATCCAGATCAATCGTCTTCTGTTGCAGAGCCAGCAAATCCGATCTTTCTGTCTATCTAGTGCCTTCGTGGTGCGGGGCACTACACGCGGGAGGATGACGATGGCAGCGGAGATGGACGAAAGTGACGGTGGTGGTGTTGATGGCTGGGTCTGCGGTCAATGGCCTAGGACGGCAGTAGGATAGGTTTCGTCGTGTCGAGGGTGTTTGACACGACGGAATGGAGGTCCGGAATTGTCGGCCCCGATTGATAATGTATTTGTATTGGTGGGGATTATAGTGGACGAGAGGCACGGACACGATGCACAATGGGATAGAAATTGTGGTTGAGAATTATGGAGGAGTACCTCTCCTTTTATAGGAGGTAGGAATTCCTCGTTGGATAATGATTGCAACCCGATGGATAATTCCATCCATTATTTAAATCGAATTAGAATTTAAGCGATCAAAATCAAATCAATCTAGATAACCTCCTTTTATTTAAAATAAAATCTTTTCCAAGTTTAAATTATTAAAAAAAATTAAAAAAAATTCTAAATCTCTTTTTCATAAATATTAAAATATAGCATAAATAAATTTTGAAAATCATGAATATTATTTAAATATTAATTTATAAAGTAGCTTTTGGTAAATGACAAAATAGATTAATAAACAAATTTCAAATTTTACAAATATCTAGAATATATTTTATATAAACCAAAATTTTTCGTAAACTACTACTTATTTTTAAACAACGAAATAAATTACCCTTATATAAAAAATAAGGTTTTGGCAACAACAACAAACATATATATTTATTTTGTAAACTATATTTTCCATAAAAATAAAATATATAAATAAAATATTTTTTTGAAAATATGTACCTCGCACATATTCTCACTCGACGAGAAATACAAATCGCGCATTCGCGCGCGACGACAATTGTATTTGTATGCAACGTATAAATACGAAGTACAAATAAATACCAATTTATTTTTTTAAAATTTACTAAAATTTTAGGGGGTTTACATGCTGTGTTGAGATATTCCCTGGAATGTTGGGACGTTTTGCTGGTGCTGATTGGTTATTACCTCATTCGAATGCGTCTCGATTCCTCTTCGCATGAAGGATGGATCTCTTCAAATTCCACCCCGATGAATCTGTCAGTTCAGATTTTCGAGAAAGATCTCAACAACCATCTCTCTGACAGTCTGGCCAAACTCAATGTACCTAAAGGGAGCGCTATGCTATGCGCCCACTACATCACAAGAAGACAGTCCATGCTTCTTTCAAAGTATTTCGAACTCGTTCAAGTATCGAAAACTTTGAAGGGGGTCTTGTAGAAGCATGAAAATTTTAACAGACTTGACAACCATGCGCCCAAGCAGTCATATGCGCCCAAGTCACTAGAGAAGTCATATGCGCCCAAGTCACCAGTGAAGCCATATGCGCCCAAGTCACCAGAGAAGTCATATGCGCCCAACTCACCAGTGAAGCCATATGCGCCCAAGTCACCAGAGCGAGTTATGCCCCCATACGCCCTCTTTAGGCTCCTCCAGAGGGGGACGCATAGCCCTGTTTCAGGCTATGCACCCAAGTCAGAATAGCCCCCGACTCAGTCAAACCCACGATCAATCATGCACCGAAGCATACGACCACGTCAGTCTCCACGAGCAGCCGTACACCGAAGCATTCAGCCACGTCAACACCACGATCAACCCACGATCACGCAGTCTGCATGCGCCTACACCCTATGCGCCCAAAGCAGGACCATGCGCCCAAACAAAAACCAGTGTATTTTCTCATGTGGGCGCATAACATCATTCCAGCACAGAAACGACTATAAAAAGGGGTCTCATAACTCTTCAAAGCACATAACGGAGAGCATTTTCAAGAGCCAAATTGCTGTACTTCTTTCCAGTGAGCCAAGAGTTAGCAATTTTCTTAGATTTTCTTCCACTTTTGTAATCGAAGTGTCAACGGAGTAAAGGAGCAACAGCCGCTCTATCTCCATCGTCCCATTTCCCAGAATTCTTTTTGTACTCGGGGATCCTCAGTGCAGGATCTCTCAGGCGTACTCGATTTGTGGTGCCTTGTGCCAATAAGAAAATATAGCATTTCTTTTTCTTTTTTGTGTGTGTCCACAGCCTCCTCCTCCTTCCCCTCCTCCTCCCTACTGCTCCTCGACCCCCTTCTCCTTCTCGGCCCTGCCGGAGACCCCCCTCCAAACATCCTCCAACCCCCTCCTCCCTCCAATCAGCCTAGGTAATTTTTTTAATTTAGTGTTAATTTTTTTAAATTATGTTATTATGAATACTTTTGCTTGTAAATTGGGTGATGTAGTTGGTTTTGTAAATTTTGCTTGTAAACTTATGTTAATATGAATAAGTTTGGCTCATTGAAAACACTACAAAATAAGAAAATTAATTTGAGAAAGGGAATGGAGAAAAACAAAAGTTGGAGGGCATATTTATGGCAACAATCTTGTAAAGTATATTTTTAATAATTTTATAAGGCTTAGGGCACCGACATGTCGCAAATCCGAATAGACGTAAGTTGAAAGGGAATGGAGAAAAACAAAGGTTAGAGGGCATATTGCATTATTAAAAATGTTAGAGGGCATATTGCATTATTTAAGAAAGGGAATGGAGAAAAACAAAGGTTAATTAGAGGGCATATTGTATTATTATCTTGTAAATAGACGAAAGTTCACTATTAAGATTCTAGCACAAGTGGATACCTAATTAGGAAGAAGATGATTCATACTCTCCAATATTTTTCCATTGTCTAGAATCCTCGTGTCTTCGCAATAGCTTGAAAGAGGACCGATACCGATATGATACGGCTGGTACTAATCCGATAAGGCCAATTTAATACCGGTATGATACGGTATAAGGGTACGATCGATACCAAATCGATAAGCCGATACCGTAGGATATCCGATTCTAATACCAATCTGAAACGGCCAAGCCATAATCCTTTGACGGGGGACCTTATTTGACGGATGACCTCCACCAGAATCTGATACAGCCGAGCCAGAACCCTCCGATTCTAATACTAATTCGATACGGCCGGCCGAGCCAATACCGATATCGATACTCATAGGAATGGTATGATACCGATTTTGATATTACCGATTTTGATAACGATACTCATAGGAATGGTTTGATACCAATTTCGATATCGATACTCATAGGAATGGTCGATATTACCGATTTCGATATCGGTACTCATAGGAATGGTATGATACCGATTTTGATATCGATACTCATAGGAATGGTATGATATCAATTTCGATACTGATATTATTAACAATGGTTGTTACAATTACATACTAAATTAATTTTTACTTGTATTTACAACATATATGTTACTTGGTGCAGAATTGGTTTGAACAATGAGTTGATACTTAGTTGATCGTTCGTGGATATACAATCGGCGACATGAGAGCAAGATTGGTTTGACGAATGACTTCAAGGCGGGCGTCGAAGAATTTCTAAGATACGCCAGTAGCCAACCTTATTTCATGGATGAAAGGCTCATAAAGTGCCCTTGTGTCAATTGTCGTAATATATCATTCAAAGAGGTAGATCTCGGGAGAGAGCACCTCTATAAAAAGGGTTTCGTACCGAACTACAACGAGTGGACGGCTCAAGGAGAACCTTTGGTTCCGCAATATCAGTCCTCCTTTAATACGGAGGTAGGAAATCCTACTTTTGGAGATCACTTCCAATATCGACATCGAAACTTGGCACGTGAGTTGGTATTTGGTGCGGCTTGTGCCAGTCCAAGTTTTGATCCGGAGGATCCAAATATTGCTGCAAAGGAGTTCTATGATATGTTCAACCATACCGATACTCCGTTATATCCGGATTGTGATTCTCATTCTTTTCTGTCGGTGGTGATACGGTTGTTGAACCTCAAGTCTGATTTTAACTTACCACAGGAATGCTACGACCGGATAATTCAATTTTTTAGAAAGTTGCTGCCAAAAGGAGCGAAGGACTTGCCAGAAAACTTTTACAAGTCGAAGGTGATGATACAAAAACTCGGATTAGGCTACGAAAAGATAGATTGTTGCTGAAACGGCTGCATGTTGTACTACAAGGAAAACAATGATAAAGACAGTTGTATTTTCTGACACGAGGACCGGTACAAGCCCATTGGGGGCAAAGAAAAATCAACTGCACGAGCAAGATTGCACCCCTATAAATATATACAGTTTTTGTCAATCACAAAGAGGCTACAGAGGATGTATACGTCCTCTAATACTGCAGAACACATGACATGGCATAGCAAAGAGTGGAAGATGGATGAAGGAGAATTATCTCATCCATCCGATGGAGAGGCATGGAAGCATTTTGATCGATGTCATCCTGGATTTGCTGCAGAACCCAGGAATGTTCGACTGGCTTTATGTTCTGATGGATTCACTCCTTTCGGACAGTCGGGGGCTCAGTACTCTTATTAGCCGGTGATTTTGACCCCTTATAATCTACCACTGTGGATGTGCGTGAAGACTTCTTATATGTTCTTGACACTTATCATATCTGGTCCAAAAAATCTAAAGAAGAACATCGATATCTACTTACAGCCGTTGGTGGACGAGTTGAAACAATTTTGGCAGTTTGGGGTTCAAACGTATGATATATCGATGGAGCAAAACTTTCAGATAAGAGCGATGTTGATGTGGACCATCAATAATTTCCCAGCATACGGAATGTTATCTGGGTGGAGTACTCATGGTATTATGTCTTGTCTGATATGTATGGAAAAGAGTAAGGCATTCTGCCTTCAGAATGAAAGAAAAGCTTGTTTTTTTATTGCCATCGTCAGTTCCTTCCTATGTCGTATCTATGGAGAAGGGACAGGGACGCCTTTAGAGCTGGTAAACAGGAACTAACTCCTCCTCCGTTGAGATTGACTAGAGATATCGTTTGGACAGAGGTAGAGGATTTGCCGACTGTAAAGAAAGATCCGAGATCGGGCCATCACTTAGAAGGATTCAGACATAGCCATAATTGGACGAAGCAAAGTATCTTTTAGGACTTACCTTATTGGAAGGACAATCTCATAAGACACAATCTTGATGGCATACATATTAAGAAAAATATATTCGACAACATCTTCAATACGGTAATGGATATAAAAAAATGAAAGACAATCCCAAAGCAAGAAAGGACTTGGAAATTATTTGCAGGCATCCAGAGTTGCATCTAACACGAAGATCCAATGGTAACTGGGTGAAGCCCTCAATAGCATTTACACTGAGTAGGGATGACAAATTGATAATATGCAATTGGATTACAAAGTTGAGATTCCCTGACGGTTACTTGTCGAATCTAGCAAGATGTGTTGATCTCAACGAACGCAAGCCGATACGGATGAAGAGTCATGATTGCCACGTGTTCATGGAACGTTTACTTCCTATTGCTCTGAGAGAGATGTTACCTTCTCAAGTATGGGGTACGCTGGCCAAGTTATCTATATTCTTTAGGGATTTGTGTTCAAGTTGACGGTGCAACATATGTTTGAACTTGAGGAGAAGATTGTATTGACATTATGCAAGTTAGAAAAGGTATTTTCCCCTAACTTTTTTGATAGTATGGAAAATTTTCCGATTCATCTTGCATACGAAGCACGTATCGGTGCTCCCATCCATTATCGATGGATGTATCCATTTGAGAGGTATAAGATAATTAATTATCTACTACTAATAATTATTTTATTCAAACAGTTCTAATATTGAATATATTATTTATAGATATCTACATCACCTGAAGAAGAAGGTGTGCAATAAGGCTCATGTAGAAGCTTCGATATGCGAAGCATATATTATTGAGGTCTCAAATTTCTGCTCAATCTACTTCGATACTCATGTCAGAACAAACTATAATAGAGCACCAAGAAATGATGAAGGTGAGGTCGATGCACCGAATCGTAGAATCCGTACTATCTTTAATGTTGGTGGCAAGCCTACAAGTTCTTCTAAGTTACGGTGGTTGGAGGACAATGAGTTTGAAGCCGCTCATTGGTAATCTGCCTAAATAGTGGTATGGAGGATATGGAAGATATAGAGAAGTAAGAGACATAATTTTGCTACATACTCCAATTTTGTGATATACGTATAAAAATTTCTCTAACTTTTCTCATATTATTATAGTATTTTTAGAGCTGAGATAAAAATGGAGAGACTAGCATTGGTGATGATGATCTTGCTAGAGAGGTTGACAGAAAATTTTATTGTGGTTCCATAACTATGTAAGGATTAAAATTATTTAACTATTCTAAATTCAATTACCGACGAAAGAGCTTTGTCCTAATGATGTTATGATACGTGATGTTTTAGATTTTTCGTCCTGGCACACAATTTACCGACGAAAGACTTCGAGCACTAGCCATCGGACCAAGCAAGAGGGCAAAATATTGGGATGGATATACCATCAATGGATATACCATCAATGGATTCAAATTTAGAACTACTGATAAGCCTATCAATCACTCATTTATCGATGAGGAGGCTAATTACACAAAGAATTCTGGAGTGTGTGTAAGGGGTTCAGTCTACGATATCGATCCAGAATTTGACTATTATGGTGTTCTAAGAGATATTGTAGAGCTAGATTACTCTTTTGATACCAAAATTGTACTGTTTAAATGTGATTAGTTCGACACAACACCCAAGCAAGGATGGAGAATTGACAAACAGTTTAGATTTATTGATATAAAATACGAAAAAAAGATATGTAGGTTTTGAACCATTTGTGTTGGCTAGTCAAACGGTACAAGTGTACTACACGAGTTATCCTAGTCGACGATGCACTACTCGTGATTGGTGGGTTGTATGCAAAACTAAAGCAATAAATACATATAATATTGGAGATCAAGCATACCAGGAGGATGAGGTAGTCATGCCTTAACTAATATATATGAGTTTAGCCGGCGTTGACGACATAGAGGTTGACGTTACTGTAGAGGATGATATAGTTGACGAAGAGCTTCACATAGAGGACTTACCTCATGTAGATGAGGAGTCTGAAATGGATGTATCGGATGAGGAGGAAGAATTTGAAGATGAAGGTGAAAGTGGAAGTGATAGTGAAAATGAAGAAGATGAAGATGAAGAAGATTCGGATTACGAAGAAGATGAAGAAGATTAGTACGTATTACCTATTAGATTTGCATTGATTATTTGTATCAACATACCTTTATTTAATTTCTATTAGATTTGCATTGATTATTTGTATCATCACATCATTTTTTATTTCTTTCATATTTATATATGGCGGGAAAGGCCGTACACGACATTGAGGATCTGGGTCCCACCCTCCTGCTCCTATTAGTACTCCGGCTGCAGATCGCAGAGGAGTTAGCGAGGATGATTTGGTTGATGAGGAGGATGGCTTATCTCTGTCGTTCACTCGCTCATCTGTCGACGGAGCTAGCCCTGATATTTCTTCAGCATCTACTCCTACCGGTGCTGGTCCAATCTTCTACGTCAGAGATTGCACCTGTCGCTCCTACTGGGGAGAACCCATATCCTGGTCTTTTGGTCGACCGTGGAGTGTACATACGTCGACCAGGATTTGCAGACCCTCCAACTCTAACAGAGCGAGCAGCCAACATCACTCGTCCTGAGCTGTGGGCCGATGGAACGATGTAAGTATATAATTGTTAGTAGACACATTTATTCATAATCTATTTATTATCTAATCGTACATCATTTTGTTTATTCCAAGTTCTTTCCGATCGAGGCTGGTAGAGATTTGGGCGAGTTGATACGTCATCAATTCCATGGTCCCTATCTGAACTTTGGGGACATCCCACTTGATAGACGATTCATTTGGCTCGAGATGCTTGGGGTATGTCTATCAAGTGGGATATTATTTAGACATACCCCATTTGGGGATAATTTGAGGTAAAGTATTTTTAATTATATTTTAGAAGGTTAAATATATTTTTTATAATTTTTACAATTTTTTTGGAATTTTTCCATATTTTTCTGGCTATTTTTAATATTTATTATGAGTTTCTGTAATTAAAACTGCTTTAAAAACTAATTTCTGGTTAATTAATTACACAGTCAGCGCTGCAGGCCCACATGTCAGCAGCACAGTGCTGATGTCACTCCCCGTTCCCAGAATGCGTATTTTTATACATGTGCAACTCATGTATATTTATTTAGTATTTATCATGTATTATCCTGTATTTAAATTCCTTTAATTTTATGTTAATTAAATTATCTGTATTTTATTTTCTGTATTTTTATTCCTGTATTTTATTTCTGTATTTTATTTTCTGCTTTAGTCTTGCTTGTGGTTCGGGTTCATGGAGGGTTTTTCGGGTTTATGGTGGTTCAACCCGACCCAAACCCCCACCTACCACCACCCTTCCTATTTAAGCCCCCTTCTCATTCTCTCTCCTCATAACTTTCATTCTTCACCATTACTTCTTCTTCTTCCTCATCACTCTCTCCACCAACCCATCAGCAGGCAAGTGCAATCTTGCTTCTTGCTTGGAGAACCATTTTTATGGTTCATTTGTCTTCCTCTTGTGATTCTGAGAGAGTTTAGTACTTAGCATTTTTAATTTCTGTGGCTGGTTTCTCCTAGATCTAAGTTGTTATATTCACGGTTTTTCATGGGTTCTGATCTCCCAACCTGTCATGCTTTCTGGCTGGGAACTTCATTTTCTGGCTTGGGACGAAGGTTCAGTCACGCACACGTCTTTACGTACGTGCGTGGATTTTCAGTCACGCACACGTTCTTACGTGTCTGCGTGAGTTTTCAGTCACGCTCACGTTCTTACGTGCGTGCGTGGATTTTCAGTCACGCACACGTTCTTACGTGTCTGCGTGGATTTTCAGTCACGCACACGTTCTTACGTGTCTGCGTGGATTTTCAGTCACGCTCACGTCTGTACGTGTCAGCGTGAATTTTAGTCACGCCCTTACATGCCAGCGTGAATTTTGAGTTACGCTCACGTCTTGCGTGCGTGCATGAATTTCTTATCACTTTTTACGCTCACTTGTGCGTGCGTGAATTTTTTATCATTCTTCACGCTCACTTATGAGTGCGTGAATTACCCTTCACGCTCACACTGTGCGTGCCAACGTGAACCACTTTTCACGCTCATGCTGTTACACGCTCACTCCAACCTGCTAGACTTGTTACCGTGACTTGTTGGCCTTATCATAGACTTGTTGGCGTGACTTTCTAACCTGGGTGTTTTATATGTTCTATAACTTATTCATTTAATGATGGCATGATAATTCTTCTATTATATCCTTACGTCTTTTGGCATGAACTTGATAAAATCATGATATGTTAATATTGTTAATACAGATTGTTATGTGGAATGCGCCTTGTGTCCTGATTGATCCATGGATACCCAGTATGACTGGAACTTATCCTTGAGAATTATAGACTCGACCCCATGTAATACTAATTGACTTTCATGCCTTATCACCATTGATAATAATGGTTATCTTGACTAAATTGATCATGCGTTTCTAGTTGGAACTAAGAGACTGGCTAGTCGTCTTATTGAATTGAATGAATGAGACACGTTCATGTAATGAACTATTGTACTCGATTAGCCGATCCCGAATATTGGCATACAGGCACATGCAGGCTTCAAATTATTTATTTATTTATTTAGTTATTTATTTATCTTACAAAAACAGCTTGTGTACTTTATGGTCAAGGCATGATTACTCTGTGGTTAGATTTGATTGTTGCATCACGCTATGTAAGACCTACAACCTAGCCACACGGGTATCGTTGTAGAGTTGTGCATATCGTACCCCGTAATAAAAGTACTCATTTGAATGACCATGATCCACGGCATGGAACTTCACTCAACGTAGAGACCATTAAGTCAAATAAAATAATGATGGCATGGAGAGAATGGATTCCCGAGTTCTTACATGGCAGCCCTCTTGGGACTAGTAGTGCCCGACAGGCCGGCTGGTTCCCACAGATATTGTAAATCTGTCACACGGGCAGGGAACGGTATCTGCTTATATTATTGTACATGCTATATAACGGCGGGCGTCCCGCTGGGACTCGTCTAAATACACGATTGGCGCAATTGATTGATTGGATAGACTGGCCTTGCTTGCACATAGTAAGAACTGAGGAATCCCTATTTGCATAATTCCAGGATAACTTGGGAATCACAATAGCAAGCCGTAGTAGTTGATTGGCCGTTCAAGATGATTTGTTTGTGTACTGTACCTACTCTGTTGTCTAACTGAGATGATCAGAATGTCAGGACATGACGGGCTAACTTCTGTCCTTGTTTGGTTGGGAGGTTGGTTAGAAGTGTCGTGATGTTATGTGAATCCTAGTGGAAAGCAGAGATCTATTATTATATTCTCTTACTTACTGGTTTAATCCTTCATATCGTGCTCCCTTGTGGTACTTGCTATTAGAGGTCTAACCTCTCTGGTTTTGCATGGCCAGATTTAGAGCCAGTTCTCGAGGATCCAGCTTACTTCTACCTCCAAGATGGTCAATACTAGAGGAATGATCGCAGGAGGACTCTAGTGGGTTCCTTACTTCACCGCTCGTTTTGCTATTTACTTCATACGTAGCCGTTTGGCACCGACATGTTAGTCGGATTGTCTTGCACTTACTTTTGCATAATTGTAATTAAGTCAGACTGCAGCTGATAACAATTGTGTATATGTTACTATACCATCTGGCTATGTTTTGTAAAGCCAGATCTCAAGAACATTTTGACTGAGCATTTGGGATGCCTTACTGCTTTATCTTACATGTTCTCTATTTTTGCTTCTTGTTTGAATGATTGAGACAATAGATGTGAGTGACCATAGTAAGACTTTCATGTAGTATGCACCCCCTCGTCTGGTTAGACAGCATTAATCGTATTATACGGTATTCATCTACCCGTAATTCGTAGCTGGCCGAGTCATTCCCCCGCTCTCCAGTATTCTGGTTCTGGGGTATGACAAGGTTTTAGTGGTGGCCCATGCAGGTCTGATTTCAGACTTGTGGGGTGTTTTTGATTTATAGGATGTCTCAATCACACGTGTTCTCCCTTGATCTCATGATTCATTATTCTCAACCCTTGCTTGATATTCCGGTATCCTTTGACTTCATTGATCCTTCATGTCCGGTTGTTTGATTGTCCTCTTGTCCCTTTTCTTAGGGGCACTTCGTCCGCATCGGTCAGAGCTGGACAACAGCAGGAGCAGCATGGATAACCTGACCCTGTTGGTCAGCAACAAGGGCCAGTACTAACTCAAGAGGCTACCCAGGAAGAAGTGATAGTGGAACCAGCAGCTGGATCGCAGTATCCGGATGTTCCACCACCACCGACAGTTCCACCTACCCAAGTGGACACACCAGCCCTTCTGGAGATCATGAGAGAAATGATGGCTACTCAGCAACATCAGATGTTGGCCCAGCAGCGCATGCACACTCAGCTACAAGAGCAGAACGTGTTGCTCAACCAAGGATTACAGACGGCTTTGGAAAGAGGAGCGAGGACTGATTCAGGAGCATCAGCCAGGTTTTGCAAGTACAACACCCGCCGTTTTGAGGGCACGGAGGATGCCATCTCAGCAGATACATGGCTTAAGGACATGGAGGCTATTCTGACGGCAGCTAAGGTACCGGCAGAAGAACGTGTGGATCTAGTGAAGTTGTTACTTCAGGATCTCGCACATGATTGGTGGGAATCAGAGGAAGTGGGCTTCAGACGTCCTGTGGCTTGGGACGATTTCACTGCCAGATTTAAAACCAAGTACTATGGGGTTGTGGCGCAGTTTGAGCTACAACAGAAGTTTATCAGCCTCAGGCAGGCCGACAAGACTGTAGATGCTTATGCAGCGGAGTTCTGCAGATTGAGTAGATTCGCCCCAGAGATGGTAGCAACAGAGAGCCAGAGGGCCATGAGGTTTCAGCAAGGGTTTCATCTTGAACTCTTGCAATTAATAGAGGGGCAAAATTACCAAACTTTTGACGAAGTATTGACGGCAACTCGAAGGCATGAGATCACCATTCAGAGGCTTGCGGTAAGGACTAGGGGTCAGAAGAGATCTCACAGTCAGATTGAAGGAGGAGGGGGAGCAGCGCCCCGAACAACAGTACCATCTACTGGCATTCGTATCCACGATGTGGCAATACGAGGACCAGCACCACCCAGACAGCAGCAACAGCTACAAAAGAAGAACCAGCAACCCCCGGCGGGCTGCACTTATTGTGGAAAGATGGGGCACACGAGAGATGTGTGTCGGACATTAAATAGACTGTGTCTGATATGTAGAAATCCAGACCACCGGGTTACCACATGTCCCATGAATTCGAGGTCAGGAGGACCAGGGCAGCAGTTTTCTGCTCTGCCAGCACTAGGGGCAGGTCAGTATCGAGGACCAGCGGTGGCAGTAAGGCCGTTGGCACAGCGTCCGCAGGCTCAGATGTTTCGGCAGCAGGGACCGCCGATGCAGCAACACCAGCATAGACCACCCCAGCATCATCAAGGAAGGGGCCAGCAGCAGCATCAGGCTAGGCCGCATCATGGAAACCAGCAAGGAGGTCGTGGGCAAGCATTCACTCTGTCCTTGGAGGAGGCATTGGCATCGGAAGATGTTGTGGCAGGTAACATTCTCGTCGCCTCATATCCCGCAGTAGCATTGTTTGATTCGGGAGCATCCCATTCATTTATATCTGCACAATTTGCGACACGACTAGGAATGGAGTTCGAGGCATTGCCAGGGAGGTTGAATATACTCACTGGTAATGGGCTCGTAGGGGTTAGTAGAGTTATTTTAGCGTGTAGTGTTGTAGTTTGCGGGCGTTCCTTACCCGCCTGGTTGATAGAATTTCCTGTTGAAAATTTCGACGTTATCTTAGGCATGGACTGGCTGAAAGACAGTCATGCGACAATAGATTGTCATAGAGGGAGTGTATCTTTTGATATTCCAGGCATGAAGTGGTTCACCTTAGTCAGATCAGGGGCAACTCAGCAAGAGCAGGGAGTAATAGCGACAATGGAAGAAGTTCAGATTCCGAAGGTAGTTAAAGAATTTCTAGACGTATTTCCTGAAGAACTTCCCGGTCTACCACCGGTTAGAGATATTGAGTTCAGTATAGAATTTGCACCAGGAACTAAATCGATATCAGATCGGCTTTACAGAATGGCAAATTCGGAGCAGGCCAAGGTATATCAGCATATAGAGGAATTGAAGGAGAAGAAGTTCATCCAAGCTAGCGTATCACCATGGGCAGCACCAGTGGTACTTATGGGAAAGAAGGATGGGTCATCCAGATTGTACATTGACTACAGGAAGCTTAACGCGGTAACAGTGAAGAACAAGTACCCATTACCCAGGATCGACGACTTGTTTGATCAGTTGAGCAAAGCTAGAGTTTTCTCCAAGATAGATCTTCGTTCAGGGTACCATCAGGTGAGGGTTCGGAAGGAGGATATTTCCAAGACAACATTCAGGTCGAAGTATGGGCATTATGAATTCTTAGTAATGCCGTTTGGTTTGACCAATGCTCCAGCAATATTCATGGATTTGATGAATCACATCTTTATGCCATACTTAGACTAGTTTGTCGTTGTGTTTCTTGACGACATTCTCGTATACTCTGCTAGTGAAGAGGAGCATGAAGACCACCTCAGAAAAGTGTTGCAGGTTCTGAGAGAGAACCAGTTGTATGCCAAGCTCAGTAAGTGTGAGTTTTGGTCGGATCACATTTCATTTTTGGGTCACATCATATCAGGAGCTGGAGTAGCAGTAGATCCCAATAAGATAGAAGCAGTAGAAAGTTGGCCAGTACCTAAGACCGTAGCAGATGTGCGGAGTTTCTTGGGATTGGCAGGATATTACAGAAGGTTTGTGTCAGACTTTGCAAGGCTTTCAGCACCCATGACCCGCTTGACCAGGAAGGATGTACCATTCGTTTGGTCGGCAGAATATCAGGCATCATTCGAGACTTTGAAGCAGAAGTTGATATCAGCACCTAGTCTTACATTGCCAGTTGGACCCAGAGGTTTTAAAGTATATTGTGATACGTCAGGTAAAGGACTTGGATGTGTCCTTATGCAGCATGGGAAGGTGATAGCATATACATCTAGGCAGCTTCGGGACCACGAGAAGAATTACCCAACTCATGATTTGGAGTTAGCAGCGGTAGTGTTTGCTCTGAAGCTATGGAGGCATTACTTATATGGTGACCGAGTGGAGATGTACACAGATCATAAAAGTCTGAAGTACATCTTTACCCAGAAGGAACTAAACATGAGGCAGAGAAGATGGCTGGAGTTGATTAAGGATTATGACGTGGAGCTTCAGTATCATCCAGACAAGGCTAATGTAGTAGCAGACGCTCTCAGCAGGAGAGGCGGCGCATTTATGTTGACAACACAGAGGCATATCTTAGAAGACCTTCAGGAGATGGGCATCGAAGTTATACTTCCTAGTGATGTAGGAGTTCTGACAAGTCTGTAAGTTCAATCCGACTTGGTAGGCAGGATCAAGGCAGCTCAGGCACAAGACCCAAGGATTCAGAAGCTTAGGGCAGAATGTGAGTCAGGACTCAGGAAGGAGATGAGAATTCATAAAGATGGTACACTTAGATTTGGATCACGTCTATGTGTGCCTAGTGGAGATATCAGACAGGAGGTTATGGCAGAAGCTCATAGTTCTCAGTATTCTATTCACCCTGGAGGGACCAAGATGTACCGAGATATCAAGCAGCATTTCTGGTGGAACGGGATGAAGAGGGAGATAGCTAGATTTGTTTCCCGTTACTTGGTATGTCAGCAAGTGAAGGCAGAACAGCAGAGGCCAGCTGGGTTATTGCAACCGCTTCCTATCCCAGAATGGAAATGGGAGCATATTACAATGGACTTTGTGACCGGTTTACCGAGATCACCAAGTGGTAAGGACGCTATTTGGGTAATAGTAGACCGACTTACAAAGGTAGCACACTTTCTTCCTTTCAGAGTAGGGCAATCTACAGAAAAGTTGGCAGAGTTGTATATGCAACAGATAGTCAGGCAGCATGGAGTCCCTGTCAGTATTGTGTCGGATCGAGATACCCGCTTTACATCACATTTCTGGAAGAGCTTACATCATAGTCTGGGTACCAAGTTAAGATTTAGCATGGCCTACCATCCGCAGATGGATGGGCAATCAGAAAGAACGATTCAGACTTTAGAAGACATGTTGCGAGCTTGCACTCTAGATTTTGGAGGGTCTTGGAAGAGCCACCTGCACTTAGTCGAGTTCTCATACAACAATAGTTATCAAGCCAGTATCCAGATGGCGCCATTTGAAGCACTATATGGTAAGAAGTACAGGTCACCACTTGCATGGGATGATATCGGAGAGAGGAAGATGTTAGGCCCAGAAATGATTATTCAGACGGTTGAAGTGGTTAAGGGAATTAGAGAGCGACTTCGAGTTGCGCAGGACCGACATCGTCATTGGACGGACAGCATCATAGGCCGTTAGAGTTCTCCGTTGGGGACCACGTATTCTTGTGGATCTCACCTACTCGTGGGGTCATTAGATTTGGCGTTCGCGGGAAATTGAGTCCGCGGTATGTGGGCCCATTTGTTATCCTTGATCGGGTAGGCGATGTTGCTTATCGTTTATCCCTCCCACCTTCGTTACGAGAGGTGCATGACGTGTTTCATGTATCTCAATTACGTAGGTATGTATCGGACCCAAGTCATATTCTCGATCATTCTGAGTTGGTTGTTGGTACCAACCTGTCTTACGAGGAACAGCCTGTGTCCATTTTGGACCGAAGAGAGAAGATACTCAAGAACCGAACAATTAGTCTTGTCCGTGTTGCTTGGGGTCATCACTCCTTGGGAGAGTCAACGTGGGAACGTGAGGATGATATCCGATCACGGTATCCACACCTGTTTGACTCACAAGGTATATCTCTTTCTGTATACCTTGATTGTCCTGGTTCTTCATGCTTGTCATCTTATGGGTAGAGCTACTTGATATCGTGGATTGATGAATTTATATATATAGTACTTGCTTTCGATATGGTAAAAATGATTGCTTGCTCACTAGAATTGCTTGTATTAGTTTAGCTCCGATATTTCTACCTGCTTGGATTTGAAATTCCGATGACGGAATTTTTCTAAGGTGGGTAGAGATGTCACTCCCCATTCCCAGAATGCGTATTTTTATACATGTGCAACTCATGTATATTTATTTAGTATTTATCATGTATTATCTTGTATTTAAATTCCTTTAATTTCATGTTAATTAAATTATCTGTATTTTATTTCCTGCATTTTTATTCCTGTATTTTATTTCTGTATTTTATTTTCTGCTTTAGTCTTGCTTGTGGTTCGGGTTCATTGAGGGTTTTTTCGGGTTCATGGTGGTTCAACCCGACCCAAACCCCCACCTACCACCACCCTTCCTATTTAAGCCCCCCTTCTCATTCTCTCTCCTCATAAGTCTCATTCTTCACCATTACTTCTTCTTCTTCCTCATCACTCTCTCCACCAACCCATCAGCAGGCAAGTACAATCTTGCTTCTTGCTTGGAGAACCATTTTTATGGTTCATTTGTCTTCCTCTTGTGATTCTGAGAGAATTTAGTACTTAGCATTTTTGATTTCTGTGGCTGGTTTCTCCTAGATCTAAGTTGTTATATTTACGGTTTTTCATGGGTTCTGATCTCCCAACCTGGCATGCTTTCTGGCTGGGAACTTCATTTTCTGGCTTGGGATGAAGGTTCAGTCACGCATACGTCTTTACGTGCGTGCGTGGATTTTCAGTCACGCACACGTTCTTACGTGTCTGCGTGAGTTTTCAGTCACGCTCACGTTCTTACGTGCGTGCGTGGATTTTCAGTCACGTACACGTTCTTACGTGTCTGCATGGATTTTCAGTCACGTATACGTTCTTACGTGTCTGCGTGGATTTTCAGTCACGCTCACGTCTGTACGTGTCAGCGTAAATTTTAGTCATGCTCACGCCCTTATATGCCAGCGTGAATTTTGAGTTACGCTCACGTCTTGCGTGCGTGCGTGAATTTCTTATCACTTTTCACGCTCACTTGTGCGTGCGTGAATTTCTTATCATTCTTCACGCTCACTTATGAGTGCGTGAATTACCCTTCACACTCACACTGTGTGTGCCAACGTGAACCACTTTTCACGCTCACGCTGTTACACGCTCACTCCAACCTGCTAGACTTGTTGGCGTGACTTGTTGGCCTTATCATAGACTTGTTGGCGTGACTTTCTAACCTGGGTGTTTTATTTGTTCTATAACTTATTCATTTAATGATGGCATGATAATTCTTCTACTATATCCTTACGCCTTTTGGCATAAAATTGATAAAATCATGATATGTTAATATTGTTAATACAGATTGTTATGTGGAATGCGCCTTGTGTCCTGATTGATCCATGGATACCTAGTATGACTGGAACTTAACCTTGAGAATTATAGACTCGACCCCATGTAATACTAACTGACTTTCATGCCTTGTCACCATTGATAATAATGGTTATCTTGACTAAATTGATCATGCGTTCCTAGTTGGAACTAAGAGACTGGCTAGTCGTCTTATTGAATTGAATGAATGAGACACGTTCATGTAATGAACTATTGTACTCGATTAGCCGATCCCGAATATTGGCATACAGGCACATGCAGGCTTCAAATTATTTATTTATTTATTTAGTTATTTATTTATCTTACAAAAACAACATGTGTACTTTATGGTCAAGGCATGATTACTCCGTGGTTAGATTTGATTGTTGCATCACGCTATGTAAGACCTACAACCTAGCCGCACGGGTATCGTTGTAGAGTTGTGCATATCGTACCCCGTACAAAAAGTACTCATTTGAATGACCATGATTCACGGCATGGAACTTCACTCAACGTAGAGACCATTAAGTCAAACAAAATAATGATAGCATGGAGAGAATGGATTCCCGAGTTCTTACATGGCAGCCCTCTTGGGACTAGTAGTGCCCGACAGGCCGGCTGGTTCCCACAGATACTGTAAATCTGTCACACGGGCAGGGAACGGTATCTGCTTATATTATTGTACATGCTATATAACGGCGGGCGTCCCGCTGGGACTCGTCTAAATACACGATTGGCACAATTGATTGATTGGATAGACTGGCCTTGCTTGCACATAGTAAGAACTGAGGAATCCCTATTTGCATAATTCCAGGATAACTTGGGACTCACAATAGCAAGCCGTAGTAGTTGATTGGCCGTTCAAGATGATTTGTTTGTGTACTATACCTACTCTGTTGCCTAATTGAGATGATTAGAATGTCAGGACATGACGGGCTAACTTCTGTCCTTGTTTGGTTGGAAGGTTGGTTCGAAGTGTCGTGATGTTATGTGAATCCTAGTGGAAAGCAGAGATCTATTATTATATTCTCTTACTTACTGGTTTAATCCTTCATATCGTGCTCCCTTGTGGTACTTGCTATTAGAGGTCTAACCTCTCTGATTTTGTATGGCCAGATTTAGAGCCAATTCTCGAGGATCCAGCTTACTTCTACCTCCAAGATGGTCAATACTAGAGGAATGATCGCAGGAGGACTCGAGTGGGTTTCTTACTTCACCGTTCGTTTTGCTATTTACTTCATACGTAGCCGTTTGGCACCGACATGTTAGTCGAATTGTCTTGCACTTAATTTTGCATAATTGTAATTAAGTCAGACTGCAGCTGATAACAATTGTGTATATGTTACTATACCATCTGGCTATGTTTTGTAAAGCCAGATCTCAAGAACATTTTGACTGAGCGTTTGGGACGCCTTACTGCTTTATCTTACATGTTCTCTATTTTTGCTTCTTGTTTGAATGATTGAGACAATAGATGTGAGTGACCATAGTAAGAATTTCATATAGTATGCACCCCCTCGTCTGGTTAGACAGCATTGATCGTATTATACGGTATTCATCTACCCGTAATACGTCGCTGGCTGAGTCATTCCCCCGCTCTCCAGTATTCTGGTTCTGGGGCGTGACAGCTGACAGTGGGGCCTGTCTGTTAGTCAGCGGGTTCTGATTGTACTCGCCACTGCTTATATATATATATAATATCTCAGACTTCGAAAACCCTAGTTTTCCTGGCCGACTTTCAGGTGTTTGATTCTAAGGAGACCCCCGAATTCCCGAGGCGATTGCGAACAGCCCAAACCTCGAATTTGCGTGCTGTTTTTTTTTGTTAGATTCGTATTGAGGTAAACTTTCTGAATATATAATTTATTTTTGTATACTTTCTTCCTAAATTTTTCGAGAATTCGTAGAGTGTCGGTTGTCCGAAACTTGACACGTTTTGGTGTTTTCGAGATTTCGGGAGGACCGAAAATCAAAATCACGAACCGTTTGAAGTTTCGAAAAGCTAACACAGAGCTCTACGACTATATTTTTCCCAAAAATTAATTCATTCATCTAGTATTTTATTTATTCTGTTGAACTCAGAATTGATCGGTAAATCACCATTTTGGTCATGATTAGCCATAACGGCGATATCTTTTGACCAAAACGTGACTTTGCGGCATGGTTGATTCCAGCACACTCATGGCGCTGAAATCTACCAAGTTGCACTTTTCAAATATCGAGTTCATGATGTTTGACTAGATAGTCAACGACATGTCTCGATTTGCGTGTCATAGTTTTCAAAATTGGAAACATGACTTTTGATGGCCAAACTTTCATGTTTAGATTATATTTAGATTATTATTATGTTAAATGATGTTTTTAAGTAATTTATTTCAGAATTAACTATTAATAGATTAGTAACCCAATTAGCCACTTATTCCATGATTTTAGAATTAGAATCTTAGAATTGACTTGTGGTTTTCGTGCACGGTTCATGGTACGATGTACGATATGGGTCGATAGCTTCTAGATCGGCATTCCTCGCATCCTCGACTTGTGACTATAGTTTGTGCAAGGATTCAGAAAAGTACAGTATTGTATTTATGTTTTAGTTCATTATAACGTTTTCTCTATCGTTTCCTTGTTTGATATCCCGTTGAGACATTGCTTGATATTCTGTTGAGACACGATGGTGATACCATAGTTATTGTATCCTTCTTAGTGTATCATTGACCGCTATTGATTGTTAGAGAGTCGGGAGGGTAAATACTTGGTAAGTACGTGAACAAACCTAAATATTTTGATTGTGATAGCTAAGTCATACACCCACGTATGAGTTAGCCGTACCTATTATTGTGGATAGCCATCGTATGATGTGTCGTATTAGTACAGCCATTCACGTATTAAAAGGTATTTCACACACATATAGTTGTTCCTAATTTTCCTTTATCCAGTTCATATCTTGCTAGTGCTAGTTCATACCTTGCTAGTTACATTCTGCTTGTTCATATCTTGTTAGTTCATACCTTGCTAGTTACATTCTGCTAGTTCATATCTTGTTAGTTCATACCTTCCTAGTTACATTCTTCTAGTTCATATCTTGCTAGTTCAGATCCTGCTAGTTCATCTTTGGTTAGTTCTTTATATACTCTTTGCATTATTTCTTGTCACGACCCGCACCCGCTAAAAGGGCACGTGACGCGACAACGCCCAGCCCTCACCGAAAAAACGGCATGGAACGCTGTGTATTTTCTAGTCTGACAACAGTTTATATATATAACAAAACCTGTCGAGAATATAGTCAACTCCGAACGGAGGACAAGCAATGAATATATATAAGTACTCAATCACAACTCTAAGACGATAAGTAAAGACTGAAAGATAAAGACAACAAGACGATAAAATATAACCTGTCAAGTCCAGATACAAATAATATACAAGTCCAGTCTCTAATACAGTCCAAATATAATACAGTCTCAAAAAGTAACTGGAAACTAAGTCCAGTACAAAGACCTACTCTAACTAAACAGGTGGTATAGTCTCGTCAGGCGGAGCTACGCCCTGTGGGACCAAGTCTAGGCCCACTACGTCGTCCGGACCGTAGTAGGTACTGCAATCTCCCTCGTCGATATCTGTAATATTTTATCAACAGTCCAGTCAGGATGGAACGAGTACATATATCTCATAACAGATCTCAAGATAGAATAAAAGCTATAAGACTGTAAATAGAGCATATACAATGAATCATGGAGTGTACATGTATGTATCATGGCATGGTAAGCTGTAAGCTAGAGCTAAAACAAGAAAATAGAACGGGATCATGGTATGTACACAAATCAAGGTAAGCTATATATCCAATGTGTGTGAGTAGTAGTTTCGGCTTGTGATCGGCTTGGGTACCTGTCGAGAATCGGCCTGGTAAGTCATAAGTACGGTATATGACTCACACTGTTCAAGAATGCAAGGAGATATGATCACAGGCATACGCTACTACTCCCCCTACCCCAACTGGTAGAATGGATCCAAACAGGACACGTCACTGCACGGGATTCTAATGAGAAGGTAGCTAGCCTTCTCTAGAATCAGTGACCATATATTGAGCAAGAGCTACAAGGGTGCTTGCACAATACATCCCAACCTAAGAAGGAGAAAACATCTCTCGTCGGGATCCAAGAATACCAATTCGTGAGAACCATGTGTCGGGAATAAGCATATCAACACTAAGTACATGAATCATAACAGTTATCATAAATTGGGAATAAGTATCAGAGAATGTACTTGCCTGTAAGATGATAATATACGTCGACTGGATCAACTGCAGTATCTCGAGGACCTATAGAGAACAAGACGTATCAATACTATGTTTAGGAAGTAAAGTTAAATCAAATTAAATCCTATTTAGTCATTCTAGGTCAAGACATGTCTAGTCGGGTCAATCTTGGTCATGGGAGAACATTAGAAGTCAATCCGGATCAATCTAGGTCAAAAACTGGCTTACCGTTGACTTTTGGTCAACGGGTCAACTCTGGTCAACTCTAGGTCAACTCTAGGTCAACCCTAGGTCACTGGTGACTAATAGTTGACTTTTAGTCAACTGTCCAAGTTAAATGGAATTTGGAACTAAATTGGGTAAAGTGTTGACCCATAGTTGACTTTTAGTCTAAAAAGTCAACCGTGGTCAACCGGGTCCAAGACTAGGTTTAGACAGCTAATCCTACTCATTACCAACCTATACAACCCATATCCAAGTCCATCTTGGACTTGGAAACTCGAATCTTGGCCGTGGGCCAAATCCCTATTTTACCCTTTTTGAGGGTAAAATTCTACCTTCGGCGATTATCTAGATAGCCTACCTACGCTTGATATTTTGACCCGTGCTCCCTAGGATAGTATGGTACTATCCTATAGGTTCGTTATCTACCATAATACCTAGATAAAGTGGACATCTAGTCCACCTTACGGCCCGTTGCAGATATCTTGAATATTTCAAGATACGCGCTGACACGGCGCGATACCGGCGCCCTACGACCCCGATTTCCACTCGGGAGCTTACCCGCAAAATCTAAATCACGTAACCTAGGCCTATGTCAAGTTTCATCGCGATCCGATGCTCCGGGCTCAATTTCCCCTTCTAACTCGATTTCTACCAAAAGTCCCTTTTTAGTCTCGTTCTAATTCTCCTCTTTGATTCTCAATTTTAGTTCTTCTTCTTAACTTCTCTAATCTTCTTCTTCTATCTCTAATTCTTCTTCTTACTCCTGCTTCCTATTCTTCTTCAAATTCCTAACTTCTCCTAGTTTTCTTCTTCTCCTACTTCCTTCTCATTCTAATTTCCTTCCTTCTTCTTTACTTTTTCTTAATTCTTTTCCTTCCTTCTTCTATCTAACTTCTCATCTATTTCTCTATATATAAACATATATATATCTATATGTATATACCTACATATACACCTATACATAGGGTACTAGGGGGGTTTAAGGGGTGTACAGGGGGTGAATGGGGGGGGGGGGGGAAGGAGCTGCCAATGGCAGCTCCTGCTGTTGCCATTGCTGCTGCAGCTATTGCAGCTGCTGCTGCCTGCTGCTACTGCAGCTCCTGCAGCTGCTGCTGCTCTTCCTTCTTCTCCTTCTCTATCCCCTCCTACTTCACTCCTTCCTCTACTCTCTCTCTCTATATATATATCAAATACATATATATATATATATATATATATATATATATATATATATATATATATATATATATATATATATATATATATATATATATATATATATCTATTTATCTATATATATATCCTTATATCTAATCCTCTAACCTCCCATCTATATATATATATATATATATATATATATATATATATATATATATATATATATATATATATATATACACACACACACATCTCTACATATATACACACACACACACATATACATATTATATACATACATATATATATATATAAATACACATATACATCTATATATATATCTCCACAACCACACACACAACCACACACACAACCACACCACCACTCTCATTCTCTCATTCCCACCACTCTCTACACACACACACACAAATACATATTATACATACATACATATATATATATATATATATATATATATATATATATATATATATATATATATATATATACCATTCAATATAAAACCCCTAATTATTCCTAACCTAGATTTTCTAGGGCATAACTATAAATTAGAGGGCAAAGTGTAGAGGAAGGTTCCCTCTACATTTATTGTGAAGAACAAAAATGAAAAGGAGTAATTAATGAAGGATTAATGACAAACCTAAATGGAGTTGTTTGGAGAGAGAGAGAGAGCTTGGAGAGAAAAGAAATTTGAGAAAGAGAGAGAAAGATGTTGCTTTGTGGAGAAGACAAAAGGGGGGGGGGAAGACTTCATGGCCGGCCACCCGATGGGCTATTGGGTTGGGATCCAATAGCCCCCAACCCACTTGACTTGGTTTGGGTTTATTTGAATTCGGGTTGGTTCGGTTTGATTCGGTTTGATTTCTAAACGACTAATTAAGTCTCTAAAATGACTAATTAAGCCATGGAAGTTGCGTTAATAATTTCTAGCCTAATTATGATGGTATATGGGCTAAGCCCAGCTAGTATGGGGGTCCCACTAGGGTCCAGGCTACCCGGGTCTCCAAATTGAGTCCGAATTGGATTAAATCCAAACCAACCCAAATAAATTCCTAAAAATCATATAAAATCAAATAAAATTCCTAAAATATTTTAAAACTTGAAAATGACGAAAATACTCCTAATTTGAAAACTGGGGGTGACATTTCTCGTTGTTCTAACTTATTTTGGACTAACAACATTAAATATAATATGGTTGTACTCTGCTCCTTTCCTGACTGGATTGTTGTTATAGGTGAAGTTGACGTGCCTACTCTTGCGCTATGGACCATACGAGGGAGAGATAGAGATTCGAAGGCCAAACCATAGAAGACTAGTTAGATGTGTGGTAGTTTTCTATAATTATAAAAGCTTACATTTTTTTCAAATGTAGAACTTCTAAATTTTATAAAGTTGATTTAATTGTTGTGAATGAGCAGTTAGTATTTATGAGCATTTTGTTTATTACGGACTAGACAGTGTACTACCGTCGATACTACGGCGTTGGCTGGGCTTGGACACGTCTCGTATCCGAAAAGCGGGTGCGGGTCGTGACAACAAGTATGCCGCCAGCAAGAGGTTGAGGGATATGGTTAATAACCAGAAGGCGTTGGCTCTACTAAATAGTGCTCTACACAATGAGTGGTTGAGTGGTCGACACCTACACTTTGCGGTAGATTACACAGATTTTTGTAGTCCCCGCTCCGCGAAGGCACTAGATAAACAGAAAGATCGGATTGCTGGCTCTGTAACAGAAGACGATTGATCTGAGTGAGTGGACAAAGTCTCATTTTATGATTCGCTTGCGCCTAATAAGAATCTGAGCTTTTGAATGAATGTTGTTGCTAATAACAAGATGCTAGACTTTGAGTATGCTTATAAGAGAATCCGCACATTGTCTGCTAAGAAAGAGAACGGTTTCCTTCTTGAGAAGAAGATGGAATTGTTTATGAGTTGCTCGATTGATGCATGATGGTTTCATTTAATATTGTATTTGTATTGGGGTATCCACATAGCGACGAGCTGAACCCTTGCGAGTCACAGCGGCTAGCGACGAGCTGAACCTATGCGAGTCACAACGGTTAGCGACGAGCTAAACCCAAGAGAGTCACAGCGGCTAGCGACGAGCTGAACCCATGCGAGTCATAGCGGTTAGCGAGGAGCTGAACCCAAGGGAGGCACAGCGGCTAATATGGAAATGATATGTTGGTTTTTCAAAGATGTTTTCAAAAGAATGTAAACTGACTCTGTATGCATGGAATGAACATAGGTAAAAAGTAGCAAGATCACATCAGAAGAAAGATTTTCTCACTAAATGAACAATGACCATTTCAGACAAATGTAGCTCTTTGTTCACAATCACCAGTATGCTGATATACTGACCCACCATCAGTCCGTATGCAGGTGCACTATGCATCGAGAAGGATAGTCCGAAGTGATAGCCCGAGCCTCATTCTCAGGAGCCAGAAATCAGAAAAGATGCCAAGTGATGACATCTGTTGCAAGAGTTTGGTTTTGTATATAAAAGGATGTAATGTATGGGAACGGGATCATTGTAATCTATAAAGTTCTGAGAGAATGTAACATTATATCAGAGCAAATCGAGAGCTTGTAATCTGTTTAAATGAAATCAATAAAGAGAATTGTTTCTTGTTACCATTGTGTTCAATGCATGTATTCTGAAATATGTCCGCTGCTGCTTCAATTATCTGCTTTATGTTTCGCTGCGTGTTGTCAACCTTGTCTATCTTGTCTTGTTACAGGTCTTGGCCATGTGCAAGCACAACTTAGGCTTGCACGACATCACGCCTTAGCGAGGACGATTGGTCTCAAAGATTTCGAAACGAGGACGAAAGGACTCTGCGGGATCGGGGCATGACAGAATAGTATCAGAGCCACACGATCCTCTGGCCAATTTTGATTCAATTGAATTTGTACATGTCTTCTGATCGAAATTTCCTTGCTTTTTTGGTATCATCAATGAGATGAACGTTCCATACAATAAGTCCGTAAATATTTTTATGATGCCAGTATATGTTTTTATCGATTTGATTGATTGAGATTGAAATGCTTTATTGAACAAGAGTTTTGATATGATCTGAATTATGATTTCATGGATTAATGATGGCAAAAGATGAGGACTATCGCTGCTATGGATATCGTAAGTTTCTTCTTAAGTTTCGAGGACGAAACTTCTTTTCGGTGGGTAATTATGTAGTGCCCCGCTCCGCAAAGGCACTAGATAAACAGAAAGATCAGATTGCTGGCTCTGCAACAGAAGACGAGTGATCTGAGTGAGTGGACAAAGTCTCATTTTATGATTCGCTTGCGCCTAATAAGAATTTGAGCTTTTAAATGAATGTTGTTGCTAATAACAAGATGCTAGACTTTGAGTATGCTTATAAGAGAATCGGCACATTGTCTGCTAAGAAAGAGAACGGTTTTCTGTTTGAGAAGAAGATGGAATTGTTTATGAGTTGCTCGATTGATGCATGATGGTTTCATTTGATATTGTATTTGCATTAGGGTATCCACATAGCGACGAGCTGAACCCTTGCGAGTCACAGCAGCTAACGACGAGCTGAACCCATGCGAGTCACAGCGGTTAGCGACGAGCTAAACCCAAGAGAGTCACAGCAGCTAGCGATGAGATGAACCCATGCGAATCACAGCGGTTAGCGACGAGCTGAACCCAAGGGAGGCACATCGGCTAATATGGAAATGATATGTTGGTTTTTCAAAGATGTTTTCAAAAGAATATAAACTGACTATGTATGCATGGAATGAACATAGGTAAAAAGTAGCAAGATCAAATCAGAAGAAACATTTTCTCACTAAATGAACAGTGATCGTTTCAGACAAATGTAGCTCTTTGTTCACAATTATCAGTATGTTGATATACTGATCCACCATCAGTCTGCATGCAGGTGCACTACGCATCGAGAAGGATAGTCCGAAGCGGTAGCCCAAGCCTCATCCTCAGGAGCTAGAAATCAGAAGAGATTCCAAGAGATGACATCTGTTGCAAGAGTTTGGTTTTGTATGTAAAAGGATATAATGTATGGAAACGGGATCATTGTAATCTGTAAAGTTCTAAGAGAATGTAACATTGTATCAGAGCGAATCGAGAACTTGTAATCTGTTTAAATGAAATCAATAACGAGAATTGTTTCTTGTTACCATTGTGTTCAATACATGTATTCTGAAATATGTTCGCTGCTGCTTCAATTATCTGCTATATGTTCCGCTGTGTATTGTCAACCTTGTCTATCTTGTCTTGTTACAGGTCTTGGCCTTGTGCAAGCGTAACTTAGGCTTGTACGGCATCACACCTTAGCGAGGACGAATGGTCTCAAAGAGTCCGAAGCGAGGACGAAAGGACTCTGCGGGATCGGGGAGTGACAATTTTGGTGGGCCTACATGGTCAGGTGACCCAGATGAGCAAAGTTCTAAGCACAGCAGGTCTGATTCCTGCTGCCACTGTACCGGCTCCAGCTTTGACCTCAGCGCCTCCGGCACCGGCTCCAGCACCGACCACAGCGCCTACTACACCTATTCCTCTGACGACCACAGCGCCTCTTGTGTGCTGCTGACTCTTCCAGACGTTCCTGCCCAGGAGGTACAGCGGATCGTCACTTTGGTCCTGGAGCAGATATATGCATATGGACGATCGACTATGTCTTCGCCACCTCATCTACCTCCTCCACCATCAGTTTAATTTTTGTTTGATTATTGGTTGTATTTGATCGATGAGTTTGCATGAACTTTAGGGAGTTTGCATTTGATTGATGAGTTTATGTACTATTGAACAAATTTGTGTATATCTACTATATTGCAACTGCTGGACGAGTATTGGAGTTGTTTGGATATTTATTGGTGTTCAATTTAATGTATATATTGGTGCTTGGATTAATTTTTGTATATATTAGGGTTATATTTAATGTATATCCCACTTGACTGTTGTCACGCCCCAGATACCAGAATACTGGAGAGCGGGAGAGGACATAGCCAGCTACGTATATTGAAGTGCAACCCACCTCGCTATGCGGTCACGGCTGTCTAAATACATGAGGGTTTAACTACAAGCCATCAGTCTCCTATGGTCAAGAAAAAGCCTATTGTCTCAATCAAAAGCAAGTAAGTAAAAGTTACAAGATACAAGATCACCAAATATACAATCGTAAGGCATCCCAAACATTACATATTCAGCTGATCATGAAGCTAGTCGTACAAAATGTGAGGACTAGCAAGAGTTTAGTCATACATGATCAACCCTAGGATCTGTCAATCATGTTACAGCCCGTAGGCAGACAGTAAATAAAGATGCAATACGAGCTAACACATGTTCGTCGGCTAAACGCCTCAAAAGAATAATTTTACAAATAAGTGGGAGAACAAAAAGAAACACACTCGTTGCCATGGTTACGCCTGGTGGTCACCATCTGGCTGGAAGACAAGTGGATCCTCTAGAGCTGCTCCGATATCTGGCCACACAAAACCAGCTGAGTCAGACCCAGAAAGAGCAAGTGCCACAAAGGGAGCTTCACTTAGGAACTAAAACCAGCATATTACGATAGAATATTAAAGATAATAATTAAAGAACTGATAATAATAGAGATAACAACAGTAAACTGAGTACGAGAAAACCATTCAAGTAGCCAGGTCACAACCCTTAAACCAAACAAGGACCAGGGTTGTTACCCTTCACCTGAATAAAAATCCGTCTCAAATACTATTGGTAAGGTAACAAGACAATAAACGAAGAGTGGACACAGAACTGCTCCGGGAGCCAGGTTACAACCCTTAAACCAAACAATGACCAGGGTTGTAACCCTTCGTCTGAACCGAACTGGACCCCTGATCTTTATTGTTAAGGCCAGTATAATAATCATGATATTGAAGTAAGATAAAACATGACGAGCATGGCCTGGGGTTACAATAAGACAATAAACGAAGAGAGGACACAGAACTGCTCCGGAAGCCAGGTTACAACCCTTAAACCAAACAAGGACCGAGATTGTAACCCTTCGCCTGAACAGAACTGGACCCCCGATCGTTATTGTTAAGGCAATCATCAATAATCATGTCATGTCACAATCTTGTACATGATCAGGACAAAACTAAGCTGAGCTAGATTCCATCCGATCAATCACGGCCAAACAAAGAGTACGGCTTGATACTTTAACTAACTAGGGTTATCACAGGCCTAGTTACTAGCAAGATGCAATGAGATTATCCCAACAGCCACAAGCCCTGCAGACCATCCAGTTATCCAGGTCGAATATCCGTCATGAAGAATGCAACACGTGACTGTGTGCTGAAAATGTGCCCTACTCGTCGGTAGGCTACAAGTCCACTTAATGTGCCCAGATAACGGGATTGCCTGTAGCTGGGAATCTCTTCATGTCTACTGAATTATCCTAGTTTATTAGCCTTAGTCAATTACTGTAGGTATCCCTGACTGTGGTACTCAGGGATCCCTATCCTAGACATAATACAAAACAGTACTGTTTATTTGTACAAACACAATCGCCCACGGTGTCCAGGTCTTTCATACTTGTCATGTCAGACTAGCTGTCATAACAGCATATCGAGATATATCATGTCAGTTTACTTGTCAAGAGTGCACCACAGCGGGCCACTAACGTGTTCTATTCTTACATTATCATGAATGAGAGAAACTTGCATAAAATAACTAGTGACATATTCTTGAAGCCAAGGAAAAGATCTACAACTTTTATGTTTTGAGTTTTTAAAGATTTTAGCTACAAAATAGCCCAAACGGGCAAAAACAGTCATTAGGAGTGACCTGTGCGCAAGTTGCACAGGCAAAATCGCCCACGGCGCACGTTGCGCGCAAGCACGGTGCGCGGGCGCACGGCCGCGCAAGTTGCGCATTGCGCACGGGCAAAAATCGCCCACAGCGCACGTTGTGCGCAAGTACGGCTCGCGGGCGCACGACAGCGAAGTGCACGGGCGCGCGGCGCACAAGTCACGCATTGTGCGCGAGCAAAATCGACCACGGCGCACGTTGCGCGCAAGCGCGACGCGCGGGCGCGCGGCAGAGAAATGCGCGGGCGTACGGCGCACAAGTCACGCATTGCGCACGGGCAAAATCGCCCACGGCATACGTTGCGCGCAAGCACAGCGCGCGGCAGCGAAGACACTGCGCGCGGCACTGTTCATCGTCCCGACAGCACCAAGAGGCGTGGGGAACCCATGAACTCAAAAATGGCATAACTTTCTCATACGAAGTCGAAATCAAGCGGTTCAAATACCAAATTTTGGTAGAATTGAATTCCCTACAACATGGAACTATTAGATTTTGAAAATAACAAATTTTTAGAGATCAAAACCAAAAAAAACAAAAAAGTTACAAACTTAGATCTACAAGAATCCATCCATCAAATCCAAAAATGTCAAGTTCTAAAGAGGCTTAGAATGAAGTAAGGAAGGGAATGGAATAATAAAACTTGAGATCCATCATGAAACAAGTTTCACTTGCCTAGGCTTGGTAGGTGGGAGGAGTAAATGAAGAAGATGAAGAAATAAATGCAAAATAATGAAGGAGAGAGAAGAAGTTGACTTATATAGCAACCCCTCTCATCTCAACCCAATATAAACCAAACCAAGCCAAGCCAAGTCATGTTGAACCAATCAAGTCAAGATTTTAAACCAAGGCCAAGTAAGCAAGATAAGTAAAAATACGGACCACCTGACAATTGTCATAAATCCGTATACGTATCCTAAAAATACGTATAACGAAAAACGGGAGTGACAACTGTAATGTGTGTGTATATATATATATATATTTTTTTTTTTTTTTTTTGTGTATATATATATATATATATATATATATATATATATATATATATATATATATATATATATATATATATATGACAGATTTGAGCAAGCTGGAACAATTTAGTCTGGCAATAATGAGAAGTTTAGCGACTAACCAGCGACGAACTAGCGATGAAAATTTCCGTCGTTAACGTTCTGTATGATACCAAAAGCGTATCGGATGAGCCATCGACAGAAATTTTCGTCGCTAAGCTTCTGAAAAATTTGGTTTTTTGGCTCACTAAATTATGTCTGTATTCCGTCGCTAAGTTGTCGCCATGTTTGTCGACGGTTAATTTCCGTTGCTAATTCGTCGCTATAACAGTCGCTATTTCTGTCGGTAATCCGTCGCTATGGCGACGAATTTTCGACGGATTTGTCATAGCGATGTTATAGTTATCGACGTCCTATTTCAGTCGATAATCCGTCGGTAAATTATATTAGCGACGGAAATATCGTATTTAGCGACGGATATTTCCGTCGCTAAATACCAATATTTTAAAAGTGCAAGGGCGGAACCACTCTGGAGGGAGCTGGGTCAGCTCCAACCCACCTTTTTTTTTAATTTCCATATGAGTCAGTCCATACCTTTTTTATGAAAAATGTTTTGTTTTTACATTCCACTCTCTCTTATATTTTTGTCTCATATTTTCTCGTTCTTATCTTAATGAACTAGATTAAGTCATAAAAAAAAGTTTATAAGGAACTTCAAGAAGGAAGGACGTGCACCACGAGGAATAATATGCAAACAAATTATAAAGTTTGCAACAATTGGCTTCGAAGTCGGGTCACTTATTTCAAACCAAACAAGTCTAATTAAATGGTTTAGACATGTGCAATACGAACAAGTAGATACATCCACTTTACGATAACGGCTTTGTTATTACATTCTAGTCTCTTTCTTTTTGTGACATATTTTCTCGTCATTGTCTAAGCTTAGCAAACTAGCTAAATCGTTGGAAAAAGACTTACCGCAGAGCTTCGAGAAGAAAGGATGTACATCATGCAAACAAAGGTCTAGGCAAAAACACTATAAGTGGTTGTTTGGTTCGCGGATTTGGGGGCGTAAAGTGGCCCCAATCTGAATTTGGGATAGGGGTGAGCGTCGGTATAATCGGTCGGTATTTGGTCAATTTTTTCGGTATTTTTAAAAATCGGTATTTGAAAAATCAATACCAATATCGTACCATTTAGAATCGGTTTTTTCGGTTTCGGTTAAATCGGTATTCGGTCGGTTTTTGTTCGGTATCGGTATTTTACCAATTAATATTTGATCAATTAACACACTTAATATTGTAGAACCTCTTAACCTATAATATATATTTTTTACTTTTTTGGAAGCATTAATTTTAAAGCCAAGCCTCTACCAACCAAACAATTAATCAAAATTATTAGAACAATATGTAACAAGTTGCAAACACCTAAAAATGAGCTTAAAATATCAAACGCAGTCACTAAGTTTAATCTTTAGTATAAGTTTAAGTAATCAAAATTTACTTCAAAATTCTATGAGAACAAAAAAACATAAGCTCAAAAGATCAAAAACTCAATTCTTAGCATTCTTAACATAAATTCAAGTCCATTGAAATCCATTCCAAGTTCTAGGAAACCAACCAAAACAAAGATAAAAATAAAAATGAGTAGTGTAAAATTATTCATGAACAACATTAAAAAATGTGTGTGTGTGTGTGAATCGGTTCGGTTCGATATTTTCGGTATGGTATTACACTCAAACCGTTACCATTACCATTATACCGTAATTTAGTCGGTTCGGCAATTCGGTATCGGTACATAATTTCGGTTCGATTTTTCGGAATATTTTTAATCGATATTCGGTCGATTTTCGGTATCGGTCAGTATTTGCTCACCCCTAATTTGGGACCACTTCACGTGTTCGGTTGGAGGATTTTCAGACAAAATTTACTGTGAAGTGACATAAACAATAAATCTTGTCTGTTACAAATCGAAGTTTTGAAATCTGAATTTTTTTCGAAGTGGATTGCAGAAGTGGAAAATCCTGACTCCCACCTCGCACGTTTGGTTGGATTTTCCAGTACTTTCTATCTACTTTAACACTTTCCAAACAAATGGTCATCTCCAATGGGAATTTCTAAAATTGAGTTTCTATCCTACTTGTCATTGTGCTTTAAGAAAATTTATACCCTAGTTGGTAGAATTTCTATATAGAAAGAACACATATAAAAAAAATACTCACTATTGGTTCTCCATTTCTACCCTACGTAGCAACAAATAGAATGTTCAATTTAATAAAGTGGGACCAAAATAAAAATTTTCTATGAGAGTTTCTACATGTAGAAACCCTCACAAAAAATCTCAATCCTACATCACTACCACATATGATAGAAATTGAGATAGAAACCACCATTAGGAGACGTTTTTCCTAAATTGAATTTCTACCATAGAATAGGGGAGATAAAAAAAAACCTCATTGGCATCTCCCAATTGATATTTCTGTAACAATTTCTATCATATGTGACGTAGGATGAATAGTTCCTATGAGGGTTTCTACACTATAAACCCTCATAAAAATTCTTCATCTTTCGTACAAATTAATATTGGACCCTACACCATTAAACTGATCCTTTCATTTTGTTGACACGTAGTATAGAAGTGGAGAACCATTAGAGTGTATTTTTATGTGTGTACAATCTTTATGTAGAAACTCTACCAACTAGTATAGAAATTTTCATAAAGTACAATAACAAGTAGAATAGAAACCCAAATTTAGAAATCTCCTTTGAAGATGGCCTAATAACTACAAAAAGCTACACTTTCTAACCACATCAACAATCATCCAAACATCAAACTTTAGGATTTTTCACTTCTAACCTCCACTTTTTCAAAACACCCAAACAAAGGATTTTCCACTTTGCTCCACATCACCATAATGCGTAAACAAAATATCGATTTTCGAATTTTCTACTTCGTCGCACTTTGCCGAACCAATCAACCCCTAAATCCTTGACAATGGAATCTGAATCAAGGCCACTTACTCCAAACCAAACAATCCCTTAGGGTGGTTTGGATATGTGAAATACAAACTAGTAGGCTAGGACATAGGACTGGAGTTTAGAGGAAGGTCTTAACCAAGCTGAATGGAGTAGTTCAATAAAAGAAAATAATTTATTTTTGAATAAAGACATGTTTAAGAATAAAATAAATTACAAATAAATGGAGATAATTTTGTTTAATTCTTTCTTGAGAATAAAATAAATCCCGAATGAATAGAAATGCTTGTATCCCCTTCGTGAGAAAAGTTGAGCAAAATTGTTATAAGGTCCACAAATAGAGATTTTTGGGTAAGTTTGCAAGATTGTTCATAAAATTGTTATAAGGTCCATAATTTTTTTTTAAAGTTGGCAAAAAAAAAAAAAAAAAGAAAAAAAAAATCTTCCAGAACGCCAGTTATATTCATTGTGCACACAACACAGTGCACATGCATATAATATTTTTCCTTTTTCATTGCGTTCAAATGATATACAAAATCCTCAAAAACTAGATCCTGAACTTCTAAACATATATCCGAAAATGTCGAACAAGAAGAAAAAGTATTTGTACAGTGGCAATGGCGAATTCAAATGACATGAAATATGGATGCAACTAAATAACATAGTTTGCAGTATAGGCTCTGATCCGATACGGCCAATACCGATGCGATTTTGCATGTCCTGATCTGATATCGACCGATACCGATACCGATTAGGGGTGAGCAAACGGTTGGTTCGGTTGGACTAAATCGCAAGTTTTATGAACCGACCAAGAACCGAACCGTCCACTTTTACAACCAAACCGAACCGTCAAATATCAAATCCGAATTCAACCGAACCGAAAAAGGGTCGGTTACGTTATTCGGTTGATGGGCCTGGGCCTAATGGACCGGATTTTGATATATTTACAAGCAAAACTTTTGATTAACTGGTTGGCATATATCATTTTAAACCCCAAAAAATTAAATATTCTACTTCAGTTCCTACTTCCAGCACCAGACCCCCAAAAATATACAAACGAAAAATTATTGCAGCAGTCATTGAAATCCAGTGCACTCATGTGTCCAAAATTTACCCAATAAAAAAATATATCCAACACTCATAAACCAATAAAAATAACAATCTGCCTCATACAACAAATCATGTAAACAAACAAATATACAAGCATGTAATTTACTAGTTCCACTATTCATAGTAAAATTTGCTATCTAGTTCAAATTCTTCCACACCATTATATACAAACAAATATACATGAGGTAAATACTACTTCCAGTCTTCCAATTCCTCACTAATAACTCAAACAAATATACAACTTGTAATTTCCATACTTCCACGCTAATTACTCAAACTAATATACAAATATACAGTTACAAGCCGACTTTCCCCCATACAATGATACAAGTATACAACAAATCATGTTTCAACTTTCAATTGCCCTACACCAAAAAAAACCAAGAAGAAAAAAGAGAGTAACATATGGCTCAGATGGCATATTTATGCACCATATATATTATGATACCATGTAGTATCAATTACACTTTCTTAAACCATCATCATCATTGTCACTTTCTCATTGAATATGTTAATAAACTTTTCAAGATGAAACAATATAGAAACTGGAAACAAACTACCTCGCCAATGGCTGCAACGAGTGCCACGCCATTGGACTGCAGTCACTGCACAAGTGCACAGAAATAATCCACTAGACTGCACAATAAAAAAAGAATAAAGTCAGAACTCAGAATGTAAATACACTGGACTACACAACATGCACCCCAGTATAAGAATGTAAATCCACAAGACAAACTTATCCAGCAGAGGAACAAGCATGTATCCAGCAGAGAGTAAATCCACGGGACTGCACAACATGCACTCTTTGGGCAGAATGTAGCAGTATCAACATCAGCCCTTATGTGTTCCAAAAACAACTCAACAAGCATGTATCCACTATCCTACAGAGAATCAACAGAGAATCAAGTCAGAACAGAAGTCAGAAACAACATGTATCAGTATCATCCATCATGTGTTCCAGAAACAAGCATGTATCCAACAGAGAATAAAATCAAAACTGAGTTACAGAAGTCAGAAAAAAAAGCATAATGTAGCAGTATCACAGCCATCATGTGTTCCAGTTCCAACTTCCAGACTCAGAAACAAGCAGAATGTAGCATACCGAAATATTACAATCATGTGTTCACAAAAATTACATCGATTTTAAAGAGCGAAAGTAATCAAACCTCGCTTGTTGATGCTGCTTCCACGATTATCTTACCCAAATCTAAATGATAAGAATAAATCAATGAACAAGTTAAAACACAATTACACAAATAAATTAATTTGAAAGAATGTAAAACAATTTGAATGATTCCAAATTACCCATTTCAACTTTGTAGATGTCCTCAAAATCCTCTTCAATAATAGATACAATGGGTCTATCGGAAGGCCCCCTAAACCAATCTTAACTACAAATGAGTGCTTAAGCAATTTTTGGAATCAAAGAGCTTCAATAAACATCAAGCACACGTCCACCCGTACTAAAAGTTGACTCGGAAGCCATGGTAGATATGGGAACGACCAAAACATCCCTAGCCATCTTCAAAATGATCGAAAAATGAGGAGAATTAAGCTTCTACCACCCAAAATATTAAAATCATGACTCTCATCATCATCATCATCATCATCATCATCATCATCATCTACGGTACTTTCATTTAAGTAACGATCAAACTCGGATTTAGCATCACTACCACCCAATTCCATCTTATGCTTCTTGAATTGGGCTTTCATAAACATTTTCAATTGTAGATTGTGAATCGGTTGATTTTTACTAGAAGTTTGAGCTCTATCACAAGTAGTAGTACTAGAGCCACCAATATGAGAACTGCTTTTATTTTTCTACTCATTGAACATAGAGTACACAACACTTTTCACTTTCTTTTTCATGGAATCGCTCTTTTCTGTACCATAGAGTTGATCAAGAGCATGTTCCACATATTCCAACTTATGTCGTAGATCAAGAATTTGTGCAATAAATATAAGCATATTCATATTCTCAAAATCCCCCCAATACTTATCATATTTTTTTCTCATTTTGTCGGCCATGATAGTTAAGTAAAAGTTGCCACTCTCCTTTGAAGTGTGCAATAAACTGTCAATAGATGTGATTTCATCAAAAAAATTATTGCATGTGACGTACAAGGAACCGGAGATACGCAATGTTAGTTCATAGAAGTGTTTTAGAAAAGTGCACAATCTTCTTGCATTAGACCAATCCTCTTCACTAGGATATCCACCATTCTCCGCTAGCTCTACTTTGAACCACGGATCAATAGATTTTAATCTCTCAAAGGCACTTTCAAATCTGTATGCCTTGTCTAACATCGTAAATGTGGGTGCTCACATCAAGACACAACAACTTTTTTGCTTTGTATTTTTTCGGCTTCAACACACTCCTTGAAATTTTGAAATCTACTAGGGGAGAGTATCTCACATATCGTTTTGCATTCCCAACACGAGAAACTGATGGAGACATCAATTTTAACCCGTCAACCACAACAAGATTTATGATATGTGCAATACATCTCATGTGTAGATACTTGCAATTAAGAATGCTATTTCCGCAATTTTGTATCTTCTTGCTCAAATAAGAAATAGTCACATCGTTAGAACTAGCATTATCAACTGTGATAGTGACTATCCTATCAATACCCCCCACTTAAGCAAACATTTTTTCATCCCTTTTTCGATGGCCTCCCCTTTATGACTAGAAGTTGGGAAAAAGTTTATAATTCTTTTCTTCAATTCTCAATCTTCATTTATGAAATGTACCGTAAGACACATATAATTGTGTCACTACCACATTTTCGTATAGGGTTACTTTCGACCAAATTAGTTTTTGTTATTAATGTGCCATTAGCATGTTAATTAATTTAAATTCATGGATTAGGAATTCATTTTTAAGTTGGACCCTAGTCATGGCTAGATTAGGTGCATATATTAATATAGGGCCCAAATTATTTATTTTCCTCAAAGCCTTCCTAATAGATAATTGGCATGGAGATGATTAGAGCCTAATAGAACCTAATTAAGCCCACATTAGAACCCCCATATGGCCGCCCACTTATAGGAGGAGCCTCCTTCATTTTTCCCAACCTCCAAAAGTTTCTACACTCTTCCATTTTCCTCCCCATTCTTCTTCCATGGTGTGCTAAGGAGTTGGGGAGCTCAAGGTGGCTTGGTGGAGGCTCTAGCAAGGATTTGGGAGCCACTTCTTCTTCATTCTCCAAATTAGTAGGTCCTTGAGTGTTGGTCCTGTGCAGAAGCGTTTGCCAACCCATATGATCAAAACCAATCTCTGTCTAACAGACACCATGCACAAGATGAAGACAAGTATATGGCAGTGACGTACGTTACCTGGACAAATTCTAACCTTTAATAACTCAGATGAAATTACAAGATTGACATAACTCACGTTGAACCATTTGTCCTAATAGGTTCAATCTCCTCACCGCTCTCAAGAAAAAAATAGAAGATTACAATTGAGATCACTCACCAACCCGTAGCAATCTTCCTAACCGAAGTTGACGACTCCTTGATTAGATCTTCTTCTTCCTTCTGTCTTGGATGGCGAAGTCCTAAAAGTAAAGTACGGACTTTCTCTTAGATTTTCTTGTGGATAAGCACCCCGAATCTCCACTTTGTGCCTTCCCTTTGTGCCTCCACCCTCACCTCATATAAATAAGATAAGAAACCTAATTTTAGGATTTGAGAATCCTAAAAGTAGTACACCATCAGATCTGGCCGTCCACCAACAACCAACGATGTAGATTATATCCCATCACCAATTATGAACGTTCAAATATGGTCAAGTTAAATATTTAATACAAATTTGTAAATCTAATTAAATTATATATTTAATGTATATTTTTAAATCATATAAAATTAAATCTTTTATCATATTTGGGCCCGAAAATTTGCTCCTACCAAATCCAGACTGAACTCCAACAATCTTCCCCTCTAGTCTGATGATAGGGTGTTGACCCCATTGCTTCTCAACTGGACTCTAGGCATATCGTCCCGCGACAGAGTTCCTACTCCCCCATGACACTAATCTACGATCCTCCGAGCTGTTTTGTATCTTTCTTTGTCTCCAGCTCCTCGACCGTCATGTTGACGCTAGCTGACATGCGTAGCACCTCCTGCACCACTAGGATCCTACCGATATCAATGACAAGACCAAGACCGAAGTCCCTGAGGATCAGCCTCACCGTAAGTCTCAGTTGACTGTTCCCGACTTTCGTCTTACACCAAAAAGTGTTAACGTTTCGACGAACTTCTTCACCCTTGGCTGGCCCAACCAAGCGGACGGTGCGATTCTTACGAGATTCGAACCCTTGAACCTGCCCACCTTCGTGTTCGAACTTGAAGCTCCTTCCATACACATGCGTCCTCGAGCAGAACATCACGCATTGTGCATGCCGTCGATAACCCACAGCTCCCCCTCAACTGTGTAAATGATAAGCTCCCACCTCAGATTGAGTTTGCTGCAGACCTTGATCTCCTTCCTGCTTCAAACTGCTGAAACTGATGTCACTCTGTGAAGCTTTGGCAAACCACCTGTCTCCAAAACTGCATCCATAGATTACCTCCCACCTGGAGACCGACCAGCTGTCATGGGACTGACAGGCTGACCCTCAATCTTCGACTCATCACCATCTGTCACTTTGTCTCGACGAATTGAATCCTCTGTATACCTCAAAGCATCTAGAAGCCGATCCTCAGCAAGTTTTTGATGATCCAACTCTTGTCGAACACCCTCGAGCCTCCATCCGGTGTTTGTAGTCTACCTGCACAACTCAGCGGCTTGAGCCTGTACATGCCACAACACAAATCTTTTTGAGCCAGCTTTTGGAAACCATTCGCAAGCATCCAACCTTTGTCGCCAAACATAATACGATATCTATCATCTGCCAGCCTCTCTATCGAAACCAAGTTGTAGCGCAAGCTCGGTACATGTCGCACACCCCTGAGTACGAGCTTCTCACCAAACATCGTCGTCAAATGCACATCACTGATGCCTACAATAGCAACTGTCCCCTTGTCGTCCATCTTCACACTTCTAAACCTGCCACCGCGGTATGATGTGAAGATCCTCCGATGTGGAGTGGCGTGATACGACGCCCCAGTGTCCATGACCCAGTCGCAATTATGACACATGCCACAAGATTTTTCTGTGCGGTCGCTATGATGATGATATCTCCAAATGCCGTGAGATCCTTCTGGTCATCCTTGTCTTTGCCCTTCTCAGCTTTGAGCTTCATACAGTTTTTCTTGATATAACTACTTTCGCCATAGTGATAGCAGCCCTCCTTGCGGTCCACAATTGCAAGATCCCGAGAACTCCCCCTATCCCCACTTGTGATTTGGGTCTTCCCTTCCCGTATGAAGCCACCAGAGCGGGCTCCTGCAATGATTCCACTTGCTTGCATAGAACCTCCTCATTCAATAAGCTGTTTTTGACTACCTCCATCGTGACAACTCTATTAGGCGCGGATTTGCTCACCGACACCACCAACGTATCCCATCTTTCCATTAGAGAACTCAAGAGCAGTAGGGCCTGAAGCTCATCATCAATCACCAACTTCATAGCAGATAGCTGATTGATGATACCCTGAACCTCGTTTAGATGTTGTGCCACTGGGGCATCCTCCGTGTACTTCGAGTTGACGAGTTGGCGAATAAGAAACGCCTTGTTGCCAATCGTCTTCCTTTCGTACAGCGAATGCAGCTTCTTCCACAATGCTTTTGCCAAACTCTCCATAGACTTGTGGTGAAACACCGAATCATCCAACCATTGGCAGATGAATCCAACGGCCTTTCGATCCAGTCGTTTTCAGTCTTTAGCAAGTAGGTATCATAGGTTTTGTGCATAATGTTCACTTTTGAGGCATAGGTTATATATATTGTATATGTATCATACATATATTGGGAATGTGAGCCTAGACATCTAGGGAACCAATTTATTGTAATGATGAGATTGTAGATTAGTTTCTTAGATACCTTATATATATTTATATGTTGTCACGACCCGCACCCGCTTTTCGGATACGAGACGTGTCCAAGCCAGCCTACGCCGCAGAGTCGACGGTAGAACGCCGTCAAGCCCACAAGAAATAAATGCTCAAAATACAACATTTGCTGCTCATTCACATTTTTAAATTTGTTACAATATTTACAACATTTATAATTAAAGAAAATATAAGATTTTATAATTAATAAAATTGAATACAACTGCTATCCATTTCTAGGTTTCTGTCTGCAAGTACACTAGAATCTCCCAAGCTAAGTGAAGCCACAGCTAACCTGAAAAATGATGGTTTCGAGTCAGGAATGGAACAATTACACAAACCAACGGCAATGCGAAAACATAATAGAATTAACAAGACATGAAAATAACATATGAGAGGTGAAAGCTAGAAGATACTGATGACATGGCACGGTGGAGAAGTAAAGGAAAAATAAAAAGACATCTACCTATGTGGTGTAAAATATCCGTTTCGACATGTGAAAGGCTAGAGGGTAAATCCGACATACTGCACGTGTCGTATGCAGCTGCTATTATTCACGAATAGACTCATAGGATAGTTCTGGGTAGTCCACATGTCTACTAAGATATTTCCCCTCCTGACTACTCCGTGTGACGAGCGTGTCAACAAGAAGCAAGATATATGTATAAACATGAAATATAAAGACTACTATGAATCGAAAAGCAATCAGAAAGTGCACTTACCTGAGGTCCTTAGCTGGTGAAACCAATAATAATAAACCACTCAATGAGCCACAATCAGTCAACAGATACGGAAGTCTCCAGATGCTGAAATAAACATTACTAACGTTCTCAGAATAGTCAAATTAGCTATGATTTCCTATTCTTAAGTCCAATTCTGGACACATGGGCAAAACGATAATTTTGGGCAAAAACGGTATCCGTCGTTGGACCCACTTTGCACCGAAAAGCATGCCAGGGTCAACGGTCTCTAAAGTCGTCAAACTATATGTCAACAGGTCCGATTTTTTGATACAAACCCAACCGTATGTCCAAGGTTGGATTTCGGCAGGCCGTGCACAAAATTGCCCGTTGAGTGGGACCGTGGGACCAGCAAAACGGCATTCCGATTCAACTATCTCAGAATCGGACCAAACTTAGCATATAGGACCAAAAAAATGATACGGTCCTGTTGGCGTAAGTTTCGTCTAAATCTGACGAACGTGCACAAAGTAATTGAAAAACTTGCACAGAGGCCGATACGGTAAATTTCGACGGATACGTATCAAATTCGTCGCGCACACGCGACCAATTTGAATTCCGTCAAAGTCCACACGACCACGAAGCCGTTATGCACCTTTCGATGCCTTCGGTTCGCGACCACGTGCCCGGATTGGCGGGACGCACGTCGTATCAAAGGTTTTTTATAATTTTTAATTTACAAAACTAAGTTTTTTTTGGATTTTTGAAATACAATAACTTCGTGTATAATCAATGAAATCAGGATCTATAAGACAGGTTTTAATCTGGTTTATGTTGTCTATAACTTCCTTCAGATGGTTTTTTCGAAATTCCTATCTCTCGGTTCGCAATCCGTCTTCCAAATCAGGGTTTCGGGACTGAATAAACGTTCTATTATATATGGTTTTTCCTGAACTTTCAGGAATTATTATGATTTATCTAGGAAAAATCCAATAATTATAATTGAAGGGGTTGATAGAGGGTTAACCCAGCTATCCATAGAAATTTACGAATTCGAAAACCATTGAACGACCAGGAAGAAAATAGCATTAGAATCAGTGTACCTCGCTGTGATGCTTCTGCCAAGGCTGCCCTATTTCGGTGCGCGGTTGGCCGTCACCGGCGACGCACGGCGGCTGCCACGGCGGCGGGTGGCCGCGCAGGCGTCCCTGGCGAGCGTGCGTGGGTGACAATGGGTTTTTGTTAAGGTTTTGAGGTTTTCGATACCCTGTTCTCGATCTCTCTCTCGCTGTTTTATATTAGAGATACCGCAACTGTGGGGTGGCCAGGCTCGGGTTCAATATGTGGGGGCTCAGGCTGCTGTGTGGTTAGGCTAGCTTATGGGGGAGCTGGACTGGGCTCAGTTTGGGGGCTCAGTTCGTGGGCTGAGGGGTTTGTGGAGGCTGGGATCATATAAAATTTATGAAGAAAATGAGAGTTTAACACTTACACGGTATATCATACATCTCACAAAATATTGATTTTATCATAAATTAACTTCCATATATTAAATAGGAACTTATTAACCAAATCCTAAAATAAATACACATATTTGTTAAGGACAATTATTCACTATCTTGTCAACAAAACATTATTTAATATTAAGAACTTATAATATATATAAATACCACCACCTTGGCTAAAGTCATCTAATGAAATAATAAACTATATAATTTATAAAATTAAATAATCACCATTTAAATCCAGTAATAATAATATTTCAAAAACATTTCGGGAAGGGAAGCTACAAATCTACCCACCTTAAAATAATTTTGTCCTTGAAATTCTAATTCGCAGCTATTCTTTAAAAAATTCAAAGTCTACCATTACCTTAATTTCCTCAATTTAATTCTTCAAAATATTTTATAACCTTCTCTAGCCATTTCGTAATTCCGAATACTGGAGGACTTCTACCCACCTTTGGTCACACTACTCCATCAAATTTTCTGTCGCTAAAACTTTATAATCTTCCAACTAACTGCTAAAATTTCTACCAATAGATGTCTACTGTACATGGCATCTATAATCCTCTCTTATCTATCAAGCAACCCAAAATTTAACAAGCAATAATTTACACAAGTAGCTAAAAAAATATTGGTAAATTCTAATAAATATGACCATTCGTCACTCTACAATAGGAAGGACAGGAAGATAAGGAAAATAATCGAGAGCGAATATGAAGCTCCCAGAGCGGTAGAGGGTATCCAATGGTACAGATAGAGAGAGAATGTTTATGAACCATTAACTTATTTGCTAGATTGGGCCACTCTAGTACAGTCACCTACCAAATCGAAGAACCCTTCATTCTTAGAGGGGCTTGCAATCCATGCAATACAGAAATTCTGTTCTCGAAATTCTAGACAAGGTTCCATAATAGAACGAAATTTGAGAAATCAAGATTGTGATCTTTTTCGTGATTATTTAAACACACGAGTAAGGGATATAAATGCAATACAAGATCGTATCTCGACTTCCAGGTAGATGGAATAATGGTTACCAATGACATCATATTCTAAGAGATGGAGACTACGTAATAGGTGTAGGGACCTATTTCAAATAGTTTTATAGTCCAAATACGGGGGTATGCATGGATGGGTTCTACTGGGTCTTAATGGGCTTCCTGATTTGGACATCCCTCGTTGGTTGGGTGCACCTTCGATTGCAATCTATATGGACTGGACAAGATTCCAATGATAAAACTATTCCTACTAGGTTAGGGTATTCTAGAATAGGTTTCTATCCAAGGGGTTGAGTTAGTTGCCCGTCAGGTGGGTTAGCTAGGTCTCTCAAGCTCAAAATGTGCCTTCAGTGTGTGAAACCCATATCTTGTATAATTAATAGTAGTGTTTTATTTTTATTATTATTAGTAAAATTATTATTAATATTATTGTTAAATATTTTTGAGTGGAAAGGATTTTGAAAATATAAATAACACGAATTTTTGGATTTTGAACCTAGACCCAGGCCTGAGCCAAACCCAATTCTTTTCCCTCTCTTTCTTAATTTTTATTTTGACTTGGTTTATAAAAAAAATAATAATAATAATACGTTAGCTGGTCCCGTAGGACCATCACCCCCAACTCTTTTTCCCACTTCCTATCCTTACTCCCCTCCCTTCACTCCCTTCCACGAGCACCACACAGACCAACTCCACTTCCTATAATTTCTTCCCACTCCCCCACTTCTCTCATTCACAGAGAACTCTCTCTCTTTAATTTTTCTCTCATCTCCCTCACTCTCTGGAAGGAACAACTCCTCTCTTTCACCCAAACTCCCATTCTCCTCAAACCCTCGACCCCCTCTCTCGTTCCGGCCACCCTCGCGGCGAGCCCCGTCCGCACGCCCCTTCCCGTCGGCTCTCCGGCGACCGCGAGCCCCCGTCCGCGCCACCCTCCGGCCAGCTCGCGGCCCAGAGCGCGCTGCCCTAGCGCGCCTACTCCGGCGAACCCCCGCCCATTCTCGGCCGCGGCGCCCTCTCCCCGCGGCCGTCCGAGCTCCCCCTCGCGCCGCCTCTGGCCGCGCTGTCCCGGCGATCTCGCCCCCGTCGCCGACCGCCATCGCGGCAGTACCCCGCCGGCTCCCCCGCGGGTCCGCCCGACCAGTGTGCCCCTTTCGGAACTCCTCCGGTGAACCCAACAGCGTTACCCTGCCGGTCAGCGCTGCCCCGAGCTCACTTTTCCTTGGCGAGTCTTCCCTGTTGATCTGTCGAGCCCTATCTCTGGATTTTCGACGTTGCGTCGACGACGTCGCTGATTTCCAGCACTATTTCGGGAACGTCGCTGTGCTGGATTATTCTTTTTCTTTCTATTTTTCATCTGAGAGCTCTAGCCGAGCAACCCGAGGTATAACCCCCTGTCCCGCTATTTTATTATTAATTGTCGATGATAAAATGGTCCCCGGTTCCCTTTGGAAATTCGGTATTAGCGACGTCGTATTTTTTTGGGACTTTCGGAAAAGTCCCGTGAATTATTTTGGACTCCCGGAATATTTCGGGAATGGTTTTTGGTGTGTTTTAGTTTTCCGGAAATTTTCGGGAACGTTCTGTGACTTGTGGATTTGGAATCGGACTTCCGAAATTATTTCGGGTCGTCCCGATTATTCTGTGGATTGGCTGTGGATGTTTTATATATATAAAATGTGGGTTTTTCCCTGGTTTGGGACTTGTAGGAATTATCGGCGTCATTTTTCCAGTTTTTGGGTTGACCAAAAACAGAGGAGATGCTGCCCGATTTTTTCATAAATCCTGAATTAATTTAAAAATGAATTTAAAATGATTTTCGGAATTTATTCGATATTTTATTTTTGGGTGACGACCGTATCGGTCAATAGACCCGGCTAAGTGCAAACGATACCGGCCCCGCCCGGACGTTGAGGCAGTTAGCCAGATGAGGATCGGACCATTATCTGAGACTTATGTTTTATTATTATTTTATTATTTATTTCTGTTTACATTATTTAATATTTTTAGTTAGGACTAACGGCAGTTTATTCTTATTTCAATTTATGTAAATGAATTATAATGGGCATAAGCCCAGCTGGCTGGTCTGTGACTGTAATAGCTTAGATTTCTTATTTTTCTGGTTTTGCGAGTTTTTAGTATTTAACGATTAAAACGATTAAAATATATTTTTCGTATAAAACTAATTAGTATTTTTCTCGCTTAAAATTGACAAGTCTTTTATTAAATAAAAGTCACGTATTTCTCATTAAATAAGAGAATTAGTTTTATATTTATATTTATATAAAATTACCAAGTTTTTCTAATAATCTGGCATCGACGATGATTTCCCGAATCAAAAGTATAAAATGATCATTTTTCCCTCGTATTAAATTAACGCACTAATAACCGCATTTTTCTGTATTAGTTAATTAAATAACTAAAATTGGATTAGGACGCAAATAGAGATTACAACTAGCATAGCTAAGTTGGTTAACCTGAAAGCTGAGTCTATCTCTCGAATGTAGGAATTCGAGGACAACTCTAAACTTCCCGTCTCGGAGTCGTCCATCTCTCCAGTCATTTTCCTGAGGCAAGTATAGTTTATGTTAGTTTACAGTTATTTATTTAATCGCTTTACTGCATGTCTAAACCACGATGCAAACACGAAACTCTCTCCGAGAGTACTGTACTGTAACTACTGTAACTATTGGGGACTGGGGGAGTAGTGTAATGAGTATGACCACATCCAAACTACTGTAACTACTGTAACTATTGGCTTACCCCTCATACACACGGGGATAAGCTGTACCCTTCTGTAACAAACCCAAGCCGGTCATATGTCATTTCCTGCTCAAATTACTGTTTTATACTGTAACAAACCTGTTTTAAAACTGTTTAGAACTGCATGATTCTATTTCTTATTTAACTGTTTAAAATTAGCATGAATTATACTTTGCTCCCTTCTGTCTGGAGACCCAACATTTTAGGTATCACTGATGAGGCTTTGTTCCGCGATATTTCCGAGGTCCCAACTAGAAGATGAGGATTTCAGACTGATGAGCTGTGTACCTAGAGTTTTCTCTTCTTCTTGATGTATGTGGAAATGGTTTAAGTTGTAGCTTTCACTTCATTGTAAAAGATTCAATAAAGTTTTAAATTTCCGAATTTTGAGTTGTGACAATTACAGATGTTGTTGTGGTTACCTGCTAATGGAACAGCTTACTGCCGCCGTCTCAACAACGGTGCAGGCTGGGCATGATCCGGTTCGACCCAATTATTTGGGATCGGGTCGTGACATGTTTTTAGTGGTGGCCCATGCAGGTCCTACAACAACTTAGGAAACATACCTAGAAACAATTAGAACACTAGAACATTGATTTGTCACAACATAGGTCCGATTTATATATAAATAAATATTTTTGTTTGATTATAGACCGGTAGGCTACCTTGCTTATGTGTGCATCCTAAACCTTCCAGAGAATGACCATTGACAAGACCAAATCCTGTTGGCGATGAGGTGTCATCTCCGGATCATACCCCATCTCCTCAACCAAGTCCAGAGTTTATTCTCTCGTGGCTGACTGACTGTCCCCATAATGCATCCAGTAAAGTTTTCACTATACTGGCAATTCCTACCCCATCTCAACTAAGTTGCATTTTCTTGGTGGAGTATCCATTTTTGTTGCTCCACCAGTACCAGCAAACGCCTCCCAAATGGTTGCCCCATTTCATGAAATCTTGGAGTTCCAGAAAGCTCAAGATGAAGCCCAGCAGGAACAGAAGAATACCACGAGAGAAGACATGAAGAACGTCAATGATGTAGCCTTAGTTATCTCCAACCAAGTTGGAGCAGAACCTTGTCCTAGGAAGGATACCCCTGAATCTAGAAGATATTTTGGGTCCCATCAAGTACTCTACTTTCCGGCAGTCTTGTCGTAAGAGGCTATTGGCTTGTGACTACTGCAAGAGACCTGGTCATCAGACCGTTAGTTGCCACAAGAGATTGGGACAATGTTTGGCATGTGGACCTGCTGAACATCGGATAAAGGACTGCCCCTTATCTTTCCATCAAACTAGAGCTCATATCCCAGCAACACCTGTTAGGCCACAACCTAGGGACCCTCTTTCTATCCAGCAAACCCTGCCTCCTACAATAAGGCATGAAGCATACTCGAGGTTCATAGAAGATGAAGCAGTTGGAGACTACTCATGCAAGAGCCAGAACCATGAAGAATAGTACCTAGGACTGCTGAATAGCATTATCTATTTTTTTGGAAGTTGTAACAGGATGTCCTTAGATCAATCATAAGAGTTTTTGCTGTAATTCTCCACATGAATAAAAATTCTTAGTTACACCTTTATGGCAGATGTTTTTCCTGATAGTCTTCCCGGATTATCCCAGATCTAGACATAGGATTCACCACTGACCTAGTCCCCGGCTCTTTCCATAATTCTAAAGGATGTTACAGAGTCAACCCGAAGGTGGCCAAGAAGATGAAGGACCAGATCAATGAAGGCTCTAGGATTTATTCAGGGTGGAACTTCACCTTAGGGAACACCTATCTTGTTTGTGACCAAGAAGGATGGAACAACGGATGTGCATCGATTACTAGATACTAAAGAACAAGTACTCTCTGCCCGGATCGAGGATCTGTTTGATCTGTTTATGGAGTTAGGGTGTTTCGAAGTTTGACTTAAGATCTGACTACCATCAAATCAAAGTCAGGAAGGAGGACATTTCCAAGACGGCGTTCAAACACCAAGTATGGGTAGTTTTCTTTGGTCATGACGTTGGACTGACAAATGCTCCTGTTGTGTTCATGAATCTCATGAACAGAGTTTTTTATGAGTATTTGAATCAGTTTATCTTCTCCATAGATAACATTCTGATATATTCGAAGACTGAAGAAGAGCATGAAGAACATCTGAGGAAAGTTCTGGAAACTTTGAAGAAAAAGAAGTTCTATGGTAAGTTATCTGAACGTGGATTTTCTTTGACAATGTGGACTTTTGGCCATGATGTCAAGAGAAGAAATTTTGATAGAAGATAGCTGCTGTTGAAAAGTGGTATACCCCAAATTCAATTCGGAAGTTTCTTGAACTTGGCTGGCTACTATCAGAAGTTTGTGAAGGATTTCGCCAAGATTGCTGAGCCGATGACGAAGCTCACTTGGAAGAATGAAGAGTTCATCTGAACGAAAGATTGTCAGGCGGCATTGAGGAGCTGAAGAAGAGACTTACCACTACACCAATTCTTGCGCTACCCGCAGGAACCGGTGGTTTCTCAATTTACAGTAATACCTCTGGAAAAGGACTGGGTTGCATTCTTCAACAACATGGGAAAGTAATTGCTTACACGTATAGGCAACTACAGACTCATGAGAAGAATTATTCCACACTTAATTTGAAATTTGCTGCAATTATCTTTACTTTGAAGCTATGGAAGCATGATTTTTATGGAAAGGGAGTGAAAATATATACGAACTACAAAAGTCTGAAATATGTCTTCACTCGAAAAGAGCTGAATGTTAGACTAAGAAGATGGCTGAAGCAGATGAAGGATTTCGACATCAACCTACAGTACCATTCAGGTAAGGCTAATGTGGTCGCTGATGCACTTGGTCGATACTGATGGCGAAGTTCTTAACCAAGGACTAGCACCTGCTAGAAGACATCGAGAAGTTTGGACTGAAGATTATACTGCCTGGAAATGGAAGGAAGAAGCTGGATGCTGATTCAGTATTGATGAAGTTGCAAATGAGCTCGAGTCTGATGGACAAAGTCAAGGAGACTCAGTTTCAAGACGAGACACCTTGCAAACTTAGAGATCAAGTGTTGGCAGGAACACTTGAGGGTTTCTCAAATCGCCAATAATGGAGCTCTGAAGAATGGTACGAGGCTTGGTGTACCATCTGGCGAATTGAGGAACGAGCTAATGCAAGAAGCGCACCAATATTCCATACATCCTAGCAAGACGTATTGGGATATGCGTACTATTGTTGGGTAGTATGGAATGAAGAAGGATGTATTCAGAATTGAGGTTAGATGTTTTATTTGTTAACAAGTGAAGGCTAGCCGACAGAGACCCGTATGACTTCTACAGTCGTTGGGCATTCCGGACCGGAAGTAGAAGCACATAACGAGGGACTATGTGTCAGGATTGTCTTGATTCCAAGGAGGAAAGAACACCATTTGGATTGTCGTGGACCGACTGACTAAGTCAGCTCACTTTATGTCCTTCAAAGTTGGTTTATCCACTAAGAAGTGGGCAGCATTGTACGAGAGGCACATCTACCAGATTCATGGAGTACCGCGGGACGAGCAATCAGAGAGGTCAATCCAGACGCTTCAAGATATATTAAGATTTTGCGTCTTAGAATTTGGAAGGTCTTGGGAAGACCAATTGCATTTGGTGGAGTTTTCTTACAAACGACAACTACCAAGCTGGAATTAGTATGACCCTATTTGAAGCTCTCTATGGTCGTCGTTGCCGTACACCACTTGCATGGGACGACATAGGAGAAAGAGTACTGCCGGGTCCAGAGATGGTAACTGACGCAGTAGAGAAGGTGAATGCAAGCTTAGGATTACCTAAGACAGACAGAAGTATTGGATTGGTAGTAGTAGTCGACCGGTGAAGTTGAAGAAGGAGATATCATTTCTGTGAATTTTTCTCCTACCAGAGAAACAATCAGCTTTGACAGAGCTGGAAATTGAGGCCAGGTACATCAGGCCATTTGAAATTTAAGACGAGTTGGAAGTAGCGTACCAGTTAGCTCTACCAGCTAATCTTGAGAGGGTGCAACGTCTTCTACGTCACAGCTCAGACGCTACATTTCGGATCCGAGTCACGTTTTGGATAATTCAGAGCTGAAGATTGGACTCAACCTTTCAGTGTCAGAGAAACCAGTTGCAAGCCTAGTCAGAGATGAGAAAAAAATCAGAATTTGAGCCATCACTTAAACTCCTATTCCTTATCTTTTTCGTTCTAAACTTGACTGATGCCGCTAAGTTAGCCTAATTTTGCAAGCTATCTCTTTAATCAAGCTTGATCATGACGATATTTTATTGGGTGCACCCACTAAAATATTGTCTAATCAGGACCGGTGCATGATGGTCTGATCAACCTCGTGTACTTTGGTTCGCTTTTGTATTTTCTACGTGGATGATATCATAAATGAAACTTGTCCCTAAACCGTCTCATCCACGACTGCCTTGGAAATTCTTATTGTTGGATCTGAGTTACGGGCGCAGTACCCGTACCTGTTTGTTTTCCTAACCTTACTTAATTTCGAGGACGAAATTTTCTAAGGAGGAAAGATTGTGAAACCCATATCTTGTATAATTAATAGTAGTGTTTTATTTTTATTATTATTAGTAAAATTATTATTAATATTATTGTTAAATATTTTTGAGTGGAAAGGATTTCGAAAATATAAATAACACGGATTTTTGGATTTTGAACCCAGACCCAGGCCTGAGCCAAACCCAATTCTTTTCCCTCTCTTTCTTAATTTTTATTTTGACTTGGTTTATAAAAAAAATAATAATAATAATACGTTAGCTGGTCCCGTAGGACCATCACCCCCAACTCTTTTTCCCACTTCCTATCCTTACTCCCCTGCCTTCACTCCCTTCCACAAGCACCACACAGACCAACTCCACTTCCTATAATTTCTTCCCACTCCCCCACTTCTCTCATTCACAGAGAACTCTCTCTCTTTAATTTTTCTCTCATCTCCCTCACTCTCTGGAAGGAACAACTCCTCTCTTTCTCCCAAACTCCCATTCTCCTCAAACCCTCGACCCCCTCTCTCGTTCCGGCCACCCTCGCGGCGAGCCCCGTCCACGCGCCCCTTCCCGTCGGCTCTCCGGCGACCGCGAGCCCCCGTCCGCGCCACCCTCCGGCCAGCTCGCCGCCCAGAGCGCGCTGCCCTAGCGCGCCTACTCCGGCGAACCCCCGCCCATTCTCGGCTGCGTCGCCTTATCCCCGCGGCCGTCCGAGCTCCCCCTCACGCCGCCTATGGCCGCGCTGTCCCGGCGATCTCGCTCCCATCGCCGACCGCCCTCGCGGCAGTACCCCGCCAGCTCCCCCGCGGGTCCGCCCGACCAGTGCGCCCCTTTCGGAACTCCTCCGGTGAACCCGACAGCGTTACCCTACCGGTCAGCGCTGCCCCGAGCTCACTTTTCTTTGGCGAGTCTTCCCTGTTGATCTGTCGAGCCCTATCTCTGGATTTTCGACGTTGCGTCGACGACGTCGCTGATTTCCAGCACTATTTCGGGAACGTCGATGTGCTGGATTATTCTTTTTCTTTCTATTTTTCATCTGAGAGCTCTAGCCGAGCAACCCGAGGTATAACCTCCTGTCCCGCTATTTTATTATTAATTGTCGATGATGAAATGGTCCCCGGTTCCCTTTGGGAATTCGGTATTAGCGACGTCGTATTTTTTCAGGACTTTCGAAAAAGTCCCGTGAATTATTTTGGACTCCCGGAATATTTCGGGAATGGTTTTTGGTGTGTTTTAGTTTTCCGGAAATTTTTGGAAACGTTCTGTGACTTGTGGATTTGGAATCGGACTTCCGAAATTATTTCGGGTCGTCCCGATTATTCTGTGGATTGGCTGTGGATGTTTTATATATATAAAATGTGGGTTTTTTCCTGGTTTGGGACTTGCAGGAATTATCGGCGTCATTTTCCCAGTTTTTGGGTTGACCAAAAACAGAGGAGATGCTGCCCGATTTTTCCATAAATCCTGAATTAATTTTAAAATAAATTTAAAATAATTTTCGGAATTTATTCGATATTTTATTTTTGGGTGACGACCGTATCGGTCAATAGACCCGGCTAAGTGCAAACGATACCGGCCCCGCCCGGACGTTGAGGCAGTTAGCCAGATGAGGATCGGACCATTATCTGAGACTTTTGTTTTATCATTATTTTATTATTTATTTTTGTTTACAATATTTAATATTTTCAGTTAGGTCTAACGGCAGTTTATTCTTATCTCAATTTATGTAAATGAATTGTAATGGGCATAAGCCCAGCTGGCTGGTCTGTGACTGTAATAGCTTAGATTTCTTATTTTTCTGGTTTTGCGAGTTTTTAGTATTTAACGATTAAAACGATTAAAATGTATTTTTCGTATAAAACTAATTAGTATTTTTCTCGCCTAAAATTGACAAGTCTTTTATTAAATAAAAGTCACGTATTTCTCATTAAATAAGAGAATTAGTTTTATATTTATATTTATATAAAATTACCAAGTTTTTCTAATAATCTGGCATCGACGATGATTTCCCGAATCAAAAGTATAAAATGATCATTTTTCCCTCGTATTAAATTAACGCACTAATAACCGCGTTTTTCTGTGTTAGTTAATTAAATAACTAAAATTGGATTAGGACGCAAATAGAGATTACAACTAGCATAGCTAAGTTGGTTAACCTGAAAGCTGAGTCTATCTCTCGAATGTAGGAATTCGAGGACAACTCTAAACTTCCCGTCTCGGAGTCGTCCATCTCTCCAGTCATTTTCCTGAGGCAAGTATAGTTTATGTTAGTTTACAGTTATTTATTTAATCGCTTTACTGCATGTCTAAACCACGATGCAAACACGAAACTCTCTCCGAGAGTACTGTACTGTAACTACTGTAACTATTGGGGACTGGGGGAGTAGTGTAATGAGTATGACCACATCCAAACTACTGTAACTACTGTAACTATTGGCTTACCCCTCATACATACGAGAATAAGCTGTACCCTCCTGTAACAAACCCAAGCCGGTCATATGTCATTTCCTGCTCAAATCACTGTTTTATACTGTAACAAACCTGTTTTAAAACTGTTTAGAACTGCATGATTCTATTTCTTATTTAACTGTTTAAAATTAGCATGAATTGTACTTTGCTTCCTCCTGATTGGAGACCCAACATTTTAGGTATCACTGATGAGGCTTTGTTCCACGATATTTCCGAGGTCCCAACTAGAAGACGAGGATTTCAGACTGATGAGCTGTGTACCTAGAGTTTTCTCTTCTTCTTGATGTATGTGGAAATGGTTTAAGTTGTAGCTTTCACTTCATTGTAAAAGATTCAATAAAGTTTTAAATTTCCGAATTTTGAGTTGTGACAATTACAGATGTTGTTGTGGTTACCTGCTAATGGAACAGCTTACTGCCGCCGTCTCAACAACGGTGCAGGCTGGGCATGATCCGGTTCGACCCAATTATTTGGGATCGGGTCGTGACACAGTAACTCTTGTGTTTAAGTAGCACATGAGACCTCAATTGGGTGGCACACTAGTGGCTCGTGCGTAGTGGGCTTCGAGTAGATCACTACCATATATTGGATCGAATGAATTGGGTCAGGGTCGAGGCTCTAATGGAAGTCGGAAAGTATACTGGGTAGGTACTATTGTAACACCCAGTTTCTAAAATGAGGGTAATTTTGAAAATTTGTAATTATAATTATTAATTAATGATATTTATTTCATATTAGAATTTTTAGTAATTTTTAATTAATTTTTAAACTATTTAAATTTATGACTTGTGATTTTGGTGTTGTGCTAGTGATTAGTAGATACTGCCTACCCTAGAGCCTAGCCATGTGATTAGGGTATTTTTGAAATTTTTAGGGTTATTTGGATTTATTATAATTTATTTGAATTTATGGGAATTTTTAGAATTTATTTTGGAATTGTTTAGATGAAGGTTGACTAGTGTTGACTATGAGACTAACCTAGTGACTGACCTAGGTTAAGACCACTTGGTTAGGTTAAGTAAACTTGGTTAGACCTAATTTAGTGAGATTTAAGTTATTAGAACTTGTTTGGAGAGTTTTGGAGTTGATTAGGCTAAATGGCTCATGACTTCATAAGTCATGATTAATGACTTGAGACTTAAAGCCCATAGGCCCACACCATGTAGCCAAACCTAAACCTAATCAGCCCATGGCAGCCACTATTGATCATTTCCCCCTATTTAATCCCCTCCTAGAATTTAGGGCTAGCCTCCATTGGGATTTGTGCAAGTTTTAGAAAGAGGTGAGTCTCCATGTTCAAAAATCTCTAATAAATCTATTTCTCCTCCTTTTTAATCCAAACAAATTGCATTGGGTTTTAAATTCTTCCTACTTTCTGTTGGCTATGAGTATTCTCAGATTTGGGAAGATTTGGAGGAGTTTCACCATTGGGAAGAACCTCACTCATTTGAGCTTTTTGGGAGTTTTGATTCATTGAGGTAACTCTCTACTTTCACCATAGAAATCTGATTTAATTGCATGTATAGGGAGCCCTAGACCTAACCTAACTATAGGAATAGGAATCCCCAGGTTTTTGTGTCATTTCGTGTCCTAACAGGACACGTATCTGAGTCTTGTTCATAGTATTTGTGTTAATGCCTCAATGGAACTTTCTGTGTTAATTTCGAATTGTAATTGAATGAAAAATTATGTTTTGATGTCGCTTACATGTTTTCGAATTACTGGGGTGGTTTCGAGTCGTGTCCGAGTCGCAATGGACTCGCGGACACGGCCCCGCGCGCAGCCTGGCAGATCCCCTGCTGCTCGGGGTCCCTAAAGGATACGACACAGCGTGCCCTGACACGAAATTTCGTGGGGAGCTTGGGGCACCCTCTGTCATCACCCTTCCCAAGTTTCACGAGATTTTGTGGTCGGGTTTGGAAGTTATCGACCACGCACGGGGAAACCACTGTCACTGTGCACAGTATTTTTAGCCACTGATACGGCCCTGGTTCGTGGACACGGCGACACGAAGACACGATGCAGGCACCTAGACACGAGCACCTAGACCTAGCCTAGGTGGGGACACGAGCACGAGGCCTGGGATGGCGTGTGTAGGGTGCACGACACGCGTGCACGCCCGCACGAGACTGTCCAGTCTCTGTGTCCAGTTTTGCCCGATTGGGTTTTAACTTAAATGGACACGTTTGTGTCCACAAAAGTGGACACAAACTCATCACACAACACGTGTCTTTGCTGTTAGTTCATTACCAACCCAATAATAGGTATTTTAATTCGAATTTGTGGTTATTTTTCCATTTCCTATTTTGTGAAAACTGTGTATCAAATTCCTTTTTTTTCTGTTTTGTTTCCAGATTCAAAAATGAACCTTGGCAATCATGTTGACCATTTTTTTACACTGATGTTGTATGGTTTTAAACCCTAAACTCATTCACCTATGTGTCTTCTAGTAGTATGTCGTTTTGGGTTTGACTTGGATGTGTGATTAGTTCAAATCTGGAAGTTTTGATTTAGGAACTGTTCTAGGTGTTTGTGTGTTCCTGAGACACACAACTGTCTTTCCTTTTAGAAACCTGAGATTTAGGACTTCTTTGTGTTTAATTCTGATTGTGTATTATAATGGGGATGACTGATTGGGGTTTAATGATGACTAATCTGAGTTATTTGATGCTCTGTCATCTCTTCTCTCCCTTCTAATTTGATATTAAATCTGTTTATATCATGTGGCTGTCACCTAGCTTAGTTGGACACCTAAGTTTGACACATTTGGCTACACTGGTTCACTCTCACATAACACTGTCACACACACAAACTGAAATTGAAATGATAATAACTGAGAATTTTCCTAATGTTAAAACAAAACTGATATTATGATTCTAGGATTCCTGAGATTTTAATAGGCTAATTTATGTCATGTTCATTTGGTTTCTTAAACCTGAGAACTGAAAACTGCTTTTGGTTATTAGGTTTGATACATGTAAACTGATATGTGTAGGAAACTGTTGAGTATTCAAATGAAAACCTGAGTTGTTTCAACTTGCAAACTGAGACTCTGATTCCCTGAAAACTTTCCCTCTTCCTATGCATTGAATTGGAATTGGTAAATTGTTGATGTTGAGATGAAATCCTATCCACTAATTTATCACACACATGGTATCACATATACACACATACACATTGATTCATTTTCCTGTTATACACCTATGCCTAAATCCTGGGAACACAACCTACCAACTGTTCTTCCTATCATAATGTTGGCTATAACACTTGACACCCTTGCACATGAGCCTAAAACTGAGATTAGTGCACACAAACTTTTGTCATGAACACATACACTTCTATTGATCCCTATCACATTTCACACACACATTTTCTATTGACACACTCCTTAATAATCTGAACACTCTACTGTCCTTGGACAGAACATGTACACACTCACACATACATTATACATGGTTCACCCTTTTCATATTCTATATATAAGTGCATGTGGTTCTTCCCCTAACTCTATATATATTTTATATATATGTCTTATATATATATACTATCCATATATGAGTGATGTGATACAATGTATGTTGTGGGTATGAACACTTATTGTAGGTTCCTATGCCTATGAGTGATTTCACATATGAGTATATGCTATGAGTTGAATATATACATGCTTATATAGGAATTTGGATGTTTGTTGGCTTGTATAGCCTTGTGATTGGTGTGTAATTGCTAGACTAGGCTTGGTTAGGCCTAATGAGACTTGTTAGACTTGTTGGGCTAGGACTTGACCTAGTTGACCTAGTTGACCTAGTTTGACTAGCTTAGTTGACTGGAGTTGACCCAGGGTTGACTTTAGTCTAGAATTGACCTAGATTCATGTAGAGTGCATAGTAGAACTTTATTTTACTATTCTGGACATGTTATGACTTGTGCTGTTCTAAATAGGAGCCAGACACCACTCCTCGGACATTATTTTTATCTCGGACACTCAGATACCAGGCGAGTACATTCTCTGATCATTTTATATCCTGCTTAGAATTATTTTCCTGCTTTAAATTACTTTACTTGATACTGTCACGTTGGTCACATGGATTGGTACTATATGGATCTTTTCATGAGATGTTATCCCCCTCGGGAGCATCGAATACAGCATGTTTTGTGCGTTTCACGAACCATCACGTATCTCTATGCTTCCTCTGATTCACAAACCGCCTGTGACATATGTACTCTCATGTTCACAGAGCTCCCATGAATCACCTTCACGTACCACTCATTTTATGAGCCATGTGAAGTTTCACGAACCTTAACAAAACTTGAACGGATCCTTGTGTATTGATTGGGGTTGGGGGAGTAGAAATAGACATGTGAATATTATCCAAGTAGCTGTAGTCATGAACCACTCCCTTAGCTGTAGTCATGAACCTCCTATGCCATTCACATGTTTATATTTTACTCTGACTCACTAGTCACTATTAGCTCTCTACTTATAGTAGATATTTCCATTACAGTTTCTCTCTCTGTTTATATACTGCATTTCTTCAGTATCTATATCTTACTTTACTGCATGATTATATTTTCTAACCAGCTATGAACTGTTGAGATGTACTGTACTCGCTCCTGTCCTGACTGGACCTGTTGAAAATATTACAGAGGATGAGGAGGAGGCCCTATGTACCACCTATTACGGAGTAGGATTAGACGACACCTGCGACCTGGTTCCTCTGGAGGACCCAGCTGCAGTACAGGATGCTACTCCCAGAGTCTAGGCTAGATAGCTAGGCTTTAGCTTTTCTTTCAGCATTGTTATTTGAATTTCAGTTGTTGTTCTGAGATGTAGTTTATATTTAGAGACTTGTTTTGAGCTAGATGTTCTTGAGTTGTTATCTTATACACTTAGATTTTTCTCTCTCTTAATAGTATTACATTGTGCTTCTGATCTCTCTATCTACCTTTACTATTCTATATCTGCTTTAGATGTGATTGAGACTGTTCTGTTATGTCACCTCCATTCGGAGTGTATATACTGTACAGATACCTTTTTATTGTTAGATGATTGACCTAGGACAACGTTCTACCGCCGACACTGCGGCGTAGGCTGGGCGTTGTTACGTTCTCGTACCCTCACAGTGGGTGCGGGTCGTGACACGTTTTTAGTGGTGGCCCATGCAGGTCTAGTTTATGTAGTGGTATTCGAACTAGAGTATCACTACAGCCTGCAGTAGGATTAGGATATTTTTGAAGGTACTTAATCACAAATAGGAAAAAACTCTTATTCAGATTCGGTATATCTACATCTTGCCGCTTATTGTCTTCCTTGAATTTAAACTGTCCTCCTTTGGTATTTCAACTCATTCTCAGCAATTGTTTCCTTTTGATCTGTGTCTCCAGGATGGTTGAGACGCGATCGCATCGCCAGGGCCAGGGGGACGTCGATGAGAGGTCTGCCACCTCTCATGCTCAGCAGTCAGCCCCTGGTGCCGCAGCCCCAGTCATGCCAGCTGGGGTAGGCGTTTCAGCAGCTTTTGGAGGAGCCCCACCAGCTGTAAGGCATGAGCCGAGTCCGGTGATTCCGGATGTACTTCTTCAGCAGCAGCAGCCACCTGTAGGGACGATTGACGTCGTTCAGCTATTAGCCTTCTTCCGGCAGTACATGGAGGGTCAGCAGACCCAGCAGCAGGGCCAGACAGCAGAGCTCACACGAGGCATTGAGCTGGCAATGACTGCGGTAGAGAGAGTCATAGCTCAGCCAGCGGCAGCCCCGCAGCCGCACCAGCCACGGGAGAAGGGCATCCAAGATTTCCAGAAGATGCACCCGAGAGACTTTCGAGGGACAGAGGGGATCTTGTATGCCGATGAGTGGATCGAACATATGGAGAAGATTTTCAGATTGGCTGAGATTCCGACGAGGCTCCAGATAGAGGCAGCGGCCAGCATGATACAGGATCTGGCCCGTACATGGTACCAGACTGCCCCGAGGGTCGGTACAGTAGGACAGACTTGGGCAGCATTCAAGAAGCTGTTCAAGGAAAAGTTCTTCCCAGACGCAACGCTGGGAGCCCTCGAGACCCAGTTCGAGGCCCTAGTCCAAGGGAACCAGTCTGTGGAGGAGTACGCAGGAGAGTTCTTCCGCCTGAGCAGATTATGGATGACTTGTCAGAGACGACGAAGGCCCGGAGGTTCCGGAAGGGCTTGGTAAAGGAGGTCAAGTCCTACACCAAGAATGCCCGCAGCACTACATTTGAGGAGATCCTGGTGGACGCTTTAGCTGCAGAGGATGATCTTGAGCTTAGGCTCAAGAGGGGGTGAGACTCCCAAGGAGACAGCAGTAGCGGAGGACCGGCCAAGAGGCCGCACGTTCAGCATCAGTTTCAGCAGCAGTTCCAGGGTCACGGCCATCAGCAGGTACAGCAGCAGCCCAGACAGCATCAGGCACCCAGACAGCAGGCAGTCAGTTGCCCCTACTGCAAGAAGCCGGGGCATGGATGGGGTGAGTGCAGGAGTAGGCTGGGCAGGTGCCTACTATGTGGAGCAGCGGACCACCAGCTGAGGGAGTGTTCCCAGTACATAGGCACAACACCAGAAAGAGGAGCCAAGGCTCCGGTAGGACAGCAGCGGGGACCGTTACCGACGCAGCAGCAGAGATTTGTGCAGCATCAGGCTAGAGGAGGCCAGCAGGGGCGAGCTTACGCCATGACAGTCGAGGATGCTCAGGCAGTGGAAGAGGTGCTTGCAGGTTCTGTTCTTTTCGATTCCATTCCCACCTTGCCTCATTATATCTATCATGAAATTCAATTCCATCTGTTCTTATCTGCTTCCTTATCTGTTGATAAGTTTTGATCTGGCATTTCTTTTCGATTGGTTTTCTTCTGAGATGAATCATATGGGCTAGGTCACCCAGTTATGGAATCTAGAATCTTCGGCAGTCGTGTTTAGCTGGCATAGTGAGGACATATAGTCAGATTTATGACGTATTTCTCAGGTGTGGGAATTTAAGGTTTTCGCTGCCAAGCATGCGGCAATGCGAAAATTTTAAATACCATAATTCTAGAGGTATGTGCCTTAGTCGAGGACTCTGTGATTATCGTAGCCTTGCTCACTAGCACGACGAAGATACTGAGTATCATGATTTTGGACAGACGCATATGATTATCTGACGGTATGTTTGAGACTTTGATTGTGGGGTGTTTGACCTAGGAGATTGCTACCATCTTAATTTCGATGACGAAATTTTTATAAGGTGGGTAGGATTGTAACACCCAGTTTCTAAAATGAGGGTAATTTTGAAATTTTGTAATTATAATTATTAATTAATGATATTTATTTCATATTAGAATTTTTAGTGATTTTTAATTAATTTTTAAACTATTTAAATTTATGACTTGTGATTTTGGTGTTGTGCTAGTGATTAGTAGATACTGTCTACCCTAGAGCCTAGCCATGTGATTAGGGTATTTTTGACATTTTTAGGGTTATTTGGATTTATTATAATTTATTTGAATTTATGGGAATTTTTAGAATTTATTTTGGAATTGTTTAGATGAAGGTTGACTAGTGTTGATTATGAGACTAACCTAGTGACTGACCTAGGTTAAGACCACTTGGTTAGGTTAAGTAAACTTGGTTAGACCTAATTTAGTGAGATTTAAATTATTAGAACTTGTTTGGAGAGTTTTGGAGTTGATTAGGCTAAATGGCTCATGACTTCATAAGTCATAATTAATGACTTGAGACTTAAAGCCCATAGGCCCACACCATGTAGCCAAACCTAAACCTAATCAGCCCATGGCAGACACTATTGATCATTTCCCCTATTTAATCCCCTCCTAGAATTTAGGACTAGCCTCCATTGGGATTTGTGCAAGTTTTAGAAAGAGGTGAGTCTCCATGTTCAAAAATCTCTAATAAATCCATTTCTCCTCCTTTTTAATCCAAACAAATTGCATTGGGTTTTAAATTCTTCCTACTTTCTGTTGGCTATGAGTATTCTCAGATTTGGGAAGATTTGGAGGAGTTTTACCATTGGAAGAACCTCACTCATTTGAGCTTTTTGGGAGTTTTGATTCATTGAGGTAACTCTCTACTTTCACTATAGAAATCTGATTTAATTGCATGTATAGGGAGCCCTAGACCTAACCTAACTATAGGAATAGGAATCCCCAGGTTTTTGTGTCATTTCGTGTCCTAACAGGACACGTATCTGAGTCCTGTTCATAGTGTTTGTGTTAATGCCTCAATGGAACTTTCTGTGTTAATTTCGAATTGTAATTGAATGAAAAATTATGTTTTGATGTCGATTACATGTTTTCGAATTACTGGGGTGGTTTCGAGTCGTGTCCGAGTCGCAATGGACTCGTGGACACGGCCCCGCGCGCAGCCTGGCGGATCCCCTGCTGCTCGGGGTCCCTACAGGACACGACACAGCGTGCCCTGACACGAAATTTCGTGGGGAGCTTGGGGCACCCTCTGTCATCACCCTCCCCAAGTTTCACGAGATTTCGTGGTCGGGTTTGGAAGTTATCGACCACGCACGGGAAAACCACTGTCACTGTGCACAGTATTTTTAGCCACTGATACGGCCCTGGTTCGTGGACACGGCGACACGAAGACACGATGCAGGCACCTAGACACGAGCACCTAGACCTAGCCTAGGTGGGGACACGAGCACGAGGCCTGGGATGGCGTGTGTAGGGTGCACGACACGCGTGCACGCCCGCACGAGACTGTCCAGTCTCTGTGTCCAGTTTTGCCCGATTGGGTTTTAACTTAAATGGACACGTTTGTGTCCACAAAAGTGGACACAAACTCATCACACAATACGTGTCTTTGCTGTTAGTTCATTACCAATCCAATAATAGGTATTTTAATTTGAATTTGTGGTTATTTTCCATTTCCTATTTTGTGAAAACTGTGTATCAAATTCTTTTTTTTCTGTTTTGTTTCCAGATTCAAAAATGAACCTTGGCAATCATGTTGACCATTTTTTTTACACTGATGTTGTATAGTTTTTAACCCTAAACTCATTCACCTATGTGTCTTCTAGTAGTATGTCGTTTTGGGTTTGACTTGGATGTGTGATTGGTTCAAATCTGGAAGTTTTGATTTAGGAACTGTTCTAGGTGTTTGTGTGTTCCTGAGACACACAACTGTCTTTCCCTTTAGAAACCTGAGATTTAGGACTTCTTTGTGTTTAATTCTGATTGTGTATTATAATGGGGATGACTGATTGGGGTTTAATGATGACTAATCTGAGTTATTTGATGCTCTGTCATCTCTTCTCTCCCTTCTAATTTGATATTAAATCTGTTTATATCATGTGGCTGTCACCTAGCTTAGTTGGACACCTAAGTTTGACACATTTGGCTACACTGGTTCACTCTCACACAACACTGTCACACACACAAACTGAAATGATAATAACTGAGAATTTTCCTAATGTTAAAACAAAACTGATATTATGATTCTAGGATTCCTGAGATTTTAATAGGCTAATTTATGTCATGTTCATTTGGTTTCTTAAACCTGAGAACTGAAAACTGCTTTTGGTTATTAGGTTTGATACATGTAAACTGATATGTGTAGGAAACTGTTGAGTATTCAAATGAAAACCTGAGTTGTTTCAACTTGCAAACTGAGACTCTAATTCCCTCAAAACTTTCCCTCTTCCTATGCATTGAATTGGAATTGGTAAATTGTTGATGTTGAGATGAAATCCTATCCACTAATTTATCACACACATGGTATCACATATACACACATACACATTGATTCATTTTCCTGTTATACACCTATGCCTAAATCCTGGGAACACAACCTACCAACTGTTCTTCCTATCATAATATTGGCTATAACACTTGACACCCTTGCACATGAGCCTAAAACTGAGATTAGTGCACACAAACTTTTGTCATGAACACATACACTTCTATTGATCCCTATCATATTTCACACACACATTTTCTATTGACACACTCCTTAATAATCTGAACACTCTACTGTCCTTGGACAGAACATGTACACACTCACACATACATTATACATGGTTCATCCTTTTCACATTCTATATATAAGTGCATGTCGTTCTTCCCCTAACTCTATATATATTTTATATATATGTCTTGTATATATATACTATCCATATATGAGTGATGTGATACACTGTATGTTGTGGGTATGAACACTTATTGTAGGTTCCTATGCCTATGAGTGATTTCACATATGAGTATATGCTATGAGTTGAATATATACATGCTTATATAGGAATTTGGATGTTTATTGGCTTGTATAGCCTTGTGATTGGTGTGTAATTGCTAGACTAGGCTTGGTTAGGCCTAATGAGACTTGTTAGACTTGTTGGGCTAGGACTTGACCTAGTTGACCTAGTTGACCTAGTTTGACTAGCTTAGTTGACTGGAGTTGACCCAGGGTTGACTTTAGTCTAGAATTGACCTAGATTCATGTAGAGTGCATAGTAGAACTTCATTTTACTATTCTGGACATGTTATGACTTGTGCTGTTCTAAATAGGAGCCAGACACCACTCCTCGGACAGTATTTTTATCTCGGACACTCAGATATCAGGCGAGTACATTCTCTGATCATTTCATATCCTGCTTAGAATTATTTTCCTGCTTTAAATTACTTTACTTGATACTGTCACGTTGGTCACACGGATTGGTACTATATGGATCTTTTCATGAGATGTTATCCCCCTCGGGAGCATCAGATACAGCATGTTTTGTGCGTATCACGAACCATCACGTATCTCTATGCTTCCTCTGATTCACGAACCGCCTGTGACACATGTACTCTCATGTTCACAGGGCTCCCATGAATCACCTTCACGTACCACTCATTTTATGAGCCATGTGAAGTTTTACGAACCTTAACATAACTTGAACGGATCCTTGTGTATTGATTGGGGTTGGGGGAGTAGAAATAGACATGTGAATATTATCCAAGTAGCTGTAGTCATGAACCACTCCCTTAGCTGTAGTCATGAACCTCCTATGCCATTCACATATTTATATTTTACTCTGACTCACTAGTCACTATTAGCTCTCTACTTATAGTAGATATTTCCATTACAGTTTCTTTCTCTGTTTACATACTGCATTTCTTCAGTATCTATATCTTACTTTACTGTATGATTATATTTTCTAACCTGCTATGAACTGTTGAGATGTACTGTACTCACTCCTGTCCTGACTGGACCTGTTGAAAATATTACAGAGGATGAGGGGGAGGCCCTATGTACCACCTATTACGGAGCAGGATTAGACGACACTTGCGACCTGGTTCCTCTGGAGGACCCAGCTGCAGTACAGGATGCTACTCCCAGAGTCTAGGCTAGATAGCTAGGCTTTAGCTTTTCTTTCAGCATTATTATTTGAATTTCAGTTGTTGTTCTGAGATGTAGTTTATATTTAGAGACTTGTTTTGAGCTGGATGTTCTTGAGTTGTTATCTTATACACTTAGATTTTTCTCTCTCTTAATAGTATTACATTGTGCTTCTGATCTCTCTATCTACCTTTACTATTCTATATCTGCTTTAGATGTGATTGAGACTATTCTGTTATGTCACCTCCATTCGGAGTGTATATACTGTACAGGTACCTTTTTATTGTTAGATGATTGACCTAGGACAGCGTTCTACCGCCGACACTACGGCGTAGGCTGGGCGTTGTTCGTTCTCGTACCCTCACAGTGGGTGCGGGTCGTGACAACTATGGTAAGAGTTATAGCTAGTCCTTTTAACCTGAAAGTCGTAGCATAAGAATAGAGTACAAGGGGACGGGTTTGAGTGGGACATGATATACCTAGATTAAGGTGGACTTGTCTAGATCTTGCATATAAAATTCGTTGGAAGGTAACTGTAGGTCCTAAAAAATCAAGTTGCATCAATTAACAAAGTCAAAGAATCAAGATATACATCATCTAAGTGAACTGCACAGACAATGGATTGCGCAGCTCTCAGATTACGCATGCCAGACAGCGCACACATTCGATTGCGCAAGGCTGACGTGGCAAGAGTCATCATTACCTGACAACCAAATCAAATCTCTGACAACTGATAGCATGGATATCGAGGAGGCTGTTCGTTTATTGTGCCACACAACGCTCGAGGACGGCTGACAGCTGGCAGCGCGATCCATTTCCTGCGCAGTTTAATCCTGCGCAAACCAAAGCCTGCGCGGTCCATGTTGGCGCAATCCAATGTCAGCGCAATTCAAGTTGCGCGTTCTATCAACACAACTGATAAAGTACACGTGGTATTCATGCCATCAATTGCTCATTTCGTGGCAACTGCCTATGCATGATCATGCGCATTTCAATCAAATGATGCCATGTGTCTGAGACAGTTAACCCATGATCCAGCAACTGCCTGCATAGTCCATTGTTGCGCAAACCATTTGCGGCGCAATCCATCATGCGCAGTCCAGAATAGCTAAAAGTTAGTTATTTCTCAGAACTCTATAAATAGAGTTTCAAGTCTCCATTCAAGGGGATCACAGATCAGACTTCAGAGATCAGAGAGTTCAGGAGTTCTTGCCCAAGTGCTGCTGCATTCTTTCGAGGCTTTTGCCTTCGACTTCAGAGGCTTTTGTCTTCAATTCCAGAGTTGTTTTCAACTTCAAAGGCTTCGTCTTCAGAGTTCACATCGTCCAAGGGATAAAGCAATCGTCATCTAGATTGGATTCCTAAAGTTGTACCATTCCCAGAATTCAAATTGTAATCTTTTACAAAGTTTGTATCAATAAAGTTCTTCATACTTTTGTTTTTGCAAACAAAATGGCGACTCTGCTGGGGACGACTTTCTCCTCCGATGAGGAAGTGACAACTCAATGTGACGTAGCGTCTATCGAAAAGACGCAGAAGACACTGGTTGTGAAGATCAACCAGACAGCCTACGAGTCTATGATCAACTCCAAGACCACTCCCCGCACTGTAAACACTGCTGCCACTAGCAAAGTGCACACAATGTGGGTCTCCAAGACTGCTGCGCAGTCTGCCAACAAGACTGCTGCGCAGTCTGCTACCAAGTCTTCTGTGCAGTCTGCCAAGAAGCCTGATACACAATCTGCTGCACAGTCTAAAACTTCTATCACCAAGTCCAGTGCACAATCTGTCTCTGCCACTGCTGCGCAATCTGCCATTGCCAGTACACAAAAGACTTCATATACTGCCATGGCTAAGCATAAAACTCCTATGCCTCTGGCGCAATTGGCTGCCAAATTTCCTGCGCAAACTGACATTCCACCAACCAGAGTGCAACCTAAGCATTCTGTGGCAAGAACTCCTGATGCGCAAACCACAGTCTCTGTGGCCAGAACCAATGTGCCATCCTCTCATGCGTAAAGCATTCCTGCGCAATCCAAGAATGACAGCCTTTTGGCTAAACTCCCTTCTTCTCACAACAAAGAGATTCTGCTCCTCTTCCCAAACATACTATTGCTCCTGCGCAAACCAATGGGGGTAGTCCTTTGGCTATTCCTCTTTCTCTTCAAAACAAAGGGAAAGGCCTGTTGGTCTTTTCTCAAACTTCCTTGTCCCATGACTTGGAAGACAACAGAGGGAAACGCTCTTTAGCTAACCCTTCGTCACAAAACAAAGGAAAAGGCCCTTTGGTCTTTTCTCAATCTTCTTCAGTGTTTACCGAAGAAGATCAATCTGAACGTGCCTCGGTACCAATCAGTACTAGAACTCTTTCAAACAAGGATTCTTCTTTCCTTTATGACAAGAGGACTTATACTGATCAAAGAGGTATTCTGTCTACCCCGATAGCAGAATTCCAGGATCTCCCAACTCTCAAAATTTCCCGTTCCAGACAGGAAAAACTGTTAGTGTCACAGACAGAAACCCCTGGGGGTAAATTTGCTGATCTCAGAACTTATCTTAATAGACCCACTTCGGTAAAACACAAACAGCCAATGCCGAAGATCAAATATCATTAGAAACAAATCTCCAAGGTCAAAAATCCCGACACTTATGCCAATGAAGTAAGCACTTCCTTGTATACTCAAGGGACTAAATATTTGAAGAATCAGAATCATGTTCCGAATGTTATCAAAGAACAAATCCCTCAGAGTTTTCCTCGTCCTGCTGCTGTTCCTGATCTCCGAGAACATCTCAGACAGAAGCGGAACAATGTCTCAACACCTTCAGTCCAACCATCTGATCATCATTGTAATCACAAAGTCATCATCCAATGTTGTTGTCAAACAACAAAACGATCTGTCTTCGATCGTTTGACTTTTGCTAAATCTGAACCTATGTCAGAGGAAGACGAAGTCTTGTATGCTTCGGTTAACATGACTTCCCGAGACACTGGAGGTAAAAGATGTTCTAAGCACGGTAGACTCCGTAAACCAAGTCAACGGTATTTAGAATTACTCCAAGAATCTTCTGAAGGAGTATTTCAACATACCCGTTCTCGAAGCCGAGATACAATCGGTCAAAGGAATCTTTCTCAAGATCCTTCAGGCTGTCCTCCTGTTTCTCATTCAGGAGATGATTCTTTCTCCGACTATGATACATATAGCGAGAGCTCTGAACATACAGTGTCTTCTACTGTACCAAGAGAAGTGACAGCTTATGTTGTCACTGATGATCCAGATGCTTCAACTTCTACAAATCAAGAACAGCGAATCGCTGCACTTGAAGACAAGCTAAAAACCATGGCTGAAATGGTTGCTAATATGCATTCTATCATTGTGGCACAACATGCTACACCACCTACCGTACTACCTGTAAATCCTGAAATCATAGCATCATCGGTACCTGTTAATACTGGACTGGGGGTAGCACCTACTCAAATGCCTCCTGTACAAGTACAAGTCCAAACTACACCAAGTCAATCAGGAGCTGGGGGTAGTGCTTACAATGATGTTCCTCCTCCTGCTACTCTAACTCAACCTGCTCCTTCTTCATCATCTGAAGATGCCAATGAATCTGTCAAACTCTTGCGAACTCAGTTCGAAGCCTTTAAAGAAAAAGACAACTTGCAAAGATTGGGAATCAAGCAGCCCTATCCAGTTGAATGGAAGGAAGTCCCGTTCCCACCGAAGTATAAAATCCCAACAATCTCCTTGTTCGATGGCAGTACTTCTCCTAGTCAATTCATCAATCATTTTGAGGTAATAACTGTTCAACTTCAGCCAAATGACGCATTTCTTACCAGAGTATTCGTCGGTTGTTTAGCCGGCGTAGCATATGACTGGTATAGAAGTTTGTCCGATGGTTGTATCACTTTCTTTTCAGGTCTTAAATAAATCTTCTTGGAACGGTTCTATGAAGGATTCAATGACATGACTATGTCAGCTCTCAATAAAATCAAACAAAAACATAATGAAACTGCTGAGAGCTTTATCGAACGGTTCCGCCGTGAAGCCTTGAAAATGCCTCCTGGGACTCCAGCTGCTGTCACTATTGATACTTGTAAGGCAAATCTTTTGCCTATCATCAGTATGTGGACGGGGTCTACCCAGTTTCAAGACTGGCCTTCATTCATTGTCAACGCCAAAGCTGCAGAAGTAAGTGCCGAGAAGTTCAAACAATTGGGGGTACAAATGTCTAACCCTGATCGGAATGAACATCAGACATCAGGTGGTGGCAACCGCCAGAACAACCGCAAAGCAAAAGAGACTTTAAACATCAATCTGAACAAGAATAAAGAGTCTCTAGCTGTCAATGTGGCCCCGCCTACTTCCACTCCTACTCCTTCTGCACCTCCACCGAGGGAACCTCGTCCAAAAGTGGAATATTCTTTTGATGAGAATGACACTGCGAGCATCTTTGAATGTTTACTTAAAAGCAACAAGATTCAGCTCCCAGATCCAAAGAAACCTGATGAAGTCAGTAAGACAGATCATCCTAAATATTGTGTTTACCACAGGTTTATTGGACATCCTACTCGAGCATGCTACATGCTCAAGGGCAAAATTTAAGAGCTTGTCAATGCTGGTGTAGTCACTCTGCAGCAAGATGAGAAGACTATTACTGCAAACATGGTTTCGATCCAGTTTGGTGATTTTCCCCCGCAGATGGTACAATACGGTGTCATTCCAATTCCCAAAGCTACTCTTGAGATTGAGAATCTCCCGCCTCCACCAAATGAAGGTCTTGTCCCCTTGTCTCTTGACAACGGTGAATTTATCTGGGTCCATCCAGATCTTGTTTCTGAATTCGAAGTCTCTTCTTCTTCCAAGAAGAAAATTCGTTCTAAAGGCAAGATAAAGACCTGCAACATGGTGTCTTTCGAACCCATCATTGACGAAGAAATTCTGTTAGGCACCAGATCAGGGAAAGCCTATTTGAAAGATCATTCTGAAGGTCAAGAGAATCCTGTTTCTTCTTCTGAACCTACTCTAGCACAACCTGCTTCCACTGAAGAGATCCCTTCTACATCTTCACCAGTTGTAGTGCCTATTCCTCCCAAGCCGGTGGTTGCTGACAAAGGCAAACAACAAGTCCGCTTTGATAAGCCCTTAAAGAAATTATCTCCTACAGGACTTGAAAATCCATACAATTTTGATATATTGGCACAATTAGCCAATACACCGGCTAGATTATCAATCTTAGAGCTCTTGCGTCTTTCTAAAGAGACTCGAGAAACTCTAAGTGAAGCTCTGATGCAGGCTGAAACTTGCCTAACTCTCCTCAAGAAACCAGAAGCAGAGCCAGTGTCTTGCCACTATTGTCACAGTGTCCTGGAGTTGATTCCAAATATCACTTTCACTCAGGATGATATGCTGCTGGAGGATAATAGACATGATCGTCCTCTCTATTATACAGGATATGTCGATTCGATGAAAGTCGATCGTATCCTGATAGATCCAGGGTCTGCACTCAGTATCATGCCAAAGACAATGCTCGACGCATTAAAGATACCAGTGCATAGTCTTTCAAGCACAATCACCACTATCCTGGGATTCAACCAAGGAAGGAGTGAACTGCTGGGTAAGATTCGCCTGAAACTCCAAATAGGCAATCTTCGCACAAAGTTGACCTTCTATATTATCGACAATTACAGTAGTTCTTACAACGCTCTCTTGGGAAGACATTTCCTCCATGAACGTAACATTGTTCCATCAACTTTGTATCAATACTTCAAATATATTGATGACAAAGGACAAGTCCACAAAGAAGTTGCAGACCTTTACCCTTTCAAGGGTGTCGAAGCATACTGCAATGACGCTCGTATGTATAAGGAGGAATTTATGAAAGTGGTATTGGCAATGGATACTGAAGAAGATCAAGAAACAGTGCCTAAGGATACTCTCATTATACCTGTTAAAGGGCGTGTTTCCCATCCTCAATCTTCCAAACCACTGGCTATTCACTTGCCAGTTCAGCGGCAGTCTACTGATGACGATCAAGATAAAAGGGAGCTCACCTCTTCTGAGCCACTTGTTATCGATTTATGTCGTAACAAGGACAAAAAGCAGCTCACTTCTTCTGAGCCTCTTGTTGTCGATTTAACTCACAATAAAGAAAAAAGAAAGCTCACCTCTTCTGAGCCACTTGTCATCAACCTTCGTCGTAACAAGTCTATTCCACGTTCTTCTTCTCCCCCTCTTGTAATCAATCTGACCAAGCCTGCTAAGGCTAAAGGTCCTGCTGTAAATACAGATGTACATATCAATGAAAAAGCATCTACTTTCCAGTATACTGATGTTATTTATCATACTAAATGTTATTTGGATATGTTAGATAGCTTCAAATTATTTACAATGGGAGTGGTGCAATCTCTTCAAACAGAAGTTTCATGTGAACACTCAAAAGATTCATATCGTATTGTTCCCGCTCGCAAAAAGGGTGAACGTCCAATACTTTTTAGTAAAAGACCGGAACAAAAATCCAGCTATATGGATGATAGCAAAGTTAACGACACGGGACATCTCCAATTCCGTCGTTACAGTCAACAATCAAAAGACATCGTCCGAAAGATGGGTTACGACTTTAAAAGCGGCCTTAATTATGGTAAAGACAGAAGAACTCCCATTCGTACAGCTGTTCCATAAGAAAAATCAGAAATGTATTATAGCAGGGCCAAAAGAGGTCTCAGATATGCTTCTCCTCCGATGTTATCCCCAGCAGTTTCTGACTCTGATAGTGAGAAACGTTCTAACTCTTCTGATTCCAGATCATGGGATTCTGATACTAGCGTTGGTGAAGTCCATCGTGTAATCGTATCTTCTAATATGGTTTCCGCTGAACTTCCGGAAGGATATGATGAGGACATTGAAGAAAGTTCTGAAGCAGATCCTTGGGCTCAACAGATGGATAATCAGTGGGTACTCCGATTTGAACAAAGAGAACCTCCTACTGAAGATCAACTAATTCAAGTTGATGTAGGAGAAAGCGAGTCCCCTCGTCCAATCTTTATTAGCAAGAATCTTCCGGAAGCAGATAAGCAAGAGTTGATTCTTCTCATTAAAGAATACATTGATGTCTTTGCTTGGAGTTACGAAGATATGCCAGGTTTAGATTCCAAAATTGCTACTCACAAATTGAACATTCTGCCTAATGCTAAACCAGTCAAACAACATCAACGTCGATTCAAACCTGAAATGATGGACGCGATCGATGATGAAGTCAAAAAGCTTATCGCTTGTGGCTTTATTCGAGAAGAACAATATCCTGATTGGGTCGCCAACGTTGTTCCAGTCCTGAAGAAAACTGGCAAAGTTCGAGTCTGTATCGACTTCCGGGATCTTAATGAAGCATGTCCGAAAGATGAATTTCCTCTCCCTATCACGGACGTTATGATTGACAACACATGTGGGTTCGAGCGAATATCTTTTATGGATGGGTTCTCTGGATACAATAAGATCAAGATGAATCCCAAAGATGAAAAACATACATCTTTCCGTACTCTTCGGGGAGTCTATTGCTACACGGTGATGCCATTTGGTCTCAAGAACGCTGGTGCAACTTACCAACGGGCCATGAGTACCATTTTCAGAGAACATCTTTACAAAACAGTCGAATGTTATGTTGATGATATTGCTGTCAAAAGTCGTCTAAAAGAAGATCATATCCAAGATTTGAGAACAATCTTTAATCTCATGCGTCAACATCAGCTCAAGATGAATCCCACCAAGTCATTCTTGGGTGTCTCTAGTGGTAAGTTTCTCGGCTTCGTCATTACCTCTAAGGGTATACACGTGGATCCCGAGAAGATCAAAGCCATTCAAGAGATGCGTCCTCCACGCAACCTAAAAGAGCTACGAGGATTCTAAGGCCAACTTGCGTACATCAGGCGATTCATTTCGAACTTGTCTGGACGCTGTAGACCATTCACTCAGTTAATGAACTTTTATTTGGACTGAAGAATGTCAACAAGCATTCGACGACATCAAACGATATCTCATGAACCCACCAGTTTTGGTGCTACCAATCTTAGGCATTCCGTTCTTAATGTATGTCCGTGCTATGGATCATTCGTTGGGTGCTTTACTTGCCCAAAAGAACAAAGAAGGTCATGAACAGGCCATCTACTACCTCAGTCGTACTATGATTGGTGCTGAACACCGTTATAGCCCGGTTGAGAAAGAATGCTTAGCCCTTATGTTTGCCGTTCAAAAGACAAGACATTACATCATTGGTCAAACCATTCATGTCATATCCCGAGTCAATCCTCTTTGGGTACTGATGAAGAAGCCTAGCACACTCAACTCTCGGCTTGCTACATGGGCCATCCTTCTAGCCCAATATGACATGGTGTATGTTCCCCAAAAATCTGTCAAAGGTCAAGCACTAGCAGATTTCTTGGCGGCTCATCCTGTACCAGAAACATCCAAACTCTACGATAAAATTCCAGACGAGACATTGGAAGTCAACCTGATCTCTGAAGAATTTCCTACCTGGCGTCTATTCTTTGATGGAGCATCCAGAATTGGACCTAATGGTGCTATTGTAGCAGGAGTTGGAGTTGTTCTCGTTTCTCCAGACGGATCAACTATCCAAAGAGCTTACTCTCTAGATGAATCCTGTTCCAATAATGTAGCAGAGTACAATGCTCTACTTATTGGTCTTCAATTAGCCAAGCAATTGAACATTGAATATCTGGAAGTTTACGGCAATTCTAAGCTGGTTGTCAACCAGGTTAGAGGAACTTATAAAGTTCGTCATCAAGATCTGGTACCTTACTTTGAAGCAGCAATCAACATGGCTATATCATTCAAAGCTTTCTTTATTGAATATGTACGCCGAGCTTGTAACACTGAAGCAGATGTCCTAGCCAATCTTGCAGCAGTCTTAGCTGTCCCCATCTGAAGACAATAAGTGGTGGTTATTTCTAATCGAGAATTATTTTGTGTTGAAAACAATCGTAACATTGAGTTCAGTAATTTTGCTGAAATTAATGTTATCAATGAAGATTGGAGAACTCCTTTCATCGACTTTGTGGTTCATGACATACTCTCCGAAGATCCTAAGGAGGCTACAAGTATTCGACGGCGATCTCTACGATTCTACTACAATCAAATACTAAGACTCTCTATCGGCGGACTTACGACGGTCTTCTTCTACGCTGTCTAGCTGGTGATGAAGCAAAACAGATATTACGTGAAGCTCACGATGGTGTCTGTGGAGCACATCAGCCCGGTCCTAAGCTACAGGATCGCATCCGAAGAATGGGTTACTATTGGCCCTCTATGGTATCAGATGCCATCGAATATGCAAGAAAATGTCGAGCCTGTCAAATCCATGCAGACTTCATTCATCAACCTTCGGAATTTCTACATCCGACAGCCGCTTCTTGGCCTTTCGAAGCTTGGGGCATGGATGTTATAGGTCCTATTAATCCTCCTTCTTCTAGAGGACATCGGTTCATTTTAGCAATAACAGACTACTTCTCTAAGTGGGCTGAAGCTATACCCTTGGCTGAAGTCAAGACCAGTAGCGTTATCAATTTTGTCAAACATTATGTCATTTATCGATTTGGTGTCCCTCGACGAATTATTCATGATAATGGACCGCAATTCATCAGCCAGAAATTTACCAGATTCTGTGATGATCATCGGATTGACAACGTTGCTTCGACTGCCTACAATCCTGCTGCTAATGGATTAGCCGAAGCCTTTAACAAAACTATCATCAAACTCCTCAAGAAGTTTGTATCCACCAACAAACGGAATTGGAGTGAAAAGCTTGGCGAATGTCTATGGGCCTACCGAACTACAGTCCGCAATCCTACGGGTTTTACACCTTTCTCTCTGGTATATGGCTGTGAAGCTGTTCTTCCTCTGGAACTTCAAATTCCTTCTTTAAGGATTGCCATTGCTAACGAACTCACTACAGAGAATAATGACCTTCTTCGACTTCAAGAATTGGAGGCACTCGACGAAAAGCGGTTAATGGCTCAGCAACATATTGAGCTATATCAAGCCCGCATCTCGAAGACTTTCAATCGTAAAGTGAAGGTCAGAGCCTTTCAACAAGAAGAACTTATTTTAACAGTCAGACGTCCTATGACTATGACTCATATGAGCAAAGACAAGTTCGACGCAAAGTGGGAAGGTCCATACGTTGTGAGCAAAGTCTTCTCAAATGGAGCTTATCAACTCTCAGAAATGGATGGACGAATTGCAATGATGCCTATCAATGGCAAATTTCTTAAAAAGTACTATGTATAAATGTAAATACTTGTAAATCATCAAGACAAGTTCATGTTTATAAATAAAATCTAATCATGAATGATGGTACATGATATTAAGGAAGATCACTATCATCCTTCTCTACATTTGGATGCGGACCACTACCGTCCTTTTCAAAAACACGGTCAGCGAAAGAACCGAGAACCTCTTTGCTAGAACCCACAAGGAATTTGCAGGCAGCCATCCTCATGGCTTCTTCTTCTTCAGTCCTTCCTGGTTCAAGCAGAAAGCTTCGCCTGCTTCTGCTTCCTTTGGCTGAACTGGATCAACAGGACGTTCTTTAACGTCTTCTTCAACCTTCAGAGCGAGCTCAGTCTTCTTGAGTGCATCTTCAGACGATATTTTTATGTTGAAAAGTGAAAGTGCTCGTTCCTGTCAGATTTCTGTTCTATTTATATACAGAGATTTCTTAAACAACGAAACGACACATTCATCCGACGGTTCATCCGTTCATTTAATTCCCTGACGGTTCATCCGTTCATTTAATTCCCTGACGATTCATCCGTTCATTTAATTCACTTGACGGTTCGTCCGTTCATCAGATTCATCCGACGGTTCATCCGTTCATTTAATTCACTTGACGGTTCGTCCGTTTATCAGATTCATCTGACGGTTCACCCATTCATCCATTATCACCTGACGGCTCGTCCGTTCATCATATTCATCTGACGGTTCGCTCGTTCATTCATTATCACTTGACAGTTCATCCGTTCATTATTTTGACGGTTTATCCGTTCGTTCCATCATTTGACGGTTTTCCCGTTCATATCACATCCATATCAGCAACTTGTTATTTCGATTAAGTTGTCAATTGAAATAATAATGTTCAGTATATCCTGCCATGTCCATATTACCTCTGAGCAGATATAATGAATATAATTATTTTCTACAAAATTATCAAGAAATATGTTATGTCTTGTACCTCTGAATATATTTTCTATCTCTATTATTTATATCTGAACAAGATATGCAACAAATAATGGAGCCACAACAAAAATGTCTTTTATTGATTGAAATATAAAACATTACACATACTTCAAAAGACAAAAGATACAAAAAGTTCTATTAAGAGGGAGGAATGATCAAATTGTCAATCTGCTGCTTCAGAGTTTGCAGCTCTTCTTCATGAGTGGATATCACCTTCCTTCTAGCCTCTTTCATCCCGGTTTCTTCATTAAAAATGGGCATGTTTACAGTCCGGCGAGTAATCTCTGCACCATGAGCTGCATCGTACTCAGCCTTTTCCTGAATCAAGGCATTGAACTGTTCAACCACAAGTTGATGATTAGCAGTTTTTTCTTCTAATTCTTGCTGGAGACGAACAATTTCTGCTCTCAGTTCAGCAATTCTCTATCCTTTTCTTTCAGCCATTAAAGTTACTGATTCTAGTTTAGAATTGTATTCAGCAGACTTTACGGAATAAGCCTCCAAAAGAATTTGAAGATTCATCCTTTCTATATCAGCCGCTTGGGCCATTCTCTCGAACTCAGCCTGCACTAGAGATTCTATTTCTTTCTGTTTGAGTTCCTTATATTTCTTTATGGAGACTTCTAACTCATCCAGTATATGGTCAAAAAGAGTGGCCTGAGCTTCGTCTCCTTGCTCCCTTACAGCCCACACTAAAAGAGAAGTCGGGTTTCTAACCATGAAGAAATAAGCTCCCTCTTTGTCCATCATTCTGCTGACTAGGGGTCTCAATGATTCAAAGAAACATCTGATGAATGATTGAACAACTTGTTGGTTAATTTCCAGAGTCCTAGGAGTCGCAGCTACTCATGTTGAAGATGAGGCAGCAGGATACTCGATCCTTTGTGTTTGGATGGCAGACTCTTTAAACAAAGGAGCCAGAGTGGAGCTATTCGTCCCTCCTGTTTGTTCTTCTGCAAAAGTAAAATTGTTATTTTGCTAGTCGTTTGCCAAAATAACCAAAAAGATCAAATGAAAGCAGTCTTACCTTGGTTCGATCCAGCAATGAGCTTATCCCCTGCAGGAGTAGACTCTGGCAGAGCAGAAGTAACTTTAGCTATCACAGCTTGGCTGCTACCAGCTTCAGAACCACAAGACAAATGATGACTACTACTCACAACCACCGTCGTTATTGGCACTATATCCATGCACGTCGGAGGTGCTGGAGGAGTCTCATGATCTACAAGAAATACAAATAAAGATATTAGCTATCAATTCATTCAAAAGGAGATTGCTAATTTCATCTTATACCTTGAGGATCATTAGCAGGAGTTTCTTCCAGGTTCTCTTCATCTATTGCTTTTTTCGGAACCTCAACATCCTCTTTAGGATTTAAGGTATCGGTAGCATTCTCGGGAGCCTCAACATCCTTTTCAGGATTTAAGGTCTCAGCAGCATCCTCTAGGATTTCAACATTCTCATCATTTATATCATTGACAACAGCAGGAGATGCGTGCACTTCATCATCTTCTAGATCTTGTATGTAGTCATCAACATTTTCAGATGAAGAGCTCTCCTCATCCTCGTCTTCTTCTGGTGCCTTCTCGTTGGTAGTCGCGGCTTGGTCACCATAGTCACCCAGAGGACTGTAGAGACAATCTTCTAAAGCTGCAATGACTTCGCGATCTTCTTCTTCGCGAAGGGTTCTCGGAGTAGACGGAAGTTCAACAAGCTGTAATTGCTCTTCCCTCGCTTCCTCCACAGTATTTCCTTTAGGCTCTTCGGCCTCAGTTTCCGGAGCAGGATCTGTTCTTTGCTCAACCTCCTCTCTATGTTCAGGACTAGGAGTTTTATTCCTAGGCTCTGAAGCAGGAGTAGGAGAGGGCAAAATTAACCCAGCTGCAGCATTCATCACCATTGAAGACAAGGCCCGATTCCTTCTATGGGCTATTTTCTTTCTTTTTAATGGCCTTTCAGGGCTCTCTATATTGATAGTTTCAATTTGTTTCTGGACGGAGGTTGGTGTTGAAGCCTCTTCTTGCTGAGCTGATTCGAACAGTTGCCGAGATTGAGATCGGGTAGTGATCTTTTCAGAAGAGTGATCCAGGATCAACTTCTTTTTTGCTGCCGGGGCAGGAGGATCTTCTCTTCTTTTCCTTTTTGCAGGAGATCTACCCACCTTCAGAGAGATACGCATTGCTGCGTTTACTTCTTGAGGGAAGATGATATCCCTCGAAACTTCTAAAGGTGCATCTGCTGGCTCGTGCACCTCATCATTTATAGGGATTGACATAGCAATTTTTCCTCTCTTCAATCTCGTCGAGGAAGCAAAACTATCTGCGAGGTTAAAATTCTCAGAAAAAGTACTCGCGGATGTATAAAATACCGAATAAGTAAATAACATCCGGGGACCAAGAGTGCTATTTGTTGGCATCGAGAATGTGGCCTTCGTATCACGGGCATTATAGTAAGCCCAGGCTCAGGCCCCATCTATCAAATAACCCTTGCCTTGGAGACAGGTGATTGCATTCCCCACATGGAATTGATCATATCCAAACTGCCGAGCAAATCGGCTGGGGAGATATGGTTCTAAATAACATTCCTCTTCGAACCGGGATACCAGATGAGATGGTCGAATTGTCTTCAACCATTCAAAGGCTGCACGGGTTAGAGGCTGCATTTTTGAGTCCACCATGTTTGTTGGCATCTGATCATGTCCAGCAGGGAGAGGAGCACAACAAAAGTTCCATCCTCTATTCAGATTTAGAACATATCTACACTCGCTCAAAGAAGTGTACTTCCATTTACCCTGAGAGTACCTTCGCAGAAAGCTGCCATCAACCGGTCCTATGCCGGGGTCCATTAAAGTGGGATAATGGAGAAGTAACCATCCAAATAGATATGTATATGGCAGTTCTAGGCGAGGGAACTCTTTCTCTCCTTTTGCTTTCAGCATCAAATCTACATACAAACGAAGACTGGCATTTAATTTGCAAGTCATTGCTGATAACAGGTCCATCTTGTAGCCAAAAACTAACTTGACCGCGACAAAAAGAACGCCACGGTGAAAGCGATCCACAGCACTGGATCCGGGAACCACAAACCGCCGAAGCCAGTATGTCAGAAACCCTGCCAGTTGGGCTTCTTTTGACATGGGTCTATAGCCCATTCTCAAGTAACTCTCCAGAGTGTCCCCTGTCTTCAAAGGAGGATATTCATAATCATCTTTCACTTGTTTATCAAAATTACCAATCTGATCCATCAGCTTCATAACTTCTGTATTGCTCAAAGGTTTGAAGAAATTGGGATAGCATTTGTCGTTCTCCTTAGTCTTCTTCTCTTCTATATGGTTAAGGAACAGATAGGGTAACCATTTCGAAGAATAATAGGTGTTGGCTGTAGCACTCTTATAAAATAGGGAGCATATCTTGTAATGGCATAGCAGTTCCTTAAATACTGCTACCATCGCTGCGTTTTCCCTTCTAAGTTTGTCCAACTCATCATTTTTTGAAACGAACTCTTCATATGGAGCGTCTGTCATTGGCAAGTACGAGATATATTTCATCTCGTGGAGTGCAAACCCAATTTCTCCACCAGGGGTCATGAAAGTTTCCGTTCTATAATTGTATCTTTCAGCCAAGGCTAAGAACATGTGTGGATTGGGTGCAAAACCATAAACAGTGGCGTGCACTGCTTGGTACAGATTGATCTGTTGAAGTTTATCTTCAAATGTTGTCAGAATCCAATTTGCAATACAATTCCATCTCCTGTAATCTGGATTCACCAATCCAGTCATTCTGATATCTTGTTCGGGATACTTCCCTTCAGCTTTCGCAAATTCGTTTGTAAATATCGGTGTTCTGACAGGCATCAACATAGTGGAGTTTTCTGGCGAAATGCAACCAGGTCTCAAGCCTCTCAACAAGACACTGTATCTATCAGAGGAGCTGTAGAACATATCCTTCTTATTTGACCCCTTCTTCACGAAAATTTTCCCTGCACGGGCATTTTGGAAAAGAGTGATGTTCCAATCCATCTTCCTTGGGTAGCTCGCATGAGCATACCGGGATAAAGGGAGACAGCGGGCAATATCTGGTATGAAGAAAGACCTATCTTCTTGATGGACTATTCTTTCCTCCATCCTCGGCCTTGGTTGTGAGCTTTTCTCAAAAGCCTCACCAAACAAGAATACAGGTTTCTTATGAATAACAGCGTTTGCTGATTCCAAGGGCTGTCCATTCATTAAACACAGTAGAGTCTCACTGTCTTGAGATATCAGAATCGCCTGACGGGAGGCCGGTAGATCATACTGGGGATAATGTACATGGGAGAGATCCTCTTTATACTCAGACTCTGAGAGAGTTCCCACAAAATGTTCATAATCTGGATCTTCTCTGGTTTCAACTGCATCAAAACAGATAAAGATCAGTACAAGTCAATTCAAAGATTTTGTTTTCAGATTACACAAAACATTAGATTGCACAATCCTCAGATTGCGCTGGCATAGCTTGCGCAAACGTTAGATTGTGCTGGCTAAGATCATGCAAACATCAGATTGCGTATCTCATCAGGATGCACAAAGCAACAGTTTGCGCTGACTTCCTGCGCAAATCAGTCGATTGTGCTGACTTCCTGTCAGCGCAATTCAACAGATTGCACAGGAATGCAGCCTTCATAAAAATGAAGACTGACAGTTGATGCAACCAAAATCCTAAAAAGGGGATGGCACAATATGAACTCATCTCTAAAAAGAGATGAGTTTCGAAGATCAAAAGAAGTCGAATCACCCTAAAAAGGGTTTTCGATCAGTTGAACAACCTCTCAGAGCGGGGTGCGCGGATTCATGACGAAAAGCTCGTCGTGCAATTCTGTCTGATGACTCGACCGGAGCCTTGCCCTTGTCGGCGGCGGTGGAGGAGCGTCGAGGAGCCATTGGTCGTCGGAGAGGAGGGCTGAAAATGAAGAGCTCGAAGTTTTTCTCTCTCAAAAGCACAAGTGAATGCAAGTAAAAAATATTTCTAAATTTGAAGAGACTATTTATAGTCTTCGAAATATGAAATGGCTACCTCAGATTGTGCCTGAAATTTAGGCTCTTCGATTGCGCATACAGCTCACCATCATGCGCAACTTGATTTAAATTTTATAATTCAAAGTATTTCGAAACTTTAAATAATATCAACTTTCGAAAACTTTGAAGGGGGTCTTGTAGGTCCTAAAAAATCAAGTTGCATCAATTAACAAAGTCAAAGAATCAAGATATACATCATCTAAGTGAACTGCGCAGACAATGGATTGTGCAGCTCTCAGATTGCGCATGCCAGACTGCGCACACATCCGATTGCGCAAGGCTGACATAGCAAGAGTCATCATTACCTGACAACCAAATCAAATCTCTGACAACTGATAGCATGGATATCGAGGAGGCTGTTCGTTTATTGTGCCACACAACGCTCGAGGACGGCTGACAGCTGGCAGCGCGATCTATTTCCTGCGCAGTCTAATCCTACGCAAACCAAAGCCTGCGCGGTCCATGTTGGCGCAATCCAATGTCAGCGCAATTCAAGTTGTGCGTTCTATCAACACAATTGATAAAGTATACGTGGCATTCATGCCATCAATTGCTCATTTCGTGGCAACTGCCTATGCATGATCATGCGCATTTCAATCAAATGATGCCATGTGTCTAAGACAGTTAACCCATGATCCAGCAACTGCATGCGCAGTCCATTGTTGCGCAAACCATTTGCTGTGCAATCCATCATGCGCAGTCCAGAATAACTAAAAGTTAGTTATTTCTCAGAACTCTATAAATAGAGTTTCAAGTCTCCGTTCAAGGGGATCACAGATCAGACTTCAGAGATCAGAGAGTTCAGAAGTTCTTGCCCAAGTGCTGCTGTATTCTTCCGAGGCTTTTGCCTTCGACTTCAGAGGCTTTTGCCTTCAATTCCAGAGTTGTTTTCAACTTCAAAGGCTTCGTCTTCAGAGTTCATATCGTCCAAGGGATAAAGCAATCGTCATCTAGATTGGATTCCTAAAATTGTACCATTCCCAGAATTCAAATTGTAATCTTTTACAAAGTTTGTATCAATAAAGTTCTTCATACTTTTGTTTTTGCAAACAGTAACATCTGGCCTCGTGCTCCGAATATTAATGACACGGCCGGGGACACAAAATGATCTAAATGGAAAGTGGGAGTCCATAGGGGCACTAAAGGTCATTCTAATGGAAAAATTATTCTAATCAATTGGTAATCCTCTTATACCCTAAAATTTTAGAAGGCTTACGGTCTACCCACCTTAGAAGCTAGGATATGGTTTTAGGAATAATGAGGTTAGAAGGATTTCAAAGTCCGGATATTGTACCTCGACTCTGGTCAATAAAGAACAAGGCACAGCGTAACGGAATACGGTAGATATAAGTCAAGCCAAGGATTGGCCGATGGTAGCTACACTTGCTGTAGTGCCCCGTCCCTACATCATGCCCCGTACTCTGTCCACGGGGTGCGCGAGAAAGGAATACTGTCGCTATCGATTCGGCCGGGACCGATAGGTCGGGATCGACCGAGTCGATCGAACGGGAATGGTTGAATTAGGATCCATTCCTCGTTATGGAATGTCTTCTTCGGAACCAAGTCCCATATTCAGCGGGTTGCGCCTCGAAGATTGACTCTGCGGCTGAGTCGGGAGAGACCTCCCGTTGCTCTGCTTTTCACGCCGCTTGCGTTGGTTTTGGCTTTGTTTTCTGAATGCGTTTCGTGGATGTTTTCGATGGTTTTCATGGCTTGCATTTCGAACTCGCATTTTCTATCGAACTCTTTGAATAATGCAGTGTTCTAATCGGTTGCTTGTGCGATTTCAGGTAATCGCGTAGGCGACGTCTAGCGCGACCAACAAGTTCGCTCGCCAAGGTAAACTCAAGGTGAGTGGCTGACCCTTCTCTTCTCGACCCCCTTCTTAGGCAAAATCGATAGTGTTGTTGCGAGAGAAAAGATAAATGCAAAGGGCACGGACACGAATGAATGAACAAGTTTCAAAGAAAAGGTAGGCTATGTCTTAATAACAAAAATCATGTCTTTGCACGGTCATGGACAACTTGTCGACAAGGTGAACGTTTCCCCGCACGGCAAGCCCGAGGCCACGGGACCGTTGCGGGCATTGGGAAACAAAAGAATTAGGCGAGGACTTGCAGCGGGGCTAGCTACCCACGCTGAAAGGACCCCGTCTAACAAAAGCAAAGAGGAGTCCACAATGGCTCTGGGAGTCAGTGACCAACACACGAAATAATGTACTTGGTATGAAAAAAATGATAACAATTGAAAGGGAAGAACATGGTAAGTTTCATAAGGCGCGACGCGGTCCACCGGGGTAAGTTTCAACGTAAAAGTTCACTATGCTTGTCATTACTTGTTTGTAATCCATTAGGATGGTTAGAAACATTCATACTATAATGTCATATAAACTCTTCAACCAAATGAGAGCTTGGAATTTAAATAGCCACGCACCAGTACAAAGTGTAATGTACTGATCCTCGCTCTCCACGCAGGTACCCCGAACCACGAAGGGCGTGCCAACTAGAGCTCAAGGCGGCGTGAACTCTTTTGAAGCCTCGTCCGTGTGAAGGCTTGTTTTTCTGGATTTCCTTTTTGAAGAAGACCGCACATCAGTCCAAAGAAAAATGACGACTCGACTTCCCGCCATAGCAGGTGGAAATATGTATTGGAAATATGTATTGGTTTTTACTTGTATAAAAGGGTGTAATGTATGGAACGACTATCTCATCGGCGTTCATTTTTGTAAGTCGAAGTCATGTTGTAGCCCGCGCGGCAATGATTGTAAAAAGGAAGTCTATGTAAAGTTCATATTATCAATGAAAAGTCTATTTCCATTTCAAATGTGTTATTCAATTTCTATGCGTACTCTAAATTGATGTTGTGTTTCGGATAACCTTATGACTATGTCTTGTGCGAACGCAACTTAGGTTCGCACGGCATCACGCCCGGGGGACGACTATCGATTCGACGAAATCGGGGCGTGACATAATGGTATCAAAGCACGGCTTTACATCCTTTGGCCTCGCGTCTAGAGTTTCAAACCATTGACCACGCAACGATGAGATAAGTTGTTCCATACAATGAGTCCGTAATAATTTGAGATTGATGCGTTGCCTTCGTATCGCAGAAGTGGCGGAACCCACGGCCGAGCAAGAACAGAGCGCTTCCAGCGGCTCTAGTAGCTCGCATCGTCCACAGACCGGACCTTCTAACGATACCATCGAAAGGATGCTGCGCATGATGGAGGCGCAGCGGAACCAGTCCGAGAACCGACATCAACGAGTAGAGGAACGACAGGCCCAGTTCGAAGCTCGCTTTGATGCGCACATCAAACTTCAACAAAAGCAGATGGATACCCTGCAGCAGATCGTCCTGACGTTTGCGGCCAACGAAAATTCTGCGACGGCACCTACCGTCACCGTACCTACTACCACCGTGCCGATGATTCCACCCATTGAAGTCGACACGGCGGAGCCCGAGCTTCAACCAGCGGCACCAAAGAAGTACAACTTCGAAGTGTCAGAATTCAAGAAGGCGTATCGTACCTCTTTCAACGGCACCGAGGGTCCTTCCATTGCGATCGACTGGCTGGAAGAACTAGAAGACCACTTCGAGCTTCTCGGCATCGAAGATTCAAAGCAAGTCGCCTGCGCACAACTTCAACTACGGTTGAACGCGCACGACTGGTGGGCCGTGCGCAAGCGAGCGATTCGACCGGACAACACTACCGTGCCGATCTCTTGGGCCACGTTCCGCAAGGCCTTCGAACTCGAGTACCTTCCATCTGCCGTTCGCCAAGCAAAGGAAAACGAATTCATGTCATTGAAGCAGGGGAACAGGACCGTGCAGCAGTACGCCGCAGAGTTCAACAAATTGTCCAAGTTTGCTGGTACGTTTCTGCCTACTGAAGAGTGCCGCGTACGACGGTTCGAAGTGGGACTGCGACAATCTATTAGTGCGCATGTCGGCGTCCCGGAGTACAAGACCATGGGCGAGGCTCTGAATCACGCTCTCCGTCTTGAGAGCCTGCATCCTTCCAGTGCTGACGACGTTGTGCGCCACTCCAATCACAAACGTCCTAGCCATACGGGAGGCAACAACGACGCGTCAAAGCGTCCAAACAACGGCGGCTACCAGGGTCAGAAAATGATGCCTCGATGCACCAGATGTGGGCGAGTGGGACACCGTGAGGACCATTGTTTCTTCCGTAATCTTGAATGTTACACTTGCGGACAGATTGGTCACCGGGCTCAAAATTGTCCAAGCCTTCGTCAGACTCGCAACGCCCCTCTCCAACAGAACCGACAGGAGAATCGAGTGCAGGCGCCTCGACCTGCTCTGCCTGCCCCACCACACCATCAAGACAGGCGTCCGAATGCACAAGGACGCGTCTACGCCTTGACTCGAGATGAAGCGCTTGCCTCAGACACGGTCGTGACAGGTATACTTAGTTTTAATAATGTGCCTGTTCGCGTACTATTTGATTCAGGTGCTTCGCATAGTTTTATAGCGGCGGACTTTGTCGCCGAGCACAAATTTTCGTTAGTATCATTAGACCTCGACCTTAGCATGAGCACACCTTCGGGCACACCAATACTCACAAATTCAGCCTGCACTGACGGAATTATCTGTATTGGCGGTCAAAAGATCGGTCTGGACGTGATGGTCCTAGACATGAATGACTTCGATATCATTCTGGGGATGGATTGGCTCGGGCCGTGCAACGCAACCATAGACTGTGCCAGGAAGACGGTCACTTTCCGCATACCAGGAGTGCCTGAATTATGCTTTTCATGTGGTGAGGCGTCGTCGACCTGCATGTTGATCTCGGCAATCTCTGCTCGGAGGATGCTGCATTCTGGGTGCGAAGGCTACTTGGCGTCCGTCCGAGACATGCGACAGGAGGGTGCAAACGTAGGTCAGACCGACGTTGTGGCAGAATTCCCCGATGTGTTTTCGGACGAGCTACCCGACATGCCTCCCGACCGAGAGATCGAGTTCAGCATCGATACATTCCCCGATACTCGACCGATTTCAAAGGCCCCGTACAGAATGGCCCCCGCCGAGCTGAAGGAGCTCAAGACCCAGTTACAAGAATTACTCGACCGGGGATTTATTCGGCCTAGTGTTTCACCGTGGGGAGCGCCCGTGTTGTTCGTGAAGAAAAAGGATAGGTCCATGCGTCTATACGTCGATTACCGAGAGCTGAACAAGGCCACCATCCGGAACAAGTATCCTTTGCCCCGCATAGACGACTTATTCGATCAACTGCAAGGCGCCTCGGTATTTTCGAAGATTGATCTCCGCTCGGGCTATCATCAACTCAAGATCAAGTCGGACGACGTACAAAAGTCAGCCTTTCGTACTCGGTACGGCCACTACGAGTTCCTGGTGATGCCATTCGGCCTGACGAACGCCCCTGCCGCCTTTATGGACCTAATAAATCGGGTGTTTCGACCCTTCCTTGATAAATTTGTGGTAGTCTTTATTGACGACATTCTCGTCTACTCGAAAGACAGGGCGCAGCATGCAGAACATCTTCGGACCGTGCTCCAGACACTTCGAGAGAACCAGCTATTTGCGAAGCGGAGTAAGTGCGAATTTTGGCTCAGCAGCGTATCCTTCCTTGGTCACATCATTTCGTCCGAAGGCATTGCAGTCGACCCGAAGAAAGTGGAAGCCGTTGCCGATTGGAAGAGGCCTGCGTCTGCTAGCGAGATTAGAAGCTTTCTTGGTTTGGCGGGATACTATCGACGCTTCGTGAAAGACTTCGCGAAGATTGCATCGCCACTGACTCGCCTCACTCAAAAGGGAGTCGTGTATGAGTGGTCAGATGACTGTGAAGCTTCATTCCAGGAGCTAAAACAGCGGCTGATTTCGGCACCCATACTCGCACTTCCGGATGGGCCAGAGGGTTTTCAGATATTCAGCGATGCTTCAGGCCAGGGCTTGGGATGTGTGCTCATACAGCGGAACAAGGTGATATCATTCGCCTCCAGACAGTTGAAGCCGCACGAGAAGAACTATCCTACGCACGACTTGGAGTTAGCAGCGATTGTGTTCGCGTTGAAATTGTGGCGTCACTATCTATATGGCGTGGCGTGCGCGATCTATACCGACCACAAGAGCCTCAAGTATCTCTTCACCCAGAAGAAACTGAACTTACGACAGCGGCGCTGGCTCGAACTAATCAAGGACTATGACTTGACGATCGACTACACTCCGGGCAAGGGAAATGTGGTGGCGGACGCTCTGAGTCAGAAATACCTTGTCTCGCTATCCATCGACCGCAGACTACTACAAGATCTCGAAGAAATGGGCATCGATCTCCGGGTTCGATTCAGGGATATACGGTTGGCGCAGCTGCAGTTAGAGCCGAGTTTGCTGGAAAAGATCATGGCCGCTCAGAAGGATGATCCGTACCTGAAGAAAATATGCGAGCGAATTTCAACAGGTAGTGTGACCGACTTTGCGGAAGACAAGACCGGCGCGCTGCGATTGAATGGCCGACTATGTGTTCCGGATGATTCTGAACTACGAAAGGAGATTATGTCGGAGGCGCATCACGCGAAATATACCTTGCATCCAGGCAGTACCAAGATGTACAAGGACCTCCGCACGACTTTCTGGTGGCACGGGATGAAGAGAGATGTGGCGCTCTTCGTGTCACAATGCATGGCCTGTCAGCAGGTGAAAGGTGAGCATCAGCGACCGGGCGGGGAGATGCAGAACCTTGCCATTCCAGAGTGGAAATGGGATCATGTCACGATGGACTTTATTATTGGCCTGCCGAAGACACCACGGGGGAGCGACGCCATCTGGGTCATCGTCGATCGATTAACCAAGTCGGCGCACTTCATTGCCATTAAAGTTACTTGGAGCGTTAATCGGCTGGCGCAGATTTATCTTGACGAGATCGTACGGCTGCACGGAGTTCCAGTATCCATCGTCTCTGATCGGGATTCACGGTTCATGTCGCGATTCTGGAGTAGCCTTCAGTCGGCGCTGGGTACCAAGTTGCAGTTCAGTTCAGCTTACCATCCACAGGCCGACGGCCAAACGGAGCGCGTTAATCAGATTCTCGAAGACATGCTACGGCTCTGCGCAATCGACTTCAAATCAAGCTGGGACGTCCACTTACCGTTGGCGGAATTTGCATATAACAATAGCTACCAGTCCAGCATCCAAATGGCACCGTATGAAGCCTTGTACGGTCGGAAGTGCAGATCGCCCATTTGCTGGGATGAAGTCGGGGAACGGCAGATACTCGGCCCGGAGCTGGTAGAACAGACGGTGCAGAAGGTCAAGCTAATTCGGGAAAGACTAAAGATTGCACAGAGTCGGCAGAAGAGCTATGCCGACACCCATCGAAGACCGCTTGAGTTCTGTGTAGGCGATCACGTGTTCCTGAAGGTGTCACCCATGCGTGGAGTTACTCGGTTCGGCGTAAAAGGGAAGCTGAGTCCGAGATTCGTTGGGCCGTTCGAAATACTCGAGCGGGTCGCCCCCGTAGCCTATAAGATTGCCCTACCACCGGCGCTTGAAGGTGTACACAATGTCTTCCACGTCTCCCAACTGCGGAAGTACGTGCACGACCCTAGCCACGTGGTGGATTTTGGCCAGCTAGAGCTGAAGTCTGACTTATCCTACGTCGAAGCGCCAGTTCAAATTTTAGAATGCAAGGATAAGTTACTTCGAAATCGGGCGATCCCTCTCGTCCGCGTACTCTGGAGGAACCATGCGGCAGAGGAGTCGACATGGGAACTCGAGTCAGAGATGAGGGAAAAGTTCCCTTCATTATTTTCATAGAGGTAGGTTCTATTCTTAAGTTTCGAGGACGAAACTTTTTCTTAGTTGGTTATGGTGTAGTACCCCGTCCCTACATCGTGCCCCGTACTCTGTCCACGGGGTGCGCGAGAAAGGAACACTGTCGCTATCGATTCGGCCGGAACCGATAGGTCGGGATCGACCGAGTCGATCGAACGGGAACGGTTGAATTAGGATCCATTCCTCGTTATGGAATGTCTTCTTCGGAACCAAGTCCCATATTCAGCGGGTTGCGCCTCGAGGATTGACTCTGCGGCTGAGTCGGGAGAGACCTCCCGTTGCTCTGCTTTTCACGCCGCTTGCGTTGGTTTTGGCTTTGTTTTCTGAATGCGTTTCGTGGATGTTTTCGATGGTTTTCATGGCTTGCATTTCGAACTCGCATTTCCTATCGAACTCTTTGAATAATGCAGTGTTCTAATCGGTTGCTTGTGCGATTTCAGGTAATCGCGTAGGCGACGTCTAGCGCGACCAACAAGTTCGCTCGCCAAGGTAAACTCAAGGTGAGTGGCTGACCCTTCTCTTCTCGACCCCCTTCTTAGGCAAAATCGATAGTGTTGTTGCGAGAGAAAAGATAAATACAAAGGGCACGGACACGAATGAATGAACAAGTTTCAAAGAAAAGGTAGGCTATGTCTTAATAACAAAAATCATGTCTTTGCACGGTCATGGACAACTTGTCGACAAGGTGAATGTTTCCCCGCACGGCAAGCCCGAGGCCACGGGACCGTTGCGGGCATTGGGAAACAAAAGAATTAGGCGAGGACTTGCAGCGGGGCTAGCTACCCACGCTGAAAGGACCCCGTCTAACAAAAGCAAAGAGGAGTCCACAATGGCTCTGGGAGTCAGTGAGCAACACACGAAATAATGCACTTGGTATGAAAAAAATGATAACAATTGAAAGGGAAGAACATGGTAAGTTTCATAAGGCGTGACGCGATCCGCCGGGGTAAGTTTCAACGTAAAAGTTCACTATGCTTGTCATTACTTGTTTGTAATCTATTAGGATGGTTAGAAACATTCATACTATAATGTCATATAAACTCTTCAACCAAATGAGAGCTTGGAATTTAAATAGCCACGCACCAGTACAAAGTGTAATGTACTGATCCTCGCTCTCCACGCAGGTACCCCGAACCACGAAGGGCGTGCCAACTAGAGCTCAAGGCGGCGTGAACTCTTTTGAAGCCTCGTCCGTGTGAAGGCTTATTTTTCTGGATTTTCTTTTTGAAGAAGACCGCACATCAGTCCAAAGAAAAATGACGACTCGACTTCCCGCCATAGCAGGTGGAAATATGTATTGGTTTTTACTTGTATAAAAGGGAGTAATGTATGGAACGACTATCTCATCGGCGTTCATTTTTGTAAGTCGAAGTCATGTTGTAGCCCGCGCGGCAATGATTGTAAAAAGGAAGTCTATGTAAAGTTCATATTATCAATGAAAAGTCTATTTCCATTTCAAATGTGTTATTCAATTTCTCTGCGTACTCTAAATTGATGTTGTGTTTCGGATAACCTTATGACTATGCCTTGTGCGAACGCAACTTAGGTTCGCACGGCATCACGCCCGGGGGACGACTATCGATTCGACGGAATCGGGGCATGACACTTGCGTATACCACTATCATAGCCATGGGGATACTCTGTATCTATCTATCAATTACGAGATTTCATCTTTCTAATCGGTGAAAGACAAAACAATAAAGAGTTCAAGAGAGATGTCACTGAATACAATTACGTGATTCAAAGGCGAATATATAATTCAAGAGGAATTGTCAAAGCAATCGCGGATGAGATCCTAGAGACATCTACATCTCAATCCACGTAGGATAATTAGATGAAAAGCGAACCAAATGCATCATGGTTGATCAGACCGTAATACAATGATTCTGATTAGATAATATGTTAGCAGGCGTCTCCAATAAACATATGTCTTGAATCAAGCTCGATAAAAGAGTAAGCTTGCAAAAACTAGGCTGTAATTGCAGCGTTGGTCAAGATAGTCAAAATACAAGTACGCGAGATTTTTGAAAGGAGGCACTAGTAGTTCGAGTTTTGCGAGAATCAAAAACTTTATCCGGTGTTCTTGCTTATACGGTCGTCCTTCTATCCTCTATCCATAAGGTCTTGGTCGATTAATGGGTTATGGAACTCTAAATTCTATATTCTAGGTAAACCTATTAATGTCGGTCAATTACCTTGTTAATAGATCGCAAGGACCACGGAATGCTAGGGTGGGAGACATGCTACTCAACTTACAGGACTTACCTTAGTATTGGTTTTGGCTCTTAGGGTCACACCGGGCATCTTTATATTCTCTATAGTATCCTAAACTTGTAATCATGTCTGAAGTCATTTCACCGAGAATTATGCTTCGCCTATATACTCTGGCTGTGACAAACCCTTGGTTCCGTGATTCAGGTGTGATAAGCTATCAGGTACTCTACTCTATATTGACACAAGGGTATCTAAGATCTAGAGAGGTCGACGAGAACATAGTTTTAGCAATGTTCCATAGACTATAATTCTTCGGAATGATTTCATTTCTATGGGTTGTGCCTCGCCAGTGCGCTGCTGGTTGCAGTGAACCCATACTATCCATTCTCAAACAATTGGCGACAGTGCGCTGCTGTCTAGTCATCGCGGTCATTTAATTACTCTAACAATATTCCTAAGGACTTCAAGGAGCTGATAGAGATTCAACTTAGTTGACTATGGTAGAAAGCGTAAACACCTGCCTATAAGTCTCAATCCTTAAAGTAAAAGGTTGACCGGGAGAAATAACTGACGACAAGAAAAATAAGAACATCCTAACATTTACCTCATATATATTTCAAATGGTTGAGGAAAAAACTTTGAATCAATCTACCTCGAGATTTTGTACAAATAAAAGAAACAGTAGTTATAAATCAATTCCTTACAGCAAAATAGAATGTAAAACAGGCAATTCTAACTTATGATATAAGATTTATATCTAAATAAGAAAATTGAACAGTTTTATCAAGATGAAGGCCTAACTAACCAAGCAAATAGTGGATCCACATTGGATCATAATGTCATATCAAAAGTTTTATTGTATCTATAAAGATCTGGCAGGCAATCTAAATTTAATGGTCCCTTATCTAAATTGCATGGCCTTATCCTTAACTACCCAATGATCAAATTAATGAGGGACTCATATTCCTAGTCATTCTCTTAAATTATTTTAATCCTAATTATGAATGAGCATTTCCTGGGCGCAGGCTCGCAGCAGTACGACTAATATGGTACTACCGCGAGTTCGCATAATTTGCGAAGACGGACCTGCATGGGCCACCACAAAAACTTGTCACGACCCGCACCCGCTTTTCGGATACGAGATGTGTCCAAGCCAGCCTACGCCGCAGAGTCGGCGGTAGAACGCTGTCAAGCCCTCAAGAAATAAATGCTCAAAATACAACATTTGCTGCTCATTCACATTTCTAAATTTGTTACAACATTTACAACATTTATAATTAAAGAAAATATAAGATTTTACAATTAATGAAATTGAATACAACTGCTATCTATTTCTAGGTTTCTGTCTGCAAGTACACCCGAATCTCCCAAGCTAAGTGAATCCATAGTTAACCTAAAAAATGATGGTTTCCAGTCAGGAATGGAACAATACACAAACCAACGGCAATGCGAAAACATAATAAAATTAATAAGACATGAAAATAACATATGAGAGGTGAAAGCTAGAAGATACTGATGACATGGCACGGTGGAGAAGTAAAGAAAAAATAAAAAGACATCTATCTATGTGGTGTGAAATATCCGTTTCGACATGTGAACGGCCAGAGGGTAAACCCAGCACACTGCACGTGTCGTGTGCAGCTGCTATTATTCACGAATAGACTCATAGGATAGTTCTGGATAGTCCACATGTCTACTAAGATATTTCTCCTTCCGACTACTCCGTGTGACGAGCGTGTCAACAAGCAGCAAGATATATGTATAAACATGAAATGTAAAGACTACTATGAATCGAAAAGCAATCAGAAAGTGCACTTGCCTGAGGTCCTTAGCTGGTGAAACCAATAATAATATACCACTCAATGAGCCACAATCAGTCAACACATGCAGAAGTCTCCAGATGCTGAAATAAACATTACCAACGTTCTCAGAATAGTTAAATTAGCTAGAATTGCCTGTCCTTAAGTCCAATTCTGGACACAAGGACAAAACGGTAATTTCGGACAAAAACGATATCCGCCGTTGGACCCGCTTTGCACCGAAAAGCGTGCCAGGGTCAACGGTCTCTAAAGTCGTCAAACTATATGTCAACAGGTCCAATTTTTCGATATAAACCCAACCGTATGTCCAAGGTTGGATTTTGGCAGGACGTGCACAAAATCGCCCGTTGAGTGGGACCGTGGGGTCCGCAATACGGCGTTCCGATTCAACTGTCTCAGAATCGGACCAAACTTGGCATACAGGACCAGAAAAACGATACGGTCATGTTGGCGTAAGTTTCGTCTCGATCTGACGAACGTGCACGAAGTAATTGGAAAACTTGCACAGAGGCCGATACGATGAATTTCGACGAATACGTATCAAATTCGTCGCGCACACGCGACCAATTTGAATTTCGTCAAAGCCCACACGACCACGAAGTCGTTATGCACCTTTCGATGCCTTCGGTTCGCGACCACGTCGCCCGGATTGGCGGGACGCACGTCGTATCGAAGGTTATTAATAATTTTTAATTTACAAAAACTAAGTTTTTTTCTGGATTTTTGAAATACAATAACTTCGTGTATAATCAATGAAATCAGGATCTATAAGACAGGTTTTAATCTGGTTTATGTTGTCTATAACTTCCTTCAGATGGTTTTCCGAAATTCCTATCTCTCTGTTCGCAATCCGTCTTCCAAATCAGGGTTTCGGGACTGAATAAACGTTCTGTTATATATGGTTTTTCCTGAACTTTCAGGAATTATTATGATTTATCTAGGGAAAACCCAACAATTATAATTGAAGGGGTTGATAGAGGGTTAACCAAGCTATCCATAGAAATTTACGGATTCAAAAACCATTGAACAACCAGGAAGAAAATAGCATTAGAATCAGTGTACCTCGCTGTGATGCTTCTGCCAAGACTACCCTATTTCGGTGCGCGGTTAGCCATCACCGGCGACGCGCGGTGGCTGCCACGACGGCGGGTGGCCGCGCAGGCATCCCTGGCGAGCGTGCGTGGGTGACAATGGGTTTTTGATAGGGTTTTGGGGTTTTTGATACCCTGTTCTCGATCTCTCTCTGTTTTATATTAGAGATACCGCAGCTGTGGGTGGCCAGGCTCGGGTTCGATATGTGGGGGCTCAGGCTGCTGTGTGGTTAGGCTAGCTTATGGGGGAGCTGGGCTGGGCTCAGTTTGGGGGCTCAGTTCATGGGCTGAGGGGTTTGTAGAGGCTGGGATTATACTACTGCTTTCTTATTTATTTCTTTTAGTTAACTATATATATATATACTTATATATATATACCCTTATACATGTACAAGTGTTCAACATCTATATATATATATATATATATATATATATATATATATATATATATATATATATATATATATATGCATATAACTTTTCTAAAATATTAAAATACTAGAATATTTATAGTATACCATATACCATTATATTATATACCACATAATGTATACTTTTAAACACATATATTTACTATATACACATATATACCATATATATATATATATATATATATATATATATATATATATATATATATATATATATATATATATATATATATATATATATACAAAAATCAATCATATAAAATTTATGAAGAAAAGGAGAGTTTAATACTTACACGGTATATCATACATCTCACAAAATATTGATTTTATCATAAATTAACTTTCATATATTAAATAGGAACTTATTAACCAAATCCTAAAATAAATACACATATTTGTTAAGGACAATTATTCACTATCTTGTCAACAAAACATTATTTAATATTAAGAACTTATAATATATATAAATACCACCACCTTGGCTAAAGTCATCTACCGAAATAATAAACTATATAATTTATAAAATCTAATAATCACCATTTAAATCCAATAATAATAATATTTCAAAAAATTTCCGGGAAGGGAAGCTACATATGCATACATACATAATCTTGTGGAATACCATATAGATATAAGTGGTGTGTTGTGCACATGTTTAGAGGGGGAAAACAGTCATGTGTGTATGCAAGGAACTACCCTGCTGCAGTTTGTGTGTGTGTGTGTGTGTGTGTGTGTGTGTGTGTGTGTGTGCGCGCACGCTACATGCACTTGTGTGTGTGAGTGCAGGTCTGTGCATAGTTTAACTGTGTGAGAGTGTGCCAATAACATGTACCAGTATCAGTGACGTTTGGTATGTGTTATAGGCACATATACATATAGGAGATGATAGGTATATAGAATAGGTAAGTGAGTGGGCTGTCAATTGGGCAATTCGGGAGTGTATGCTTGTGTTGTTGAGTGTGTGCAGTGAGTATAGCAGAGTGTGTGTTCCTGCACTCATTGATGTTGTAACAGCAAGTAGTGCATCAGTAAGAAAAACCTGTGTAGGTGTCTGTGCAGGTTGATACACTCTAGTGTGTGAATGACAGGACTTACCTGTGTGCAATGTACACATATTAAATGTTGTGTGTGTGGCACCTAGATAAGCCTCATGTGAGTAGCACCTGGGTGCTCTAGGAATTCTTGGTGTGTAAATTTGTGTGTTAGGTAGGGTTGTATGCAGGGAACACCTGCACTAGCAGTAGCATCAGAGAGGTATGTCTCTGTGTGCATAGGTGCAGATTTCTCCTAGAATGCAAGCCGTAGGTAGCAGTAGTAGTGCCAGAATGTGAGGGGCAGGGCGTGAGCCATGTCTATGTTTAATACATGTGCATAGACAGAGAGTAGTGTAGTGTGTCTGTACACCTTGTGCACAGATGATGAGCACAGCTATGTGTTCCTGCAGGAAGGGGGGGTGTTCCTATGCAGGGAGAAATTTCCTACTACAGGTTTCCTATAGACTTGTTTTGTGTACAGTTGAACTGTTATATGGGAGAAAGCTTTGTCATGTGTGTGTGCATTAGAGAGTGTGTATCGTGTTGAGTGTGATGTCTAAGCGATATGCAGGTATCTGTGCATATGCACCTATGGGAAGGGCTGTTAGTTGTGCTTGTGAGGGTACATGTTGTGTATATCATCCATATGTGTGAGGATGAGGTGTTGTAGCACAAATTTGTGTTAGAAGAACTGCCAGTGTAGTGCTAGAATAGTGGTGTGTGCATTAGAGAGTGTATCGTGTTGAGTGTGGTGTCTAAGGAATATGCAGGTATCTGTGCATATGCACCTGTGGGCAAGGCTGTTAGTTGTGCCTATGAGGGTACATATTGTGTATATCACCCATATGTGTGAGGATGAGGTGCTGTAGCACAGATTTGTGTTAGAAGAACTGCCAGTGTAGTGCTAGAATAGTGGTGTGTGCATTAGAGAGTGTGTATCGTGTTGAGTGTGGTGTCTAAGAGATATGCAGGTATCTGTGCATATGCACCTGTGGGTAGGGCTATTAGTTGTGCCAGTGAGGGTACATGTTGTGTATGTGTATATCACCCATATGTGTGAGGATGAGGTGTTGTAGCACAGATTTGTGTTAGAAGAACTGCCAGTATAGTGCTAGAATAGTGGTGTACAGTCTAGGGAAACCGCATTTGTGTGTGCCTTGAGTGTAAACCCATGTGTGTGTGACTTATGTGTGTGTTTTTACAAGGATTAGGGAGGGTGTTAGGGAGAGGTTTGTGTATGTGTGAGTATTTAGGGGGAATGTAGGTAGGGTTAGGTAGTTGTGCATGGGTCAGAGTTTTAAATGTCTGGGTATTATAGAGGAGTGTAGCAGATGTGTGTGTAGGGTTGAGCACCCACAGGTAGGATTAGCTACCAATAGAAATGAATTGTGCTTTACCTCTCTGTGTGTGTGTGTGTGTGTGTGTGTGTGTGTGTATAGGGGTATAGAGTATTGGTAGAGTATTATGGAAACCTATAACCGACCACCAATCCGATTTGTTTGAACCTGAACCGATTTGGGAAAACGGGTCGGGTCGGTTTCGGTTTTATAATCGAAATTTGCTCACCCCTAATACCGATATCGACATGCGAGTCTCTTTTCAGTCAGTTTGACAAAGGAAAAAAAAAATGAACAAAAAAGACCAATCAACAAAGATGTAAAAGCTTAGTAAAATTGTAAAAGATGTAAAAAAAAAAAAAAAACTCTAAACCTTATCCTTCGTAAGGTAAAACAATCGACAAGAGTGACTATTATTTCATTCAATTTCAAAACTACTAAGAAAGAACACATAAATACTTAAAAGTTGGGCCTAAATGTATAAAATAATTTTTTTCTAGAATTTTAATATTTTTTCGATAATAAAAAAAATCTGGTACTCCCACCGATACTGCCAATACAGTCGATCATGATATACCAATTCCAATATTGCTTAAATAATGCCTCATAATGCAATACTACTGCCATCTTTTGTATATCTGCGTAGACATTATATTTCATGAAAAGGAGAGAAGACGAAGCGCAATCATAACTTTCATTGCCTTCTAAGTTCTAATCAAACAAAGAAAGCATGACCATAGAACAGATCAATTAACCAGGTTTAACCAGGTTATGTATACTGCAAAGAAAACCTAAACCTCAAAGTTGAAGTCAGTAGACCCTTTTAACACAACTGCACATAGTTAACCATCAAGTTAGTAGCTAGAAATAACCACAAAGAAAGAAAAGAAGAAAATAATTGTCCAGTAACTAATGATCAGAAAGAAAAAAAAACCAAGTAAAGATCGGTATCAGTGAACACCACCACCATTTACATAATGTGCCCATAGGGATAAGGGCATCCATTGCAACACACAAAACATAACACATGGCCATCTACATAACGAAAACAATCATACTTTTCACCAAATCAAAATGAAATTTTAAAATAGAAACTAAAAAAAAAAAAAACACATTCACCTTTACTAGGAGAAAGATATCCAACAAAGTCGATCAAAATCAGACCACCGACAGGTATTGCCTCGACCGACAGATGAACTTTTGCTATCGGACAGATAGCCTGTCCCTTCCTAATTATATAAATGAAACGTATCCCTAAATACAGCAGCCGGCGTCTGCAGAAATGGAAGTAGCCCTTGCAGTCCTCATTAGCCCAAAGAAACACCCTTGATGACGGCTCTTGTCGTGATTCTCCTCTTAACCATCTTCCAAGAAAATTACAAACGTGTCATCTAAACAGATGAATGTATATACTTACTGTATATATGGAACGGGTTCAAACTTGGACTGATGATGCATGAATGTATGTTCAACTTGGAGTTCAGACATCTACAACAATTTGACTTGTGTCCAAACTCTTTCCATAACTCTTCCATATGGAAGTCATGCCGTTTCAGTGTTTGCCACTTACAATCTAGTTGGAAACAACAATTTCCTTCCCATAACCTTCTTCATTAATTGTCCTTTTCAATCTTCTCAACCATATCTCATAGTCCAACGAGTATGGTGTCCCACAGAGACTGTCTACATAATCAGCAAATGCTTTCAACACTGCAGAGATTTCCCCAAGCTTCTGCTGTATAACCCTTTTTGACCAAGAAACTTCTCTCCACTGGAGTGCCCCTTCAACTGAATCCAAATTGGGGAAAAGTCCACCACACGAAAAATACAGAAGATAAATTAGACTCTCTGCATCAGACGCCGCACATAGCTTTCCTTCCTGAAGAGCATAAGTGGACGAAAAGAAAAGGTTCATAGAAGGCCGGTCCCTTTCTTCAAGAACTGCATGACCCCACCCTATTAGAACAAAGAATGGATGTTTCACACCATTGCTCACCCTAAAAACATTCTCCGGACGAATGTCTCCATGTCTTATTCCTGCTGAAGAGGCCATTGCAAGGGCAGACAAACAATCATGGCAACACCTGAGAGCTTCCTCGGGACTGAAAAGACCATTAGTTATCAAGTAGGAAACAGTCTCACCAACCGGGGATGTAACTAGGATTGGAGTGCCACACCATGAATGACTGCAGTTTCCTCCAGTGCTCGGCTTGTTGCACTGACCTGGGTGTATTATTCTTCCAGATGCAACAACCTGAGGGAGGTACTTGCTGGAAACGCCTCTCTGTTTCATCAGAGTTAAAATTTTAGTCTGCCTCTGAACCTGGTACCACTGGTTCATATCCTCCCATGCTGGCTCCAAAAGAGAAGGACTAGAACCAACGTACAACAGAAGATCTTTCCCTGGTTCCTCGACTGGGAATGCACGGTATAGTGGAAGCTCACCATCAGTCAAAACTTCACTAATCTGGAAACCCTTCTGCCAGTTTGAGTCGCCAAGCCATATCACTGATCCCTTTTCCAACTTTAGTGTTTCTCTGGGTTCAGTATTGACAGATTCTTCATGGACTTCAACAATTTCAGGGGAAATGCTGCCATGCTGGAGATGGGAAAAGCCATTTTCCTTCGCATGTATGTCTAGCAGCTCCCTCTCTGTTCTCCTATACTGTAGGCGGGAGTCATGCTCTGTAGCCAAGTCTTCAAGTGAATACTTGGGCATTCCAAAGAATTGAACCATAGAGTGAAAAGTCGCTAAGAGAACCTGTAAAGTCCCAATATCTCCCCAGTTAGCATTCCCAAGCTTGTTCCAGATCCTATCAATGGGAGAAACACTAACTTTTGCATGCATTTTGATCCAATCTGCAGCACATTCATAGACATTATTAACATCAAAGTCCAACTTGCTCAAATCCCCTTCCAGTTTTACTACCCCACCATATTGTGAATCAACAAGAAGGACAAAAACACAATTTGAGTTACGAAGAATGGTTGTAGATCTGCTGAGACTTCGAGATAATAGCACACGCAGAGCGAAGAACAGCGCTTCCCCCAGAACAGCGTGAGAAGGATGTTGGTCGCTCTGCTGTGCTGAAAGAGTCCCAATATCAGGCCTCAACAAAGCTAATTCAAGAATCTGATCCCATTTTCCATGTGCATGCCTTTTCAGCAGTATAGCAGTTGCACAAAGACCTTCGAGCTTTCCACTAGCAATAGCCTTCTCAGCCGGATAGAATTTGGAACTTGAACTATGTATACTGGCAACCGAAAAGGGCATTGGCACACCTTGACCCCAAAATGTCTCCCATAAACCCTTGACCCCTGCATGCAGAAAATCTTCAATGCCAAGATGTGCAGTTGCTTCAATAGCATCGGATGTTGATGCATAAAGAGCATTTGGCATCCTCATCAATTGTTGAAAAGCAACACCTTCAAGTGCATAATCTAAATTTTGGAGTTCTGTTAGATCAAAAGGAACATCAAAGGCTGGCTTCCTGAAATCTGCTTCTTCGGATATTCCGGAAAACCAATCGTCTAGATGTGCTGTGAAAATTTCACTATCCACGAACTTTCGAAGAAAGTCTTTGCGGCTAGAAGATGATGAACCACGGGGACGACCACCTGATGATACACTAGACCTTTTAGGTCCAGACCCTGCTGAAGCACGGTCAGGTGACCCACCTGTCAAAAGATGCAAGAGTTATGAGTTGCTTCAGCTGTATATGGCAAAAGCGCCATCAAGGCCACAAATCTTTTGGATCAAATAGAATTAACTTGGTCGTTAAAATATATGTTCCATCAGAAGACTAGTATTTACCAAACATCAGGAGACCAAAGACTTCTTATTTAAGTACTGCAAATAACAGAAATTAGCAGCATTCTTCGTAGTACAGGTCCAACCAAAACACACATAAAGCTCAGTTAACAACTAGTCAATGCATAAACAAACCAGGGGATGGTTACATTTGAAGGATGCAAATATAAGATGGTATAGAGAATTGTGGTTAACGTATATAAAAACTGTTCTATTGTGCTTCACACACTGATTGAAAATTCTGTACAGACCAGTGATATGTTGCATGGAAGCATGAAAAATTAGTAGCTACATAAAATGCATAATGCATATAATCATGCCATCACTAGTCAAAAGAATTTATCAGCATTTATATAGTCCGATCAAAAAGTAAGTAACAACTCTCCATATGAGAAGGGACTCGCAATAATAGAGATCACTACTGATGAGAGCTAAGAGTCTAAAACATACCAATCAAGGTTCACAGTATCGATATCGGAATCGGTATCGGACTATTCCTATGAGTATTGGTATCGGCGATATCGGTAGTATCGGCGGTTTCTGATTGGAGTATCGGATTTTTTGGTATCGGAAAACAAATAATTATTAATAAATTATTTACATTTAAAAACATATATTTTATACATTTGGGCATAATTTTAAGTATTTTCAGTGTTATTTCTTAGTAGTTTTGAAATTAAATGAAATATTAGTCACCCTTACCGATTGGTTTACATACAATAGATTGATTTTCTTCTTTTACATGCTTTTACAACCTTATTATGCTTTAAACCCTTGCTGATTTGTCTTTTTCGTTTAATTTTATTTGCCAAATTGATCGGAAAAGAGACCCTCAATGTCGGTATCGGTCAATATCGGGTATCGGTCGGTATCGGATCGGGACATGCCAAACCGTATCGGTATCGGCCGTATTGGATCGGTATCGGCCGATACTTTAAACCATGATACCAATCCCACCTTCCAGTAATGTGGGCAAGGTTAATAATATCATTACTTGAGGTTATTGCATGGAAACTGAGATCAACGGGCTCGGAAGCTGCAGCAATTGAAGGAGTTAGCTTGAGGTTATCACAGTCGAAGGAGGAGATGGGTCTATGGGAAAGGGATGACATGAACTTAAAGCATAGCCAGAAGGTAGGTCTATCTACCCGCCAACTAGCCGTCTAGGTTTTATAGCAAGGTTCTCTCATGCTCATAGCCACCTTGGCTAGGAATTTGGCACCAACATAAAGGGTTGACGTAAGGCCAACAGGAGGTCATAAAATCTTTGTCAACTCTTTATGGAGCTTACTTGTGCTCCATATTCAACCTTATTATAATGGGTTAAAGGCTTAGATGATAACAGTGTATGTTTTAGATTGAAAAATGGATCCAAAACGATTCTGTAGAAGACCATCTAAAGAAATTTTACTTCCTCATATCTCGATTATGTTTGACATGAGCAATGAGCATGAATATGGGGGTAAGGCTATCTACATCTTGATCCTCTCCAGACTCTGCATAAGCGGGGCATTAGGACACCCTTTTTGCGGACCTGTTAGCAAACTATGTCTTGTTGGAGTGGGTGGGGTTCCCAACCTATGTGGAGAAGATCCCGGAGTGCGACGAGCGCCGTCCGATGTCGGAGAAGCTCGGGAAGTAGGCGACGCGGAGTTGCTGCTGCTGCTGCCAACCCAGAGGGAGGTTCTGGAACTGGGCCACCGAGTTTGGGCCGAACTCGGTCCCAGGCCGAGTTCTGGCCGAACTCGGTCTGGCCATTCCAGAATGTTGCCAGTAGGTTCTGGTTGCTCGACACAGAGTTCTGGCCGAACTCTGTGTCGTCGGGGCTGAGCGAAAATTTGGGGTGATTTTTCACCACTGGATCAAATCAAACGGTCCAGATTTGTTGCGGAATTAGGGAGTTAAGTTGGGATTTCCAAACCCTAATCTATTGTAACACAATCGGAGAACACACAAGAAAAGAGAGAGGAAGGAGGCAAGAGTGCCATTACAACTTTGGAAGAGAAGACGGAGGATCGAAGGTGTTTTCGAAGGAGAATCGGATTCGGGTAATATCTACTCGTCGTTCTCGTTCTTCGTAGCCTTGTAATCATTGTTCTTGCTTCTAAGTGTTGTGGGGATCCGATTTGGATCGGGAGGAGTTTGTAGAAGGTGTAATTCTTCTATTCCATTAGTGGAGGCTTCTCAGGGTTGGACTCCAATCGTCCCGTGATTTTTTCCCGCAAGGATTTTCCACGTCAAAAATTCTCTGTGTCTGCGTGGATTATTTTGTGTGATTGTTTTTGGGTTCGCGCGTTGTATTGCTCGGTCCTCTCGCAGGTACTCTCCGGTTTGGGGAAAGGTTTCCGCGTTTCTTTTCCAACAGAGTGGTATCAGAGCCAGGTTCTGGAATTCAGAAGGAGTGTCAGTAGTTGACAGAGAAACCAGAGAGGAGAGATGGACGCGAAGCCGGTGCGCATGGTGAATCTTAATGGCACAAACTATCATTATTGGCGGAGCAAGATGAAGGATTTGCTGTTCGTCAAGAAGCTGCATCTACCCGTGTTTGCATCCGAGAAGCCCAGTGATAAATCCGAGGAGGACTGGACATTCGAGCATATACAAGTGTGTGGGTACATACGGCAGTTTGTGGACGAGAACGTGTACAACCACGTTGCCAATATTGAGCACGCGAAGACGTTGTGGGATAAGCTGGAATCCTTGTATGCGAAGAAGACCGGGGTAAACAAATTGTTCCTGATCCGAACGATGATGGGTCTGCGATACAAGGATAGGGCGTCTATTTCGGACCACTTGAGTGAGTTCCAGGGCATGGTTGACCAGCTATCTTCTATGGGAGTCAAGTTCGACGACGAAGTTCAGGGACTGTGGCTGCTGTGTACTTTGCCAGACTCGTGGGAGACCGTACGAGTATCTATGATCGCTTCTGCTCCAGAGGGCGTGGTCAGTCTGGAGTTTGCCAAGAGCGGGGTGCTGAATGAAGAGATGCGGAGACGTTCTCAGGGCACTTCATCTACATCCCATCACTCAGAGGCATTGGTTTCAGAGAGCCGCGGAAGGGACAAAAGCAGGGGTCCAGGTGGTGGCAGAGACAAGAGCAGGGGGAAGTCCAAGGGTCGTTACGAGGACTCAGAGTGTTACCATTGTGGTAAGAAGGGCCACATCAAGCGGAACTGTTTCGCTTGGAAGAGAGAGAAGAAGGGCGACAAGGGGAAGCAAGAAGAGAACACTACAGCAACGGCCTCGATGCATGGAGGCGATGTGATCATCGTAGGTGATGAGGTCATTACAAACCTCGCCTGCGATGACAATTCTTGGCTGGTGGACTCAGGGGCTTCAGCACATGTATCTCACAACAGGGCACTGTTTGCCACTTACACGACAGGCGACTGTGGCGTGTTGAAGATGGGCAACGAAGATGTGTCGAAGGCGGTTGTCGTTGGAGATGTGCATTTGAGAACGAAGACGGGTGCGGTTCTTGTTCTCAAGGATGTTCGTCATGTCCCTGATATCCGTTTCAACCTGGTGTCGGTTGGAAGGCTGGATGACGAGGGATTCTTCGGTCTCTTCGGGAATAGTCAGTGGAAGCTTTCCAGGGGTTCGATGGTGATTGCCAGAGGAAGCAAGAAGTTCGGTCTCTACTATATGGAGGGGAGCGCACAGGGGGCACAGGAGGTGAACGCAGTCAGTGATACGTCTACCGAGTTGTGGCACAGGCGGCTCGGCCATATCAGCGAGAAAGGGATGAGCTACTTGGTGAACAGGAAGGTGATTCCAGGGCTCAAGTCTACAAAGTTGGAGAAGTGCACGCACTGTTTAGCTGGGAAGTCACCCAAGTTCGAGGAAGCCGGCGTTGCTCGAGTTGATTCACTCGGATATCTGCGGTCCTATGAAGGTAAAATCTCTTGGTGGTGCTTCTTACTTTGTAACCTTTATTGATGACTGTTCCAGGAAGGTTTGGGTCTATGCCTTAAAGACCAAGGATCAGGTGCTGCCTACTTTCAAGGAGTTTCAGGCCTCTGTTGAAAGGGAGACGGACAAGAAGTTGTTGTGTGTTCGGTCCGACAATGGCGGCGAATACATCGGTCCCTTTGATGCGTATTGCAGAGAGCAAGGGATACGACACCAGAAGACTCCGCCAAAGACATCTCAGCTCAATGGTGTAGCGGAGCGCATGAACAGGACACTGATGGAGAGGGTGCGATGTTTGCTGTCAGAAGCAAACTTGCCGGACAGTTATTGGGGTGAGGCTCTTCTCACAGCTGCTTATGTTATTAATTTGTCTCCTAGTGCTCCTTTGCAGGGTGATGTGCCTGACAAAGTATGGTACGGCAAAGAGCCGTCATACAATCACCTGCGAGTGTTTGGCTGCAAGGCCTTCGTGCATGTACCGAAGGACGAGAGGACCAAACTTGAGCCGAAGACGAGGCGATGCGTCTTTGTCGGCTACGGTCGGGATGAGTTTGGCTATAGACTCTACGACCCAGCGGAAGGAAAGCTCTACAGAAGCAGGGACGTGGTGTTCGTCGAGGATCAGACCATGACCAACACTCAGGATTCCGAGACGCCTTCTGAGGCTAAGGAATTGCCTGAGTTAGAGTCATTTCGCTTCGAGCAGTTTCCAGAGGACATCGCAGAGGATCCAGTTATGGGGGAGCCGGTACATGGAGTTGCTCCCAACCTTGATCGTCAGCCTGCTGATGGTGGTCAAGGCGTTCTTCAGGAGGATGAGCATGCCGGAGAGGTAGTTCCTGAGGAAGAGGAGGCTGTCGGTATACAGCCAGCACCAGTGGTTCCTTTGAGGAGGAGTGACAAGGATCGTCGACCATCTACGAGATACTCACCAGATGAGTATGTGCTATTGACTGACGGGGGAGAGCCCGAAAGTTTTGCAGAGGCTATGGAAGACGAACACAGGCAGGAGTGGATGGAGGCTATACAGAAGGAGATGAGTTCCTTGCACACCAATTCCACTTATGAGCTGGTGCGGTTGCCAAATGGCAAGAAGGCTTTGAAAAATCGATGGGTATTTAGAGTGAAGCAGACGGATGATGCTACTCGCCCTCGATACAAAGCGAGGCTGGTAGTTAAAGGCTACGGTCAGCGGAAAGGCGTGGATTATGATGAGATCTTTTCGCCTGTCGTCAAGCATTCGTCTATTCGGGTGGTGCTAGCATTAGCAGCCAGTCTCGACTTGGAGGTCGAGCAGATGGACGTGAAGACGGCATTCCTCCACGGTGATCTTGAGGAGGAGTTGTACATGGAGCAGCCAGAGGGATTCTGTGAGAAGGGCAAGTCACATTTGGTCTGCCGGTTGAGGAAGAGCTTGTATGGTCTGAAGCAGGCTCCGAGGCAGTGGTACAGGAAGTTCGAGTCGTTTATGGGGGAGCATGGTTATGCACGGACGACGTCGGATCACTGTGTATTTGTGAGATATTTTGCCAATGATGATTTCATCATTTTATTGCTCTATGTTGATGATATGCTATTAGTGGGTCGGAATGCCACTAGGATAGCGGAGCTGAAGCGCCAACTAGGCGCGGCCTTCTCTATGAAGGATTTGGGCGCAGCGAAGACTATTCTTGGGATGGAGATCAGCCGAGAGAGAGAGTCCAAGCTGCTACACTTGTCCCAAACGAAGTACATTCACCGGGTACTTCAGCGTTTCGGGATGGACGGGTCGAAGAAAGTGAGTTCCCCTCTTGCGGCTCACTTTAAGCTCACTGAGGAGCAGTGTCCATCTACCGAGGACGAAAAGGAAGATATGGAGCGAGTTCCATATGCCTCAGCTGTGGGAAGTCTTATGTATGCCATGGTGTGTACGAGGCCAGATATTGCTCATGCAGTTGGTACGGTTAGCAGGTATCTTTCAAATCCTGGAAGGGTACATTGGAGTGCGGTCAAGTGGATTCTACGATACCTTCAGGGCACTGCCGATTGAAGACTTTCTTTTGGTGGTGACGAGCCGAAGCTGGTCGGGTATACCGACGCTGATATGGCTGGAGATGTAGACACGAGACGATCGACTTCGGGCTATGTGATGATGTTTGCCGGAGGAGCGGTATCGTGGCAGTCGCGGTTGCAGAAGTGTGTTGCTTTGTCGACGACAGAGGCGGAATACATTGCGGCGACGGAGGCTTGCAAGGAGCTGCTGTGGATGAAGAAGCTGCTGCAGGAAATAGGACTGAAGCAAGAGCAGTATACTTTGCTTTGCGACAGTCAGAGTGTTATTCACCTTGTGAAGAATCAGACGTTTCATAGCCGGTCCAAACACATCGAGACTCGGTATCATTGGATACGGGATGTGGTTGAGAAGAAGGACGCGGAGCTTGAGAAGGTTCATACAGATGACAACGGAGCTGATATGTTCACGAAGATTCTACCAAGGGGAAAGTTTGAGTACTGCAGGCAGATCGTCGGAATGACGATATCCTCCCCATAGTTGTGAAGGGGGAGATTTGTTGGAGTGGGTGGGGTTCCCAACCTATGTGGAGAAGATCCCGGAGTGCGACGAGCGCCGTCCGATGTCGGAGAAGCTCGGGAAGTAGGCGACGCGGAGTTGCTGCTGCTGCTGCCAACCCAAAGGGAGGTTCTGGAACTGGGCCACCGAGTTCGGGCCGAACTCGGTCCCAGGCCGAGTTCTGGCCGAACTCGGTCTGGCCATTCCAGAATGTTGCCAGTAGGTTCTGGTTGCTCGACACAGAGTTCTGGCCGAACTCTGTGTCGTCGGGGCTGAGCGAAAATTTGGGATAATTTTTCACCACTGGATCAAATCAAACGGTCCAGATTTGTTGCGGGATTAGGGAGTTAAGTTGGGATTTCCAAACCCTAATCTATTGTAACACAATCGGAGAACACACAAGAAAAGAGAGAGGAAGGAGGCAAGAGTGCCATTACAACTTTGGAAGAGAAGACGGAGGATCGAAGGTGTTTTTCGAAGGAGAATCGGATTCGGGTAATCTCTACTCGTCGTTCTCGTTCTTCGTAGCCTTGTAATCATTGTTCTTGCTTCTAAGTGTTGTGGGGATCCGATTTGGATCGGGAGGAGTTTGTAGAGGGTGTAATTCTTCTATTCCATTAGTGGAGGCTTCTCAGGATTGGACTCCAATCGTCCCGTGGTTTTTTCCCGCAAGGGTTTTCCACGTCAAAAATTCTCTGTGTCTGCGTGGATTGTTTTGTGTGATTGTTTTTGGGTTCGTGCGTTGTATTGCTCGGTCCTCTCGCAGGTACTCTCCGGTTTGGGGAAAAATTTCCGCGTTTCTTTTCCAACATGTCTAACATGCATTCGAGAAAGTACTGTGTGGCATTTGTTGGAATGGATATGGTCGTTTGGAGGCATGTCTGTGCAACCTAGATTACTGCCCATTTGCTTTTACCTTTTTATAGTTACAGATGCCAAGAATTATCCTTCCACAGATTATTCACAAGATTTAGTATAGAGACGAGGAATGGTTATACATAAGCTCGGGATAAGTAGTACATTGAAGCATGGGTATCATTTGCCATTGTGAATCTTTCTTCCCCAAATGTGGAACAATTTCTTTCTAACCAATAAATCTAATGATCCAAACTTCCAAAGAACAGATGCATATCCCAAGTCCTAATCCACATAAACTTGATTATGTGGTCGCCATAATATATATATATATATATATATATATATATATATATATATATATAGGAGCGGATCAAAAGCCCCCCTTAGAAAACCTCCTAAAAAAACCCCTCACTCTCATCCGTAATTTAATGTTAATATTAATGTTAATATTAATTTTTATTTTTATATTAATGTTAATATTAATGTTAATATTAATTTTAAGGTTAAGTTTAATGTTAATTTTAGTATTTAATGTTAATATTAACATTAATATTAACACTAACATTAATATTAACATTAAATTACGGCCGAGAGTGAGGAGAGTTTTTAGGAGGTTTTCTAAGGGGGGCTTTTGATCCGCTTCATATATATATATATATATATATATATATATATATATATATGAGGAGGGATCGGGATTCCCGCTCTTAAGCATCCCCGCATGTTCTCCGAAATAGCAGTTGTTGGATCGTCTTTTTTGACCGTTCAGATTAAATCAAAATCTCGCGATTGGATAGTTTATTGATCTAATCTTAACGGTCAAAAAGACAATACAGCTGTTGCTATTTCGGAAAACATGCGGAGATGCTTAAGAACGGAGATCTCGATCCCTCCTCTTATATATATATATATATATTTTATATATATATATATATATATATATATATATATATATAAGAGGATGGGCGATTGGATTTTCATAATCTAGGGGGTCCCAAACCTGGGACCCTGGAGTGGGAAGCGGCGGTCCAACAAGCGGCAGTCCGGCCGGGGGAAGGCCGGCAAAGGGAGGAGCGAGCGCGAGTGCTGGCGGCGGAGGCGGCCAAAGCGGGGGCGGAGGCGGTTCACAGTGGGCGGCTGGTCCCGTTGTTCAAGAGGATCGAGCCCCCTGTTACTCACATTATCTATGCTGACGACCTCCTAGTCTTCCTCCAGCCCTCTATGGAAGGAATGTCCACGATCTCTGGAATTATGGGAGAATTGGAAACAATAACAGGGCTCCAATTGAACAGAGAGAAGAGTCGTGTCTACTTCAGCTCCCTCTGCTCGTTGAAGGAGGAACGTGCGAAAGCTCTGGACGTTGATAGAAGCAATCTCCCGGTGAAATATCTAGGGGTGCCTCTGACAGTCAATTATGCGCGAGATCTGGATTGCCACAGTCTGGTGGAGTATGCTCAGAGGAGGGTCGAAGGGTGGCAGGCTGTTGGCCTGTCGTTTGGTGGGCGCATCGAGCTTGTTAGATCGATAATCTCGACATTGGCTCTTTTCTGGCTCCAGTCCATTCTAGTCCCTGTCGCCACCATCCGAAAAGTGGAGAGCATTTGTGCCAACTTCATCTGGAGGGGGGCATGCATGCGATCTCTTGGGAGCAGCTCTGCCGGCCTCGGAAGGAGGGAGGGATGGGACTTAGATCCATACTGGCTATCAGGGAGGCCTCTGGGCTGAAGCTGGCATGGAGGTTCATCAAAGGTGGGTCATTATGGGCTGATTGGATGAACAGTCGGTATGTGAAGCGGGGCAACTTCTGGACCTGCTCCCTCAACAACAATCAATCTGTCACATTCAAGCATATTCTGCGCCATAGAGCTGTACTCAAATCATCCATCCGGAGGACTATGAGAGATGGAGCTGGGACTGACCTCTGACGGAATCCATGGTTAGAGCGTCAATCTCTGACTGAGATACTGGACGAACGGTCTCACAGGGAGGCTAGTAGGGGGTTGACTTGCCAGCATATTATCAGAAATAGAGAGTGGAGACCGGAGATCTACCGTCATACCATGGAGCTTGGAGAGGCTATGCGCGCGGTTGATATCGATCCGAGTCGGCCGACAGATAGCTGGACTTGGGATCCGCCGGAAGATACTGGAAGCACTGGGGAGTTCCAGTTCAATAGCTGCTACAACCTTGTGCGCCGTACTTCCCCTACTAGTGCGAACTATGACTTCATCTAGTGCAAGGGTCTGGCCCGTAAGATGCAGTTGTATCTACCGGTTGCTACTAGGCCGTCTGCTGACGAGGGACAGACTCATCTCCTTTGTGATCCAAGTTCCCAACCCGAAGTGTACTGTGTGAAGTGGACAATGAATCTATGAGACACTTGTTCTTTGAGTGTGAGGTGTCCTGGTATATGGACTGAGTAGTGCCGCAGTACGCTGGGAGGACGTGACACAGGCAGAGAGATAGGAGTCATCATCACTGGGATCTGAGATCGTAGAAGGAGGGGACAGGTTTGGTTCAAGACAGCCAAATTACGGCTTGCAGCCTCCGTCTGGCATGTCTGGAGGGAACGAAACCGACGCATTTTCGAGGGGCTAACCACCCCTCCTATAGACATTCTTCATAATATAGAATTTGATGTAAATGCTATGGCACCCTGAATAGGTGGGAGACTATCCTCGATTGTATGTTTGTTGAGTTGATTTTGGAATAATATTTACCCTTTTACCAAATATATATATATATATATATATATATATATATATATATATATATATATATATATATATATATATATATATATATATATATATATAGAGAGGAGGGATCGGGATCCCCATACTTAAGCATTCTCGCATGTTCCTCGGAATAGCAATCGTTGGATTGTTTTATGGACCGTTCAGATTAATTCCTTAAACTGCTCAATTTCTCGTGAAATTTTGATCTAATCTAAACGGTAGAAAAAACTCCAACAGCTGCCCCATGGTCCGAGGGGACGTCCCCCCGCCCCGTGGGGCCTGGGCTGACATATGTAAGCCAGTTGGACCCAAATGCCCAGCATCAATGGAGTACGTGACACCAAAGAAGGTAGGGAGTGGATTTCGAGCCTCGTTCCCTGCGGAGGAGATAGCGAAGGTGGCGGCTTTCTGGAAAAATACGTTGGTCATGAACGTGCTGGGAAACAAGTCCTTCTATGGGCAAATCCGGGTGTATGTGGCACGTGTTTGGCAGCCTAAAGGAAGCATAGAGATATTTGTGAGGGATAATGGCTTCTACTATGTGAAGTTTGGACTAGCGGAGGACGTCGTCAGGATCATCCAAGGAGGACCTTGGACATTTGATGGCAGGATGATCATTCTGAAAGAGTGGACTCCGGAACTGCGTTGTGAGAAGGAAGTCCTCAATGCTATCCCAGTTTGGATCGGCTTTCCGGAGTTCCCAGTCAGATACTGGAGCATCCCCTTGCTTATGAGGCTCGCCAGCTTGGTGGACAAACCGATCAAGGCTGATGATGCTACATCTTTTCGAACGAGGCTGATGTATGCTCGGATGTTCGTGGAGATCAGGACCGGTGGAGAGCTCCCGAGCACGTTGGACTATGAGGTCCCATCTGGAGAGGCTCTGACCCAGAAAGTTGAGTATGAATGGGTACCACCTGCATGTTCACACTGTGCATGTTTCGGACACCTCGTCAGTACCTGCTCTACCGGAGGACAGAAGACGGGGACCACTCTAGAGTCAGCGGAGGAACCTGGAACATCCAGGGAGATGGAGACTGCTAGCGGGGACGAGGGAGTCGAGGGGGTCCTACAGGAGGGGGACCAGCGGACGGAGGATGCCAGCGGACTGAGTCTGACTATCTCACCTCAAACAGTTCACCCCAGTGGGACTATGGTGACTATATCACCTCAGAAGGTACACCCCAGTGGGGCTATGATCACTTTTTCCGCACAGAGGAGTATGGTTACCAGAGGCATGATGGCATCGGAGCGAGAGCAAAAAGGAGATGCAGGTATACCCGAGAAGCGAGTCTATAGCAGGAAGAGACATGCTGGTCCTCTCCGTGACGGACGCCCCCAGAAGGAGGGTCGTTCGCCTGGCCACGACGAGCCGCTTTGTGTGGACAACCCGGCTTGAACCCTGATGCTCTCCCAAACGACGAACCAGCATACCACCACTCCTTGGTTGGAGGAGGACATGGCGTTGACGGACGTGGTACCGTCCCCGGGTACTGGTCCAGAAGGGCTTCAGGGGACCCATCCACTTAATAATTAATGACGGTTATCGCCTGGAACATAAGGGGTGCATGCTCCTTAGGGAGATGGAGAGAGATTTGTGAAGTCCTGCGCAGAGAGAAGTGTGACATCTCTGTATTACTGGAGACTAAGATTAAAGGAGAGAAGACATTATCCCGACGGACTCCCCCCCCCCCCCCCATTGGGTCCAACTTCACAATCTGGCGCTTTGCGACATGGCTAGGATTTGGGTCAGAAGGAATAGCAATGGCTGGAACGGGTATCTGATCTTGAGGTCAGAGCAGCTGGTAGCCATCTCCTTCTCTAATAAAGGTAGCTTCCGGTTCTTGCTTGGGGCGGTCTATGGCCACAATGATAGGAGGCGTCGGGAGAGCCTTTGGCAGGATATAGCCACATTGGCTGCTACTGCTGACTCCTTGCGTCTTCCGTTGCTCTTGATGGGTGATTTCAACGCTCTTCTCCACAGAAGGGAAAAGGTGGGAGGCGGACCGGTCCCAGATCCGATCCTGTACGATTTTCAGAGGTGTCTTCTTCAGTCGGGCCTTCAAGGCTTGGAACGAACGGGGCACATCTGGACTTGGCATAACAAAGCTGTTACCAAAAGAGCTGCTTGTCAGCTGGACAAAACTCTGAAAAATGGGGAGTGGTTCCGACGCTTCCCCAATTCTATGGCAGAAGGCCTGACTGCTGGGACGAGCGATCATTCCCCTATCAGGGTCAGCTTCACAGAACAGCCTCAATGGAAGTCGCGGCCTTTTCGGTACAACAACAGCTGGTTTCTCTCTGGAGGTTACGTCGAGGTTGTAGGAGAGGGTCTTCCTAGCCAACAAGGAGGCACGGCTCAGTTCCGCATGGTCCACATCCTCAACCGCACAAAAAAGGCTATTCGGAGTTGGGTGAAGAGAATGCCCAAGTCTTTCCTGGAAGACAAGGAGGCGGAACTTAGGGCCATCCAGAACGCCATGCAAACTGATATACTGGATGGATCCTTAGCGGCATGGGAGAAGGATCTGATTGGAGAAGTCAACATCCTCCGACTGCAAAAGGAGATTAGTGCGACCCAGCACGCTAAATGCTCCTGGCTTAAGGAAGGGGACCGTTGCTCCAAGTTATTCTATGATGTGATCCGGACCAGACAACATAGAAATAGTCTCTCCCATCTGCTTGATGGTGAGGGCAAACTGGTTGCAGAGCCGTCGAAGATCCAAGGGGAGGTTGTCAGGTACTAGTCAGAGTTATATTTTCAGACTGACTATCTCTCTGTGTTTTCGGATATCATTACGAAGAAACTGGTGACGCCCTATAGGAATAGCCAGTTACTAACGTCGGTCACTCTGGAGGAAGTGGAGGCTATCATCAAGAAGGCAGATCCCAATAAGGCCCCGGGGCCGGCTGGCTTCAGCAGTGAGTTCTACAAACGCCACTGGGACGCCCTGAAGATACTGGTGCTCGAGACGGTCCAGGAATTCTTCTCTGAGGGGAAGTTGCTGAAGGAGCTTAACCATACCTTCCTGACCCTTGTACCGAAGAAAGAGGAGCGACCTCGCTGGCGGACTTTCGGCCTATAGCGTGCTGTAATTATCTTTACAAACTAATTACGCACCTTATGTGCCGACGCATGGGGGGGATTATGCAGGACTTGGTCTCTCTGAACCAGGCGGCTTTCATAAAGGGGAGATCGATTGCTGAGCACAGTCTTCTGGCACATGAGATGGTGAGAGGGTTCAATAAATCAGAAGGGGAGAAGGCGTGTGTGAAGCTGGACCTGAAGAAGGCCTATGACATGGTCAATAGGGACTTCATGTGCCACCTGATGCTAGCCATGGGATTCGACGAGCGGCGGGTTGCGAGGATTAGGGAGTACATCTCGACCCCTACCTTCTCTGTACTCATCCAGGGTACTCCGTATGGGTTCTTCCGCAACAACTGAGGACTCTGGCAAGGCGACCCCCTATCACCCTACTTGTTTACACTTGTCATGGAGTACTTCACATGCCTAATGGATAAGACGGTTCACAGGGGGAGGCTGGTCCCATTGTTTAGGAGGATCGGCCCTCTGTTACTCATCTCATCTATGCTGATGACCTCCTGGTCTTCCTCCACCCCTCTATGGAAGGAATGACCACGATCTCTGGAATTATGGGAGAAATGAAAACTCTTACTAGGCTCCAACTGAACCGAGAGAAGAGTCGTGTATACTTCAGCTCCCTATGCTCTCTGAAGGAGGAACGAGCGGAAGCTTTGGGAGTTGATAGAAGCAATCTCCCGGTAAAATATCTAGGAGTGCCTCTGACAATCAATTATGCTCAGGACTTGGATTGCCATAGTCTGGTGGAGTATGCTTGGAGGAGAGTTGAAGGGTGGCAGGCTGCTGGCCTGTCGTTTGGTGGGCGCATTGAGCTAGTTAGATCCGTCATCTCGGCACTGGCACTTTTCTGGCTACAGTCTACTATGGTTCTTGTCGCCACCATCCGGAATGTGGAGAGCATTTGCGCCAACTTCATCTGGAAGGAGGGCTTGCATACGATCTCTTGGGAGCAACTCTGTCATCCTCGGGAGGAGGAGTGGGGCTTAGACCTATGCTGACTGTTAGGAAGGCCTCTGTCGTGAAGCTGGCTTGGAGGTTCATCAAAGGTGGGTCATTATGGGCTGATTGGATATACAGTCGGTATGTGAAGCGGGACAACTTCTAGACCTGTTCTCTCAACAACAACCACTCTCACTTTCAAGCATATTTTGCGCCACAGAGCTGTACTCAAATCTTCCATCCGGAGGATTGAGAGATGGAGCTGGAACTGACCTCTGACGGGATCCATGGTTAGAGCGTCAATCTTTTACTGAGATACTGGACGACCGAACAAACAGGGAGGCTAGCAGGGGGTTGACCTGCCAGGATATCATCAGAAATGGAGAGTGGAGACCGGAGGTATACTGTCATACAGTGGAGCTTGGAGAGGCCATTCACGCGGTTGGGATAAATCCGACTCAGCCAGCAGATTGTTGGACATGGGATCCGCCGGGAGTTACTGGGGGCACTAGGGAGTTTCAGTTCCATAGTTGTTACAACCTTGTGCGTCGTACTTTCCCCCCTAGCACAGACTATAAGTTCATCTGGTGTAAGGGTCTGGCTCGTAAGATGCAGCTACATGTCTACCGGTTGCTTCTTGGTCGGCTGCTGACGAGAGACAGACTCATCTCCTCTGAGATCCAGGTGCCCAATCCGAAGTGTGTGCTCTGTGAAGTGGACAATGAGTCTAAGTGACACTTGTTCTTTGAGTATGAGGTATCCTGGTATAGACTGAGCAATGCCGCAGAGCGCTGGGAGGACGCGTAACAGGTAGGGAGATTGGAGATATCATCACTGGGATCCGAGAACGCAAAAGGAGAGGGCAGGTTTGGTTCAAGACCGCCAGAGTACGGCTTGCGGCTTCTGTCTGGCATGTCTGGAGGGAACGTAATTATCGCATTTTCGAGAGGCTAACCACCCCTCCTATAGGAATTCTACATAATATAGAATTTGATGTAACTGCTATGGCAACCTGAAGGGTGGGAGACCATCCCTGATTGTATGATTGTTTGAATTGATTTTGGAATAAAATTTACCCTTTTTCCAATATATATATATATATATATATATATATATATATATATATATATATATTGCTATGAGGAGGCTGTTATGGGAGGGTTGCGTTATACTCGGGAGGGCACGGCATGCCGCGGTCTTCCCTGGAGGATAAGGAGGCCGAGCTTCGTGAGGTTCAGGAAGCTTTGCAGGCTGACATGCTGAGCGGTGAGTTGGCGGCTAGGGAGCGGGACCTGATTGCGGGGTCAACATCATGAGGCTTCAGTAGGAGATTAGTGCGGCCCAGTGGGCCAAGTGTTCTTGGCTCAAGAATGGGGATCGGTGCACCAAGTTTTTCTATGATATGATCCGTGCCAGACAGCACCGGAACAGCATCCCCAGGCTGCTTAATGGCGAGGACAGGCTTGTTGGTGATCCGGTGGAGATTCAGGAGGAGGCAATCAGGTTCTATTCTGACTTATATCAGCAAATTGATTATCCCACCACGTTCCCAGATCTTGTCACGAAGAGGCTGGTGACGCACCATGGGAATAGCTTGTTGTTGGCCCCTGTGAGATTGGAGGTAGAAGATAATGTGATGAAAGCAGATCCAAATAAGGCTCCGGGGACTGATGGCTTCTCTTCTGGGTTCTTTAGACGTCATTGGGGTGTGCTAAAGTTCCCAGTTCTGGAGGCGGTGCAGGAATTTTTCTTGGAAGGAAAGTTGCTGAAGGAGCTGAATCACACTTTCTTGACCTTGGTTCCGAAGAAGGAGGGTGTTACCTCTCTCGCCGACTTCAGGCCTATTGCGTGTTGTAATTATCTATACAAGATAATTACGCACCTCATGTGTCGGCGTATGGAGGGGATTATGCAGGGCTTGGTGTCTCGAAATCAAGCGGCTTTCATCAAGGGGCGCTCGATTGCAGAGCACAGTCTTCTTGCTCATGAGATGGTGAGGGATTTCACCAAACCGGGGGGGATGAAGGCATGTGTAAAGCTGGATTTGCGGAAAGCCTATGACACGGTCAACAGGGACTTCCTCTGCCACCTTATGCTTGCTATGGAATTTGATGAGAGATGGGTGGCAAGGGTGAGGGAGTGCATATGCTCCCCCACATTTTCGGTCCTCATTCAGGGTACTCCATATGGATGCTTCTCGAGCAACAGGGAACTGCGACAGGGGGATCCTCTCTCTCTCTGTACCTGTTCACTCTGGTGATGGAGTACTTCACTTGTATGATGGACCTGGCGGTGCATAGTAGAAAGATTGTTCCTCTTTTCAGGCAGGTCAAACCGGTGGTGTCTCACTTGATATATGCTGACGACCTCTTGGTACTCCTGCATCCATCTATGAGGGGGTTGAGGGCGCTTACAGATATTATGGAGGAGTTTGGACGGTTGTCCGGCCTGCAGCTGAATAGGGAGAAGAGTAGGGTCTATTTCAGCTCTCTGTGTACACTCAAGGAGGAACGGGCTCTTGCTCTAGGAGTGGAGAAAGGTGAGTTACCAGTGAAGTATCTGGGGGTACCGTTGTCGGTCAATTATGCCAGGGATCAGGATTGTCTCAGCCTGGTGGATTTTGCCCAAATGAGAGTGGAAGGTTGGCAGGCAGCTGGTCTGTCCTTTGGTGGCCGTATTGAGCTGGTGCGGTCTGTTATCTCTGGCATCGCTATGTTCTGGTTGCAGTCGATTCAGATTCCAGTAACTACCATTAGGAAGGTGGAGTCCATTTGTGCTAATTTCATCTGGAGGGGAGGTTTGCATGCGATTGCTTGGGAACAACTCTGTCGGACCGGGAGGAAGGAGGAGTGGGGTTGCGACCTCTTCGGACGGTTAGGGAGGCATCTGGGGTGCGGATGGCGTGGCGGTTCATCAAGGGAGGTTTCCTTTGGGCAGAGTGGCTGGCTAGCAGATATGTGCGGCGAATGAATTTCTGGTCTTGTAGGATTGATAACAATTTCTCGGTCTCATTTAAGGCTATACTTAGGTGCAGACCGGTCCTTCAGTCCGCTATTTGCAGGATTATGAGAGATGGGACGAATACTGATCTCTGGCTGGACCCGTAGATGGAAAATGGCTCCCTTCTGGAGATCTTGGAGGCTCAGATGGACAGAGAGGCGAGCAAGGGAGTGAAATGTAGTCGGATTATCAGGGATGGGAGCTGGAGGCCTGAGGAGTATCCATACACGGCTCAGTTTGGGGATGAGATTCGTCGGATCACTATTGATACTAGCCTGAGTGCGGACTCCTGGAGTTGGGTGGATCCTGGTTCGGTTGGGGGGTCAGGGATATTCAGTTTTAAAAGTTGTTATAACCTGGTCCGGATCCCACATGACAGGATTGCGGAGTATGACTTTATCTGGACGAAGGAGATTGCTCGCAAAATGCAGCTTTGTTCATACAGACTCCTTCTAGACAGGTTGATGACGCGGGATAGACTTATTAGGTTTGGGATGCAAATTCCAGACCCGAAGTGTGTTCTCTGTACGGGTGACGCGGAGTCTATGGGCCACATATTCTTTGAGTGTCCCTGGACTTGGCACATCTGGAAGGAGCAGTGCAAGCGATTGTTGGGTGGAGTTGGCAGTGCCAGAGATATCCGGGGGATCCTCAGCTGGATCAGAGATCGCCGAGGTATGGACCATGTTTGGGCCAAGAGGGCTAGAGTTAGACTTGCAGCAACAGTTTGGCATGTCTGGAGGGAGCGCAACAGGCGTATCTTTGAAGGACTGGCTACTCCGCCAGTAGAAATTCTACATAATATAGAATTCGATGTATCTGTAATGGCCCCTTAACTGGGGAGAAAATGTGAGAATAGTGTATTGTAATACCGATACCGTGATTTGCATGGAATAAAATTTACCCTCCAAAAAAAAAAATATATATATATATATATATATATATATTGCAAATGACCTCTAGCCTAGTGGTTAAGAGAGATGCATGCGGCCCGAGTGGTCAGGAGATCGATTCCCGGTGGGAGCTATATATATATATATATATATATATATATATATATATATAGGTGAGAGACATCCATCATATTTGTCTGGGTTCGAGTCAGGGTAGGAGCGTATTATTTCCTCCATCTAATAAATAAATGATGGGAGTGGGGAAATGAACCCCATGGATACAGTGGTGCAGGTCCTCCGGGACGGGTAATGGAGCAGGTCTACGGTTCTACAGGCCGGGCTTGGTATGCCTTCGGGCCGGGCTGTGTGAGTTGTATGAAGTCCCATGCATATACACCATGCATATACACCGTGCAAGTATAATATGTCGAGTATGATGGAAACTAAATTTACCCTCCATATATATATATATATATATATATATATATATATATATATTTTTTTTTTTTTTTTTAGGAAGAGGATATGCCTCTAGCTGACAAGTTTCCTCTCTCTCTCTCTCTCTCTCTCTCTCTCTCTCTCTCTCTATATATATATATATATATATATATAGAGAGAGAGAGAGAGAGAGAGAGAGAGAGAGGAAACTTGTCAGCTAGAGGCATATCCTCTTCCTGCAGTTTCTGTTGAAACTTTATGAGCTCCTCTACCTGAGGCAGCAGTCTTTTCCATCTTCAAATTTCATTGCCATGAATTTGTTAACTAAATAGATCTTTGACATTTTCATCGGCCTTGAACTGTTTTTCGAAAGAGTTTCAAATATTTCTAACATTTTCCGTCTTGCTTTAGGATTATGCTAAGGAACATCCAAGAAATTGAGGATATTAGCAATTTGCATAGATTATTATATATCTTCCACTGTTGGTGTGTAGTCAAAGCAGCAGCAACGAATTCAACATTGTCCGTTACTAGAATTTATGGTTCTGCTTCAGTCAGAACATACTCCACATTAACAAGTTGGACATTAAGGTTTATCTTCCTCTTCCAATTGTTATATTATTCTTCGTCGAACATTGCTAGCTTGCAAAAGCTTGTGTTTAGTAGACTTGTACGGACTTCCATCACTTGGCGTGATAATAGATTTGAGATTCTCGTAAACTTTGTGAACCACAAGAATCTCGCTTTGAGAATGTTGTCGATATTCTTGAAATCTTCGTAGAAGTCTTGAAAGACTAAACCAGAAATGGTTATCAAACAGCAAGTAGATCTAGCATCCTCCTTCACTCTCCATTTTCTCCATTGCACCAAGAATGCCAATCTTTTTTTTCACGGGCCTGCCAGGACATGACCCATGCATGGGCCTCATGTGCATCATCACTTCATCTACTTTCCAAAATGGTTAACACAGATGTACACACTAGAATCAAGAAAATGCATATATAAACTAGTAAACTCTCACCTCAATCAGGTGCGGGAGTAAAGCTTGGGGTTTCACGACTCGACGATGGAACGTCCTCTTCTTGGCCCACATAATGGTCCAACCTCATCCTAGTAGAACACAAACACTGGATAGCTCTGCTACAACTTGTCCCGCCACGACCCATGAGCCCACATGACATGACATGGGCATGGGCCTCATGTGCATTTTGACTTGGGCGTACTTGCCAAAATGGTTAAGCCGGATTTATACATGAGAGACGAGCATTCAAATATAAAACCAATAAAACTCTCATCTCATACCACTCGCTAACCCGGATTTACACATTGAGACATAAACCAATCAAACTCTCATCTCATACCAAATCTCTCGTACCCGATGTGGGACTAAATCTTGGGATTTCACAACCTATCAAGCACAATATAACATTGACCTCTTTGCTAATCCAATCAAACCCCCCTCACCATAAATGTCCCTTTATGTCCATAGTTCATGGTATAAGTCTATTAGTGGTTCTACATCTTTCCATGTCAATAATTGACATAGCAAGAAAGGTCCTAGTTGCTTGTTATGAGAACTATTTAAATACAGAGTTAATATATAATGAATCGGATAAGGATTAAGGATCAGATGGCAAAAGCAAACCCTAAATTCAAGACTTCTCCAATCACCCTCTAAGAGCCTTTCTTAGTTCTTATGTTCCCAACCCCAATGACAGAAGAATGACAGAAAAACGATAAGCCAAAATGGGATCTCGAAGAAAGATTCATCAAACTCTATGTCAAATGCATCTTAGGGTATGTAAAACACAACCCGAAATATACAATACAAAGGGAGCCTTTCCATGTTCTACATTTTCATTTCATTCAGCATGCCAACTCAGCTATCAAGGAGACAATGAAGTTGCAAATGCTAATTGGCACCACATTGTTTGATATGCTACCAAAATTTTATATTTCATAATGTAGTGGTTTCGTTGCACACATATATATATATATATATATATATATATATATATATATGGAAAAAGGGTAAATTTTATTCCAAAATTAACTCATACAATCTTACAATCATGAACAGTCCCCCACCCATTTAGGGTGCCATAGCAGTTACATCAAATGCTATATTATGAAGAATGCCTATGGGAGGGGGGGGGGGGTTAGCCCCTCGAAAATGCGACGATTTCGTTCCCTCCAGACATGCCAGACGGAGGCTGCAAGGCTAATCTGACAGTCTTAAACCATATATGCCCCCTCCCTCTGCGGTCTCGTATCCCGGTAATGATGGCTCCAATCTCTCTGCCTGTGTCACATCCTCCCAACGCTCTGCGGCACTGTTCAGTCCAGATATACCAGGACACCTCGCACTCAAAGAACAAGTGTCTGATAGATTCATTATCCACTTCACACAGTTTACACTTCGGGTTGGGGACTTGGATCCCAAAGGAGATAAGTTTGTCCCTCGTCAGCAGACGACCAAGCAGCAACCGGTAGACACACAACTGCATCTTGCGGGCCATACCCTTGCACCAGATGAAGTCATAGTCCGCGCTAGTAGGAGATGTACGACGCACAAGATTGTAGCAGCTATTGAACCGGAACTCCCCCGTGACTCCAGTAGCTTCCGGCGGATCCCAGGTCCAACTATCTACCGGCTGACTCGGATCAATATCAACCGTGCGGATAGCCACTTCAAGCTCCAAAGTATGGCAGTATACCTCTGGTCTTCACATTCTATTTCTGATAACATGCTGACAAGTCAACCCCCTACATGATCTCCTCCATGCGCCGGCACATAAGGTGCATAATTATTTTGTAGAGATAATTACAGCACGCTATAAGCCGAAAGTCCGCCAGCGAGGTCGCTCATTTCTTAGGCACTAGGGTCAGGAAAGTATGATTTAGCTCCTTCAGCAACTTCCCCTCCGAAAAGAACTCATGGACCGCCTCAAGCATCGGAACCTTCAGGGCATCCCAATGGCGTTTGTAGAACCCACTGCTAAATCCATCCGGCCCCGGGGCCTTGTTGGGATCCGCCTTCATGATGATAGCCTCCACCTCCTCCAGAGAGACCGACGCGAGTAGCTGGCTATTCCCATAGGACGTCACCAGCTTCTTTGTAGTGATATTTGAAAACACAGAAAGATAGTCTGAAAATATAACTCAGAGTAGTACCTTATAGCCTCCCCTTGGATCTCTGACGGCTCTCCAACCAATTTGTCCTCACCATCAAGCAGGTGGGAGAGACTGTTCCTGTGCTGTCTGGTCCGGATTACGTCATAGAAGAACTTGGAGCATCGGTCGCCTTCCTTGAGCCAGGAGCATTTAGCGCGTTGGGCCGCACTAATCTCCTTCTGCAGCCGTAGGATGTTGACATCCCCAATTAGTTCCTTCTCCCTAGCCGCTAAGGGCCCGTTCAGCATATCGGATTGCATGAAATTCTGGATGGCCGGAGTTCCGCCTCCTTATCTTCCAGGGAAGACTTGGACAGTCTCTTCACCCAACTCCGAATAGCCTTCTTCGTGCGCTTGAGGATGTGGACCATGCGGTACTGTGCCGTGCCCCCTGCTGGCTAAGAAGACCCTCTCCAACAGCCTCCAAGTAACCTCCCGAAAGAAACCAGCTGTTATTGTAACGGAAAGGCCGCGACTTCCAGGTAGGCCGCTCTGTGAAGCCGATCCTGATAGGAAAATGATCGCTCGTCCCAGCAGCCAGGCCCTCTGCCATAGAGTTTGGAAAGCGACGAAACCACTCCCCATTTCCCAGAGTTGTCCAACTGACAAACAACTCTGTTGTTGACAGCTTTGTTATGCCAAGTCCAGATGTGCCCAGTTCGCTCCAAGCCCTGTAGGCCCGACTGGAGAAGACACCTCTGAAAATCATACAGGATATGATCTGGGACAGGTCTGCCTCCCACCTTCTCCCTTCTGTGAAGGAGAGCGTTGAAATCACCCATCAAGAGCAGCGGAAGGTGCAAGTAGTCAGCAGTAGCAGCCACTTTGGCTATATCCCTCCAAAGGCCCTCCCGACGCCGCATGTCGTTGTGGCCATAAATCGCTTCCAGCAAGAACCGAAAACCATCCTTATTAGAGAAGGAGATGGCTATCAGCTGCTCCGACATCAGGACCAGATCCCCGTCCCAGTTGTTGCTATTCCATCTGACCCAGATCCTAGCCATGTCGCATAGCGCCAGATTGTGTAGTTGGGCCCAATGGGGGGAGTCCATCGGGATAGTATATTCTCTCCTTTAATCTTAGTCTCCAACAATACAGAGATGTCGCACTTATCTCTGCGTAGGACCTCACAAATCTCTCTCCATCTCCCTAAGGAGCATGCACCCCTGACGTTCCAGACGATAACCGCCATTAATTATTAAGATGGTGGATCCCCTAAAGCCCTTCTGGACCAGTACCCGGAGATGGTACCACGTCCGTCGCCACCATGTCCTCCTCCAACCCAAGAGTGGTAGTATGCTGGTTCGCTAATTGGGAGAGCATCAGGGCCCAAGCCGGGTTGTCCACACAGAGCGACTCGTTGTGGTCAGGCGAACGGCCCTCCTCCCGGGGGTGTCCGTCGCGTAGAGGGCCAGCATGTCTGGTATATAGGATTTATTTTGCTTGGATAGATACAGGTGCAACTTTACTTGTAACTAAATCCAGAATACTTGCAACATAGTCTACAAAGTTAAGTTGCGATAAGAGTAGCACAAATTTACATAATAGGATATTAATAAAAGGGCACCTTCAAAAGCATGCACTAGAGTTGTTTCTTTTCCCAATTTGTGTATCAGATTGATCGGTTTCACTCAAAACAACCTAACACACTATTAATCTTTCCAACTTGTCCCAAATAACTCGTACCCATAAATTATGCTCTTCGTGTTGCAGATGTGGTTGCATGCAACCAAACAGCTGTAATACGACATCACTTGCAGAAATAAACGTCACTTGCATGGGTTGATTGGTTGGACACACTTGCTACATTACAAGTGGTATCCAATACCACTTGTCTCAAGTGATATTGTATTATAGTTGTTTAGTTTGATACACCGTTTGTATACAATATCACTTATCTCAAGTGATGCATTGTAGTTGTTTAGTTTGATACACCATTTGTATACAATATCACTTATCTCAAGTGATGCATTGTAGTTGTTTAGTTTGATACTTCAGCATCACAAGATCGCTTGCAGTAAATGGTCTCTACTTAGTCTCTACTTATGCAGATGCAAGTATCCTCAATCAAGCATTTCATGCATGCAACATTACTTGCTGCAAGTGGTGTCGCACTGCAGCTGTTTGGTCACATGCAACACCAAAAGCAGCACCAACTTCCTAACCAATAGGTAGAAAATATTAGGGACATAGGACAGCGATTAATAACTCGATAAGAGTTAATTGGGTGAACCTGGTCCACATTGTCACACTTCATAAGAAAAGGGCGGTTAAATGTACATTTCTTTGGCATCCGGCTACTAATATGTCATAACCTACAAATAAAGTTTCAATTGTTTTTGTTACAACTTTACTTGCAGACTATATGACAAGTATTGTGGAGCTTCCTTGCAAACAAAGCCGCACACCTAGGTAGCCAAATAAAATAAAAAGTTGATAGTACATTTGCAATGCAACCTTATTTGCAACGAATCAATTGTAACTAGGAGCTTGCAAACATATTCTCAACCAACCACTACATTCGGTTTTGAAACATCAGAAGCCAATTGATGAACAACCAAAGCACCAAACAACGAAACAAAGCAGAACTAGAGATCTAGGTATTTGCATGAGAGGTTAAAGGAAGGGCTGTTGATATGTGTGGATGTGGAAGCACATATTCAGGTAGCCACAACTTTGGCATTACTTAAGAGAGTGTCAGCTACTTAATGTTTGGAGGTAATGTTATTGGCTATTTTGACAGCACATTGCTTTCATCTTATTTCAGACTACTAACTAAGATATGGAAATGAATCCTCACTTCAAGTAAATCTTGCAACTTTACTTGCAGCCAACCAAACATGCCCTTCCACTGCAACAACACCTGCATCTAACCAAACAGACCCTAACCACAACTAAAAACACAAAAATAGTAAGGGAAGGGAGGCAGAACTACCCTTAGGTTTGCACAAGATAACTGTTATAAGAAGATAATGTCATATTTTCTCAAAAGAGAGAAAGAAGAAGAAGAAGAAGAAGAAGATAATGCCATAGTCGAAGTGAACAAACAATATAATCAGTCCTGCATTATAGACAACCAGGAAAAGTAGAAACAACTGGTAGCCTCCATCAGTGCAGTATTCTAGAGTATACCTTTACATTTACAAAATCTAGGTTCACTCCGATACACAACCATATAACCATATAACTCATTCTGTCCCCAGTGTGGATGGCGGTGCCAATAGAGCTATACCAATGAATCTCCCATTAGCCCTGTCAATCAATCCCCTAAATAACCACCTATTAATCTTCAGATAGTAATTTATACTTCCACACACGCACGTATCTATCAAAATCATTGTTTGCACTATAAAATCCAGACATAAACATGGACCAATAGTAGATTTAACACTTGGCACCAACCAACCAACCCCAGGAAACAACATAATTAACACTCCTTTATGCCTAGTTGCAATCAGCTTGCTCTTAAATCAGCAAACTTTTGCAGGCCAAGTCAACAGCAAACTTTTTGCAATCTACGTTTGACTGATTCAAAAAAATTGAAACCTACAACAGGATCCATGCAAATCTCATTTTTGTTCAATACGAGCTGCTGAACAGAAATAGTAATAGACAAACACCGTCAAATCAGCTATCCTAAACCCTAATGAGCTGCACTTGATGCCAAATCCACTTGATCAAAATTCTGCAATCCCCATATAAAAGACACAAACCATAACCTCATATTCCAACCCCACAAGTATTCTTGTAGAGTAACGCTACAAGTATTGTGGGTCACACTTTAGGCATGTTTGGTTGAATATATTTTGTTTAGCTAGTTGCAGGTGCAATGACATTGCTACAATACTTGCAACGTAGTCTATAAAGCTAAGCTGAGATGAGAGCGCCACAGTTTTACTTACCTGTAGGGTATTAGCAACTAAGCACCGCAAAAGTATGCATTTAATTCCTTTCTTTCCCTTTATGTGTCTTATATTGGTCCTAATCCATTATTAGTGACTCCTACCCATCTCTAATAACTCATGCTCATTAATTAGGCTCTTGTGGCTGCAGATGTTGTTGCATGTAACCAAACAACAACAGTGCATCATCACTTGTAGCAAGTGATGTTGCCTGCATGGTTAATTTGGTTGGTTGCACTGTTTTTGCATTGCAATTGCCATTGTGTACTATCACCTACTGCTAGTGATGTTGTACTGCATATATTTAGTTTCATACAATGGCAGTTGCAGCTGCACTTGCAACAAGTGGTGTGGTGCTTCATGATGCTCTACTTCTACTGATTCAGTAATTGCCCCCAAGAAAACAAGTCGTACATGCAATACCACTTGCTCCAAGTGATTAATAATGGCGAGGTCATTACAACCGGTTGACTCGTTCCATGTGGCGCCGGTGACAAGGAAAGATAGGGGTTAAATGCATGTTTCTGAGATATCCGGCTACCAATAGCCAACAAGTAAAGACCTCCTGCTACTAATAGCCTACAAGAAAGGATTGATTGTCATCCTCATAACTTGCAGTCTAATGCAAGTAAAGTTGCAACCACACCTAGCCAAACAAAATACAACCGGATTAGGAGCAACTAAAACTGCAATGGAACTTTATTTGCAATCAACCAAGCATAGCTGAAATTTTGCATATGTATATTTCTAAACCACTACAAATGGTTTTGAAATATTAAGAAGAAATATCAAGTCAGTTGCAGCTGCACCAGTAACAGAAAACAAGAGAAATTTAGGGAATGGGCAAAACATATTAAGGGCAGAGTTAAATTTGCATGTGTGGCGTGGAAGCACCAGAGTCAGGAAGCCGTAACTTTTGGCATTAGTTAAGAGGGTAGCAGCCATGGTAAGTCAAAGGTGTGCCTCGCAGAAAGGCGCAGCAGTTGCGCCTCGCCCCTCACTAGGCGAGGCCCCTTTCTCCGGACGCGTCTTTCATCAAGGCGCAACCAAGAAAATGCGTGCCTAGACGCACCTTATAGTTTTTTTATATATATACAAAAATATTTGAGGCATGGAATGATGGAAATAACCCTTACCTCATATAAGTGGGAAGGATATAGCCCTTCCACGGTTGCCAAAATTAGTTACAGTTGAACAAGAAAAACTAAAATTTACTAAAAACGTGGTAAGTAGAATACAAACTCTTGTTAGTTCAGTTGATTATTGCTGCTATTACTGCTCTGCTAGTTCACTTGGTTATGTTTTAACATATTTTTGTTGTTTTTAATATGTTATTTACTTTTATTTTTTATAATACTAATTTATTTATGTATATTTTTTTTATTTTTGTGTCCCGCTTCGCTCGGACGCGCGCCTTAAGTGCGCCTTGCACCTCGGACAATATGGACCATTTGTGCCTCAAGTGCGTCTTGCGCCTTTGGCTACCTTGGTAGCAGCTACTTAAGAGTTAGGAAGTAAAGTTGCGGCTATTCTGACATCAGCGTTACTTGCACCTATGTGCATGAACTGCACATCAACTTTTGAGCTTCCTTGCAAACTGCAACTAACCAAATGATGGAAAGGGATCTTTGCTGCAACTAAAGCTTGCAAATTTACTAATAGCCAAATCTCAACCAAACATGCCTTCAGTTGCAGAGTGAAAATAAAGTTTCTTTTAGGAGTGACGAGTCGAAGTTGATCGGATATACTGAGTCGCAATATGCTTGGACCTGCTATGAACCGTCGAATTATTACCGAGGTGAATAGCACTCTAACTATCACATACCAAAGTATATTGCGCATGTTTTAGTTACTATTGCTCATGTTATAGTTGCAGCTCCTTCAAAAACAACTTTGGGCACAACTCCTTGCATGTCTCCGTCAAAAATATCTTTGGGCACAACTCCTTGCATGTCTTCATCGCTACAATGAACTTTGCCTCCATCGTGGACGAGTCCACGCAGTTCTACAACCACGACTGTCAGGCCATTGCTTCTCCTGCGAACATCATGAGGTGGTCTGATGTCAATCTCTTGGCGTCGACTTCCCCCGTCATAAATGCATCGGTGTATTCGATCAACTTCGGCTCATCCCTGCCAAAGGAAAGCCTCCAACTGGAAATGCCCTAGGGATACCGGAGCACCCACTTGACCGTGCTCCAATGTTCTCTCCCCGGATTGGAGAGATATTGGCTCACCATTCCGACTACATGAGCATTTTTCAGTCTTCTATAAACCATAGCATTTATTAAGTTGCCTACCGTCGAAGCGACACATTTTCCATTATTGTTTTCTCCTCGGTCGATGGACATTGCTCAGTACTAAGCTTGAGGTGATCTGTAAGCGGGGTGCTCACCTTCTTTGAAGAATCCATACCGAACCTCAGAAGCACCTTCTTTATGAACTTCTCATAGGACAACCACAACATTTTAGAACCCCCCCAAACTTATCTCCATCCCGAGAATTGTCTTCGATGTGCCTAAGTCATTTATAGAGAGAGTCATGTCCAACCGTCGCTTCAACTCTGTTATCCTTGAAGCATGGCGACATACTAGCAACATGTCGTCTACAAAGAGCAAAATAATAAAGAAGTCATCCTTGGAAAAGTACTTCATGAACATGCAGTAGTCTAACGTCATCTTGGCATAACTATGCTTTCCTATAAACGACTCGAACTTCATGTACCATTTTCGCAGAGCCTGCTTCAAATCATAGAGACTTCTTTAGTCGACAGATCGTATGCTCCTTTCCCTTCTTAACAAAACCCTCGAACTGTTCCATATGTAACTCATATAAATCATACAAACTCGTATTTATGAACTTCATGTACCACTCCTTGAACTTCACGTACCACTCTCACGGAGCATGCTGATCATAGAGATTCTTCTTTAGTCAGCATACAATCAACTCCTTGCCCTTCTCACCAAAACCCTTGGGTTGCTCCATGTGCAACTCTTCCAAATTAGCATGGAGGAAGGTCATCTTCACGTATATCCGCTCAACCTCCAAATCGAGACTCGCTGTCAAACCCAACACATGTATGAACGACATCTTGACGACCGACAAAAAAAAAATTATCAAAATCTACGTCATTTCACTATTGTAGCCCTTAATAACCATTCTCGCCTTGTATTATGAGCGAGTAGCATCTTCTTCCTACTTCACTCTAAATACCCAACGATTCTTCAAAGTCCTCTTGTCCTTTGGCAACCACACTAGATCATAAATATTGTTTGAATGCATGGAACTCATCTCCTTCTATATTGCCTGTATCTACTCCTACTTATTCTCGTCCTCCATCGTCTTTGTAAAACTTTCGGGTTCTCTCCTGTCAGTCAATAGCAGGTACTAACCAAGTACCTCCCTGAAAGTCTAGTACCTCCTTCTACATTGTCTACATCTACTCCTGTATATTCTCGTCCTCCACCGCCTCTACGGAACTTTCAGGTTCTCTCCCGCCAATCAATAGCACATACTCATCGGCCAAGTACCTCCCTGATGGTTGACATGCTCTAGTACTTCCTCAATGGAGCCTCTACTGTATATTGTTGTCCGTCAACAGCTTCATCTTCTTTGAGAACTGACTCATATGCATCCTCATTCTCTTGAAGATTTTCTTGACCATCGTTAGCACGCTGATGATCAAATTATGAGTATCCTAATGTACTGGCTTCTCGATGTCCGAAAAATCTGCAGTAATAGGGGAATTGTCTTGAACTGAGCTGGCTTGATCTCGAGCAAGTCTTCAGCCTCATAAACATCTTGGATTCCTGAATGACAATTACAGTCTAATCCTCGATCAATATCACATCTTAGTGTAAGCTTCTTCCCTGTTGGATCGTAGGGCATGTAGCCGTATCCGATAAAGATGTATTGCTTCGTTTTTGCCTCAAGCTTAGACCTCTCATCCTTCGGTACATGAACGAAGGTTTTGTATCCAAACACTCACAGGTGATTGTATTATAGCTCATTATTATACCATATTTTCTCAAGTGCATCATCCTGCAACGGAGCACTAGATTAATAATATAGCTATAATATATAAAGTGACACCCTAATAAATGCTCGATAATTTTATTTTTGACAACAAACACCGCACCCTCCCTACGCACCCTCCCTACTAGTGTCTGATTCATCGGTACTGCTATACCATTAAGTTGAGGCATCTTTGACAGAGTTTTCTAGTGTCGTATTGCTTGCTTTTTGCCATAAACATCAAAAGAACGTATGTACTCACCTCCATTGTTGGAGCAAATGCAGTTCACCTTCCTACTGATCTTTCTTTCAAGGCCTCAAACTTTTTGAAACTGTCCAGTACATGATCCTTACTTATTTAAGGTGAAAACTCAAACCTTCTTGGAACAATCATTAATAAATGGTACGAAGTAAGAAGCATCGCCAGTAGTTTTTTACTTTCAATGGACCATGGTCGTCCAACTGAATCAACTCAAGCAACGTCCGCTTCCTCGAAGATAGGTGACTATAAAACGACATCATGTGCTACTTTCTAGCCATATAGTGTGGGCATGTCTCCAACTTCGCAAGCTTCAAACCTGGAAGCGCTTTCCAATTTGCTAGGTAGGTCATCCCTTTCTCACTGATATGACTGAGTTGCATGTATCACAGCTCGGTAGATGTATCACTGACTGCATTGACCTCATGTTGGCCCATGTGTGTTTCCTTCCATGTAGTAAAGATAGGACCTCTTGCTTTCGCTGACAGAAACCATTGAACCCTTCGTAACCTTCCACTAATCATTCCGAAAGAGACTTGAGAACCATTCATTATCCAGCTTCCCTACCAATAACAGTTTAAAGCGGATGTCTCGAATGTGGCGAACTGTCCTGAGAACCAAAATAGTTATTGATTTTCAAGTGTACATCTCCAATGGTGGTCACCTTAACACATTTTCCTTGCACATCTTTAGCACTCCACAGTCACTTGTCATGCAAGTAACAAATAGTGGCCTATTGTGAAACTCGTGCATGGGAGCCCTTGAGTCCACCAACCAACTGTTGCTATCGCAGTAACTTCATCACCTACAATGATAATATTGCCTCCATGCACTGAAGTTGTTGATGTAGTGTTCTCGTTTTGCTTTCTTTTGTTGCCCTTCTCTCTCATCCCAGCAAAACAATTCATTTTAATATGACCCTATCTTGCATGATAGCATTCACTCTTCGTACTGATCCTTTGACTTTTCTTTGCTCGTCCCTACCATTTGAACCAAGGTTCAAAGTATCGGTATCGGTATCGGTATCGGACATTTTGTATGAGTATCGGTATCGGCAGTATCGGCAGTATCGGCGGTATCGGATCGGAATATCGGATTTTTTGGTATCGGCAATATTAAATAATTACTAATAAATTAGTAAACATTTAAAAAAATAGTTTACATATTTATGTATTATTTAAATATTTTTTGTGTTAATTTTTATTATAATTGAATGAAACAATAGTCACCCTTGCTTATAGAAAAATTTTGTGTGTGTGTGTGTGTATATATATATATATATATATATATATATATATATATATATATATATATTAATTATTGTATGCAATATTTTGTAAATTTTATGGCTTGTATATATAGAAAAATTTACAAAATATTGTGTACAATAATATATATATATATGAGCCAGTTGCGCGGTGGCGCACCGGTAAGACCGCTGGCACTCGGGGTAAGGGCGCGGGTTCGAGCCCCTACTCCCACGGGGGCGGCTGGGTGGCGTTGTCCACGGCCTCCGGGCCAAGGCTGGTTGGGTGACGTTGTCCACGGACCTTGGTTTTGAAAAAAATTATATATATATATATATATATATATAAAATATATATATATATATATATATATATATATATATGAATTTGCATATTTGAAAAATATTACATACAATAAATAGTTGCAGGTTCGAATCTTGTGCCTAAATTTGGTTCATATTTTTTTTAATAAGGCCACCTGGCCCACCTCCATCTTGTTCAGTCACATCCCCTAAATTTTTTAAGCATCAAAATTTGAGGGCCCTTAAAATTTTCAAATCGTAGATGCATATCAGCCCTCAAGAGAGAGAGGAGGAGAGAGAAGATGCTGACAGTAAGTTTTTAAATCATAGATGCATCTTAGCCCTTGAATTTTTTAAGCATCAAAATTTGAGGGCCATGAGGAAGCATTGAAAATTTTATAACTCTGCCATGAGGCAGTGGATGTGATGGATCAGTACTCCTTTCCATCTTTTCAATGCTTCCATTTTTCAATGCAGCCATCCCATTTATGAGCATTTCTCTCTCCACTCTTTCTCTTCTCTCCATTAAACACACCACACAAGCTAAGCCCACACTCCAACCACCACCATCATCACACACTCCACTCCTTTTCTTCCTGGAGACAGCCCTCCACCGTCGACCGTCTGCCGACATCCCCGAGCTCCACCAAAAACCACTCCCCGCCCTCGCCATCGACCTCCACTCGATCGACTCTGACCTCCTCCATCGCCCCACGGCCGCACACCACCGTGAAGCCACCGCAGGTCCGCAGGTAATTTTCCAAGTCGACTGAGGCCAGTGGATTGATTTTCGTTTTTTCTTTTGAATTATTCATTTTTTTGGAAAAAAAATTGTTCGTATCGGTCTGTATCGGTCCGTATCGGTTATGTATCGGCCGATACAGACCGATACAATATATTTTTTCTCTGGATCGGCCGATACCGATATTTTTTATCAGTATCGTATCGGACTTGGTCAAAACCGATCCGATACGGCCGATACGTATCGGTATCGGCCGATACTTTGAACCTTGATTTGAACTCCGACTTTTGCTCTCCCCCAGGATATTTGACACTAACACCTCGTATTGTGATGAAGAAGACGTGCCCAAAGATTTTCTTTGCATCTCATTATTTAACACCCTACTATTGGCAAACTCATGATAGCTTCGAGAGCAAAAGTGATCATAGAAACCCGTAAGATTTTCCACGAGTTCGACAAAATACCCAACAACAAAAGTCTATAGAGCTCGTCATCGAATTTTACCTCCATTGCTGATAGTTGATCAAGCATACCCTACAACCCATTCTAATTGATATATCGTCATTGTACCTTAGACCCATCATAAGTTCAGAAACGACTTGTTGATGTCGGTCTTATTGGCATATAAGGGCTCAAGTCTTATGTAGGGATATATAGGGATAAAGAGATTCAAAACGATGTGGGCCTCCTCTGAATATCTTTTGAATATGTGGAACTATGAACATCCAAAAATGCCCAAAATTAGGCCCGAACCTGCACATCCCATGCACAATCGGATTTTCGACCCCAACTCTGCCCCCCGTCGAAGTCGGAATTCCGACCGGCCCCATGCGAAATTCCAACTAGCCTTTTCCTTTCGTTGTTTGGCTCACAACGACTCTGGCGATCCTCTCGCCCTTCCCGAGCTTCCTCAACGTACGAGCAACAGTCGTCGCCTTCCGGAATGACCACCAAGTTAGACCTGTCAATGGATAGTCGAAAATTCGAATCTGATTCGATTCCGTATCCGAACTTTCGGATATTATACGAAATTTCGGATATCCGAATATTTTTCGGATATTATCTTTTTTCGGATACGAATTCGGATATTAAAGTATTCGAATCCGTTAATATCCGACTCGACTTTAAATTGCAAATTTCGGATATTGGATTCAAATATCCAAAATTTTATATATCTATTCTTCTATATAATAGAAAAACTTGGATGGTGAAAATTTTGAATTCCGAAAATACCCTTGCATGTCTATACTAATTAAAAATTGTTCATTAATTTAATAAAGACAACTTAATAATTACGAAGACTACCCTTTGGTCTTCCTAAAGAGTCTTCTAAGTTAATTAAAAGAATATTAAAATACGTGCAAGGCACGGGAACATATGCTAGTATTATAGTATAATGTATATGTAATATATATTAATTACTATAGAAGATTAAAGGATTTTATTCTCAACCGACTTTTACATAGATCGATTCATTTATTACTTTTCTACTCTATATTATAATATAATTATATATAATAGTAATATATTATATATATATATATATATATATATATATATATATATATTCGACTCAAATTGAGCATGTTTAGAATTTTCAACAGAAGATGAAAGGGCTCAAATAGTGCAATATGTAGAGCAAATGAATTTAGCATTCTTGGAATTTTTAACAAAAGACGAAAGGGCTCAAATAAAGCAATTGAATTTAGTTTCGGATATTCGGATAATAACTAGATTTTTAATATTTCGGATATTCGAATAATAACATTCGAATTTTTTTAGCTAATCGGATCGGATATTATCTGATATCCGCTAAACTAGACGGATACGAATTCGAAGTGTCAAAAGATATATCCGTTCGAATATCGGATCAGATTCAGATATTACAAAAAAAAATCGGATACAGATACAGATATTGCCCTATCCGTACCGATAAGCATCCCTTGACACCCCTACTCCACGTAGACGGGAACCATTCCAACAGCAACAACAGTTGCACATAAGTCCTTACCAACAACCCATAAGCGAAATAAAGATTTGCACAAGATAACTATTTACAATAAGATAGGATCATAGTTCAAGAGAAAGAAGAATAAAACGAGAATGCAACGAGAATGCAGATAGACAAGCATTAAGGGTTTGCAACCTAAACAACCAAGAAAAGTACAAACACTCAGTATCCTCTGTCAATGTACACTATTTTTCGAGGCATGCCTTAAATTCATAAATTCTTGGGTTCACTCCAGTACACAACCATATAATCCCTTCCACCCCCAGCTAGGATGACGGTGCTAATAGACATATAAGCAAAAACCTCCCATTTATGTCGCCATCCGATCCCCTAAACGTAACCATCTCTTCAACTATTAGTATTAACTTATACATCCATAAATAATGATAGTTTCTCATGATCTTGGTTTGCACTGTAAAAGCCACAAAAACCAGCACTTATAGTGGCTCAAAACTTGAATCCGACCAACCAATCCCAGCAAACATCCCAAGTAATACTCCTTTATGCCTAGCTGACAATTTCGAACAAATATCAATTTCTTCTAAAAACGCAAGCAACCTGAAACTTCTCGCGGTGGATGTCTCGACTAATTGAACAAATCCGAACCAACCACAGGTTCCACTTCAAACCTCATCTGGACTCAGTACCAGCTGTTGAATAGAACTGGTAGTAGACAATTACAATCACAATCAGCTCTGCCTAAACCCTAGTATTTTGCACGCTAAACCGACTCCACTACATCAAAAAAAGGATCAAAATTTGGCACCAGGGAACCCCAAATGTCCCAAATCGTAACCCTTCCAACCCCATAACTTGCAAACTAATGCTACAAGTATTGTGGAGTCCACTTTACAACTTAAGCTGCAAAAAAAACACACGTCGTGCTAATGTTGTATAATGCATATGCTCCGACTGAACTACTAAAGTTTCGGTTTCCAAATGGGCAAAAGAAATTCCAAAAGGTCAGCGACTGCAGCTGGACCATTTGACACACAGAAACCATACTCAATAACTCCACATCGCAAAGCGCCGAGAGTCTTGCAATCACGAGCACGATACGAACACGACGCGGACGTGGCGACAAGGAGACGACACCAAATTTGCAGTGTCCGTGTCGTGTCGCGTCGTGTCCACTGCGTGTAGCAAAATCGTGCTTTCGAAATCCCAGTCAATGCTACAGTAAGACCCCCAAACCAGAGTGACAGCAGATCGAAACCATCAAAGCCTGCTCCTTTATGCCAAATTCCAAACCAAGCTACCCCTCGATCAATAAAGAACCGAACTTCATCGCTCCGGAACCCTAAATTGAACCGCCGGAGCCGTAACCCTAGCTTCCGACGCCGTTAACGGACGAAACCGGCACCAAAATCGCACAAAACTCCAGAGCAAAATTTGATTTGACGGGGGGAGTGAGGGAGGGGGCTCACCTGAATCCATGGATTAGGGTTAGGGTTTCGTCTCCGGCGGTTGGGATCTCCGTCTCCGCCGGTTCCAAAACCGGTCTCCGGCCACCGAATCTGCAATAAAATAATAATTTCTCTCTCTCTCTCTCTCTCTCTCTCTCTCTCTACTTCAGCTGTGTGTAGTACTAACTAGAGTTTCTTTGGTCACAAGTGGCATCTGTTATTACTAGAGAACCAAAAGAGAGTGAAGCTATAATTAATAGGAGCTTTTTTTGCATATATGTTCCTTAAATGTGATTTTTACATATAAAATCTCAACTCCACCTTATTTTTGTATATCCAAAATCTTTTGTTTAAACTCATTAAAAATTCATGTTGTTGACACTTTCGTCCAATTGAGAGAAAAAAAAAAACAATTATGTTATTTGGTTCCCAAAAATTTTGGATGATACAATCTTCCATAATATGACATCTGATATGACAACTGACATGACAGTCGACATGTCTTATTTAACCCAAAAATTAACTGCCCAAAAAAAATATTGTTAATGTTAATACTGATGCTAATTTTAATTTAATGTTAATATTAATTTTAATGTTAATCTTAAAATTAATGTTAATGTTAATATTCATGTTAATTTCATATTAATATTATTTTTAATGTTAATGTTAATACTAATTTTAATTTAATGTTAATATTAATTTTAATTTTATGTTAAAGTTAATATTAATGTTAATATTAATTTTAATATTAATGTTCATGTTAATTTGATATTAAATTAATTTTAATATTAATTTTAATGTTTAATGTTGTCATGTCAGCTGTCATGTCATCAACCATGTCATATGCCACATAATGGAAGATGTTATCACCAAAAGTTTTGGGAGCCAAATAGCATTTTTGAAGAAAAAAAAAATCATCTTAGTAGTTTGGACATGTGCATCATAAACTAATAGATGTTCTAGTAAGGAAGAATAATAAGATAGAGGGGAGCTAATATGACTAGAGACAAGCATAAAACTATCACGGACTAATATTTTAACGAATATTTACATATAAAATCTCAAATCTACCTTTTTGTATAAGTATCTAAAATATTTTTACGAGCTTAAAAGTCTTCCAGATCACTAGCAGTCGTGTTATAATTCTCATTGTTTTAGTTAACTCATTAAAAGTTAATATTGTTGATACTTTTCGTGCAATTGATGACAATACGAGAAAAAAAATCATCTTAGTAGTTTGGACATCTGCAACGTAAACTAATATATGCCCCAGTAAATAGGAATGATAAGATAGTAGTTCAAGAAACTAATATGACTAGAGGCGGGCCTAAACTATCATGGACTGAGATTTTAAAGAATGATATTTTTTTTACTCGTGTTATAGGGATGTAGCATTTAGCGGAGCTGAATGGAAGAAACAAATTAAAATAACCAATCCGAAATTTTTGAAATAAAGATGGTTTTGTTGGTGTTTATCTTTTCATATTTCCTCCTTCTTCCTTCCTCTCCTCCATGTGCTACTTTTGTAAACAAATTGGCTTATGTAAATAGCATATCAAGACCGAGTAAGGGGATTACTATAAACACTAAAAATTGTGATAGAGACTATGACTTGTTACGGGACAACGCACTCAAGTTAAAAAAATTGTTAGGAGGACAATATTTCAATTGTTTGGGAGCAACACACAAACACAACTCTCTTCTTTCCTCTTCCTCTAACTACTTTGTTCTTTCCTCTTCCCACTTCCTCTTGCAACCCTGTCGGATATGACATACACCAAGACTCCTTCACAAGCAAGATAAATATCCATCATTTGAAACAGGTTTTATAGGTTCTATAATTTTTCAAATGTAGGAAAATAACACACCAATTGTTATGGTTTTTATTTACTGGTTCTTTTTTTTTTTTTACGTAATCTATAGTCCAAATTGGGACTATCTCTAAAATTTTGAATCCTATTATTGGAATTTCGAAGCTTCATAAATCGGGACAATTTTGTTGGAGACAATGTAAGACTGTCAAAATTTTGACAATCCTAAGAAATAGACTCTTTGTATCAGGACTGCCAAAATTTCGGCAGTCATAATAATAGTGAGTAACAATAGTCATGACTGTCAAAATTTTGACAGTCCTAATAATAGTCCGGTCTGTCAAAATTTTGACAGCAATAACAGTAGTCATGGTTGTCAAAATTTTGATAGTCCTAACAATAGACAGTACTGTCAAAATTTTGATTGTCCTAAAAATAGTTGTGATATCTCCTAACATTTTTAAAAATATAATATGGGTATGAAAAATTTGACAAAGTTTGTGACAACTCCTATCACATTATATAGTGCCCTTAGTTGGTGTAGGATTGAGGAAAATATATGATAAAAAAAAATAATAGTTTTTCATGTTATAATGTTATAGGAACTTTGGATGATATAAGCAAACATGGAAAGATCATCAAGAGGACTTACACAGAAATAAGATAGATGTCAGATACTTGTATGTCAAGAAACCTTTTCAATTAATTATTTGTAAGACTTGAGCAAATAACAAAATTATGTAAACACAGAATAATATGGAAGGACTTATATGTAAATTATTTATTTCATTCTGTATTTTTATGGGGACGGCGACATATACGAGAGAGAACTCTCGCGTTGAATTGACAAGGACGGCAGGTGCGGTGAGCTTACCGGACCGGTGGACGGAATGACTCTGGTCAATTTAGACTCGAGCCGGTCTGACCCAAGTCAAAGTGGGGTTTTGTTTTTTTTTTTCCCGTGACCGGAAAAAC
>JANAVB010004599.1:28478397-28583397 GCA_029216955.1 Iris pallida
GAATGGACATTCTCCGTTTTATTTAACACGGAGAATGGCATTCTCCGTGTTTCTAATACGGAGAATGGCCATTCTCCTGCGTTTTAATACTGTAATGACCATTCTCCGTGCTAAATTACACGGAGAATGGCCATTCTCCGTATAATTTAGCACGGAGAATGGCCATTCTCCGTATAATTTAGCACGGAGAATGGCCATTCTCCGTGTAAATTAAGACGAAGAATGCCATTCTCCGTGTTACTAACACAGAGAATGACTATTCTCCGTGTAAATTAAGACGGAGAATGACAGTCTCCGTGTAATTTAGTACGGAGAATAGGAAAAATTTATGTCATTCTCCTACGTTTTAACACTGGGAATAACCATTCTCCGTGTAAATTAACACGGAGAATGTCATTCTCCGTTTTAATTAAGACGGAGAATGTCATTCTTCGTCTTATTTAACACGGAGAATGACATTCTCCGTGTTTCTAACACGGAGAATGGCCATTCTCCTGCATTTTAACACTGGAATGACCATTTTTCGTGCTAAATTACACGGAGAATGGCCATTCTCCGTTTTATTTAACACGGAGAATGGCATTCTCCGTGTTTCTAATACGGAGAATGGCCATTCTCCTGCGTTTTAACACTGTAATGACCATTCTCCGTGCTAAATTACACGAAGAATGGCCATTCTCCATGTAAGTTAAGACGGAGAATGACCATTCTCCGTGTAATTTAGCACGAAAAATGGCCATTCTCCGTGTAAATTAAGACGGAGAATGCCATTTTTCGTGTTACTAACACAGAGAATGACTATTCTCCGTGTAAATTAAGACGGAGAATGACATTCTCCGTGTTACTAACACGGAGAATGACCACCCTCATGCGAAATTAACATTTTTCGTGTTCTAACACGAAGAATGACCATTCTCCTGTATTTTATGGTCAGTTGAAACTTTGAAGGGCCATAACTTTTGACTGGGAGGTCGAAACGAGGCCCCGTTTGTCCCAAAACGAGCGTATCTTCGAGGAGCCTGAAAGTAACAATTATTTTGTTAGACGGACTTCCAAAATTTTAGAATCGCAAAAAAATGATATTTTGACCTCCGTTTTAGCACTTTTGCCGTTTGTCTCGGTCTTTCCAAAAAATTTCGACGAGTTTTTGAAGATTTTTGAGGAGAAAACCTATATTCGAAAGTGAGCAGCGTATGGAAGAAGATGAAGTATCGAAACATTTTTTTTAAAAGTAGTTTCGTGGGTGTTTTCAATAAATTAGAAGGAAGGGCAAAAAGGTCATTCGGAACCCTCTTTATATATTTTTTGCTAATTTTGGGCACGCGATGAAAGTTTCTTTTGCGGTGGATTTTTCATAAAACTTTTTAAATTTTTGGGCATTTCATAAATTTATATATATATATGAGGAGGGATCCACATTCCCTCATTTTTTGCATCCAAGCATCCCCATGTTAACAACCGTTGGATCTTGTTTAAGTCATCTAATCTTAACGTTGATTTGAACCATTCAAGTCAATGGTTAAGATTAGATGACTTAAACAATATCCAACGGCAGATAGCATGGGGATGTTTGGGGATGCAAACAATATACACACACACACACATTAATTCATACTTCTTAGATAAAAAATTTAAACTCTAAATTTCTCCAACCAAACTCTTCAAATCCTTATCCTAAATCTCATTTCAGTTTGTATCTTGTAATGATTGAGGCTTAATTGCTCTTTGATGGTGTGTTTAATATTAATTTTATGTAAAATTATTTCAGATATCATAGTAGAGCCCGATAAACCTGATGGACCCGATCCAATCCACGGGTTCCTTTTCTATTCCTCCAGGCTCGAACTTGGCTTCATATGTTGAACCTGAGGTCGGGTTGGGCTCAGGCTCGGGCTCGGGCTGGCTTATGATTCATCGGGTTGAGCTCAAGTCCGACCCAACTCAGTGACTCACCCGAGTTGTACCCTTATTCGGGGGAAATTGCCATCACTAGGCTGACCTATGTTGACTATTCTAATAGATAATTGAATCACAACTCAAGAATGACAAGAATGTTTATGCGATCTTGGGCCAACCAATCGTTGCAATGATTCGGTCATAACACTGAGTTGGGTCAAACCGGTCCAACCAGTGGATTAATTCGGATTGAACCGGTTATGTAGACTTACAATCTTACATTGAATATATTACATATTACACAACTACAAATATACTACTTATAACTTCTGTATGTTTAGCATAGTAGAACCAATCAAAGCCTAAATGTAATGAAGGTAGCTAGATAATTACGTATGTACATATATTTTAAATATAGTGTGCTATTATGATAATTTTTACTTTTTTCCAATAAAAAAGAGTTAATTAAAAGGAAGTTAAAATACGTATAATATACATGCATATATATGCCACTAGGCTTAATTTTTATTTGAGGGGTGGGAAAAAACTAATGATAGGGGCAGGCTCACTCATTTGGGACCATTTATGAGATCAGAGTAGAGCAGACCAATGCACCCACCACCATGCCTCCCCTCCCTTCATTAGATAATCCAATGATTTTGGCATGCATGTGTGCTAGCAAAGGACCCTCCCTTGTCCTACAAAAAGAAGCGACAAATTGTATTATATATAAACTTTACTATAATTATAGCAATAAGCTAAGTTTGTAATTGAAGCAAAGATCATTTTGAAAACTAAACTAAACTAGACCAAACCATCATTTCATAGAGACGGAGACATAAGACTCAAAACTAGACCGATAGGTACTGATTGAAAGTTAGACATGGAAGAACGGTCCACCCAGGCAAGAGTACCATAGTACCCACAATAAGTCTGAGTAGATCATAGGATGGAGATCGGCCCGAACTTTAAATCAAAATGCAGAATAGTTAGACATGAAAAAGTCCTAGTAGAAAATAAGATGGAGATCCGTCCGAACAGTAAATCGATTTTCTTTGAACAATGTAAACGGAAAATAGGCAAGGGCAGAACCACTCTGGAGCCGGGGTGAACACCAACCCACCCAATGTTTTTGTCATATGAGTCGGCCCACATCCCAGCTCGAATTTCTGGTTCCGCAATTGGAAATAGGAATTGAGTTCTCAAAATGGCAAAGTAAAAGAGAAGTTAATCACCACTGAAAATTCTTTAATTGGAACCTCTGTGGAACCTCCTGTCCATTGGGAATGATAAGAGTAGGTAACCATGCCTGTTCCTACTTTAATGGGACACTGTCAACATCTCCTCTGATACCAAAACAACTATATCCAGACAAAAAGGAGGGCTCAACCCCAACCCCCCATGGGGATGAATACAATGGTCAGGGATGAAGCCAACAGTACTTCAACAAAAAAACACTACTTAAAAGATTTGTGATACAGCTGCCAAGAAAAAACATATATTCCAAGGAGACAGTGCTGGTCCCTGCCATACCAGACTGGCATTGCCATCAGCCTTCTCTAATCTTCAAGGTTTGCATTGTGCTTTGCTACAGCTCTGAAGGGACTACTAATGATGCCCTCCCAAAGTTCAGCAGACTTGCACACTCCATTCCTGTACAGGAGCACTTGAACATAAAGCAAAAAATTAATGAACTTGAAACTTTTGTAGAAAGTAAAAAGAAAAGAAGATGGCAAGAAGAGTAGCAGATCCCCAAGGTGCAACATATAATGGTGACAGCAAAACTATAGACAGTATAGATGCATATCATCAATCTGTAACTTTAATGGAAAATGACATGATAGAGAACAACATATCTTTGTGTATGCGTCGGTTTAGCTTCTTTTTTCTTCCTCCTAATACTTAATACCTGTCATGCTCAGGAAATGTCCCCGAGAGGTTTTTATATGCGATACTTTCTTCAGCATCGATGCAAGCCACCGAGCACAGAATTCTGCGCAATGGACTGGTTGATTGATTCTGCAACTTTCAGCAACGTGATCGATATCTCGTGGATCTCCTCCCAGAAGACCAATATCCGCTCGAATATTGCTTTAGAGACAGAAGTTTAAGCTAACTGGCTACGAGCAGACTATTTTTGCCAAATCCTTAGCTGGTCAGAAACTAGAAAGAAATATATTTCAAATATGTTTCAGTAAAATCTCTCTCATTCTTCATTTGTCATATTTACCATTAACAGTAAGAAAGAACCTAACATTTCCCTCTTTGACTTGTATACACAATTCCACAAAATCAAGCTAAAAGGTATTTATATTCCACAAACTCAATAAGAAGATATCAAAAGAACTTCTGTCTCACAAAAAATAAATGATGGGAGAACTTATTGCATAACTGACATACAGAAAGAATCCTGGACTATATCTCTTCTTTCACCAAAGCCTTTGCCAGAACTATGGAAAGAGTAATTTTCTCAAAACATTTTCACTCCTGTAATTGACCATGCTTCCAAATCTTCCTAACAAAGAAACGAACATCTGACATGGCCATCAATAAATTTCCTCTAGCTTTAGATAAACTCGCCTCTGACCTGATAGTTTTATCGAGAATGTTTCGACAACAGTTTATCTTTCATCTGCAACTTAACAGCAATGATTTCTAATAGCAAATGAAGCTGGACAAAGAACAAGATGTTTCTCCAATAGCATCATAGTAGGTGACACTGCAGAAATTATATTATGGTTTGACCAAGCTGATTTGATTTGGTTGAAGAGAACTTAGGTGGGACGAGCTCAGTTCAGGAAGGATTAGGTTAGCTAGGCCTGTCAAGATGGGGTAAGATGGAACCCATGTGTAAACCCTTCTACTACCTCATAGAGGAAAATGGATTTGGTGGTTGACAGAAGATAGGTGGGAAGGGGAAAATAAGAGGAACTACATGTCCTCGGTTCAAAACTTTGGAGGGGGTAACCATTGTTATGAAAATACACACACACACAAACTTTAACTGCTTCAAAAATTCTGACTTTGCTTTGATTGCAACCAAAGTAGATAGTATTGTGCCCATAGGGATTGCCTAATGTGCGTGTCCACACCTGCACGTACACGTGGCCAGACATGCCGCTCGAGCTGACTGAAACTCAAAGGTATATAGGCGAACGTTTTGGACATTATCACGACAGTTTCGACAGTAGATATTTATACAAGTAAGCTGTTCTTTTCATGCCAACAACGAAAAACACCGATTTCATATTAGTAATACTATAATTTATAATGCTTGCAAATACAGAGGATAATTCTTTTGGCTAACCCACTTCTCATATGGTGAACACTTTGGCGGCGACATGGTTGTGAGTCCTCTTTATGGATTATTATTAAGCCCTCTCTTATCCATGTTTTATGTTGCATTACGATCCACGAAGAGGAATATGAGTCATTAGTTTAAGCAACAAGAGTTAATAGAAGGGTTGAAGGAACAGTAAAGGCCAACAAGTGCCGAAAGTGACCATTTTCAGAACTTCTGATCAACCATTCATCATGAAGATGAGATTGAGGAGAACATTATGCGACCATAAGATACCCATAAATAATGGTACCTTCGTTCACAGAATAAAAGCAGGACGATGAATTGGAGCGTTCAGAGCATTATGTGTTATGGGATCATGAGATACCCATAAAGGCAAGGAAAGTATTCATAGGATGGCAATACAACTAGGCATGCTTTATACAAGAACATGTCCAAAATATGTGTAGCTAAAAGAAGATGTTGAAATGAACAAGCAACATAGAGAGATTAAGAATTAGTGCATTCATTAGATAGGAGGTAAGAAAGTGGGTTGAGATAGTTTGGACAAAAGCAAAAGAGCTTGTTTTATGTGTTGATTGATAGGATTTCAGTAAAGACTTGAGATTGCTAGTACAGGGACGGTCGACGAAAAGAAACATGAACTGTATCTGTTAAAAAAGATATGAGGATTGCTAATATAACTAACTAGACAATCCTTAATGTAGCAGATCCCAGAAATTGGGATAAATGTTTTGTTCTTGTTGGATTTTTGCAGGCTACTAAAAGTTATCTGCACATGGAGGCCTAACCAAAAGGATTATGTTTCTCTTGGACGTCTTTCTATGTTTACCATCAGACTCTTTCTATGCAATCACAGTTGCAGCTTAACATAGTGTAAAGGTCTTTCTAGAAGCATGAAATCGTTTATCCAAGCAAGAGATAGGTCATGAACACTACAATCTCACCCTTACCAATGGAGAAACGGTCTTCAATAAACCTTGCCTGTTACCGTGATCAATAGAGAATGTTTAACTCCTATATCCTAGTAATGCTCATTTCCTTGCTAGTAATTCCCAGTTGTTGTAGATTGAGCTGTTCAGATATCAGAGAATATTAAAATGCAGATTTATCTGTCAACTTTTATCACTCACATTACAAATTTGCCATGGTGTCCGGAAGATTTCAGCATCCATTTATTTTCTGTAAACTGAAAACCCAAGCGATAGCGATTCTCTATTCTCAGATGGAGTTCCTAAATTACATTGAAGAAGTATCCGAATCTCATAATTCAAGGCACCCCTTTTTTTCTTTACAGTAAAGTGGAATGTCAAGTTCTTTCGACTCATAATGATCCTAAACTCAATTGGAACTGTTGCAACTTGCAGTTTATCTACAAAATCTTTATCAGCTAATCAGATATCATTCTCCAAACCTGCCAGCCTTAATAAGTTTCTTGGTCATACATAATGTCTGTAAACTGGAATATCACGTATAGTTCTTTCACTCGTAGATCGAGTTCCTGAACTGAAAAAAAAAAGAGTATCTGAATCTTGCCATTCCAATATACATTATTTCTTTATTTAAACAAGAATATCTAGGCCTTTTGATTCGAAGATGGAGCTCTGGATCTGGATTAAAAATCTAGTTAAATTAAAGGTCCCAAAATACCTCATCCATATTACATTACAAGTGACTCAGCATCTTCGTCTCTTGCGCCTGACTGATATACAACATGCTTCACCTCTTTCTAATAGCATGTGCTTAACTACATAAGAGATTTTTTTTTCCATGAAGAAAAACAATTTAACTCAATTTGACAATACATTCCTGATCAGATTTTTATATCCGTAAATCTTCCAAGAACTATACAGAGACCTTCTCTGTAAATTTTCTAAAAACATATATATATACACACACACACACACACACACACACACACACACACACACACACACGCTCTTCACTCCTTATGATGATCATACATATATAGTTTCCGAAGCTCTCAACATAGCCTGCATACACATGTATAGATGCATGTGCACCTGCACATACACTGATACGAACCAAAATCAGTTCAGTCTCATTGTTCTACTAGCAGAGTGTAGTAGCAACAGAAGTATCAGTAGAAAGATGAGTATCAGAGTATGGGCAATTCTGCATTTCTTTCGATTCGAATGCAAGTCTGATATATGAGAGCACTGAAGCGTGAAATGGAGTCTACAACCTAGTCAAGGAAGACCTGAGTCAACAAGCCAGCTCATCAAGCAATTTCCAGTTCAGTTAGTCAGTTAGTAATTAGTGAATGAGAAGGAATGTAAATCCTCACTATATATAAGAGGATATGAGGAAGAAGAGGTTATCAGAGAAAAGAAACTTTCATTTGCTTTTTCCATTTCTTACAGTCGATTTTTTCCTTTACAGTAGAGAGATCCTAACAGATTAAATAGAGAGATCCTAACAGATATAAAGCTCCATACACCCTCACACTGCAAATAGAGAGATCCTAACAGATATAAAGCTCCTTCAATACTGCAGATTAAATCAATAGAACCTCAAGGAACCCCTTCTCCTTCGATAACACTTTGGCCAGCGACATGGACATATCCCTTCCTTATGCATCATCTTGGTATTTGAGCTATTTGTCATCCATTGTTTAGATTGCACTTTGTTCCAAGATCAGTTAGTTATATCCTTTTCGTGTGCTTGTTCCACTAAAATGTGTGTTCACACATAGTGAGGATGCGATGAAAGAATTGTATTTCTTACTCTTATATGTTTCTTTTCTTATTTACCATCATTCCGTGCCACCAACCAACCACAACCTCAAATGTAGTATAACCATCCTTCACACAGCCTGAGATCCCTCTTCAAGCAAAAAAACTGTCATCAACAGTATATTTCACCCCCTTCTACCTATTCTCAACTGACTCTGAACTCTATTTGAAGAACTAAATCCATAATATGATGCAAATTCAAGACGACGCATTAACCCTAATCCTGCACTAAGTAGCTAGTATGTCTATATCTTAATAAGTAATGAACCACCGATAAGTTTTTTTTACACCCATCCTTGATAGGCCATTTAAAACAATATTATCATATTGAAATCCTACTTGTGCCTAAGGTTCCAAATTATATTGAAAAACACTTGATTATTTGCACATTCTTTTAGTCCAAGTATTTACATGTTAGCTCACTATAACTTAAAATCTTGTTGTTTCCCTTTCAAAAATAAGAGAGTGAATCCAGCCTCACCTGGCTGATTGTTGATGCTGGAAACCTCTTATCTGAGCTAACCTCAATCATATAAACATGTGAAGTACTGCTCTACAATCCAAAACCTAGCAGTTTCAAATATTTCATCAAAGTTTTAGTCAATTTTATCAAGAAAAAGAATGTGATTCCTTTCGTACACTTAAAATTTCTTATCCACAAGCCTAATTCTGAAGATTCATGTCACTGGGTTCTTAAAATTTTCTCCTGGCTATTATATACATAAAATAAGTTACTTTGTTGATCGAAAGTGAGTCAGATTTGATTAGAGTTAACGATAGAATGCCCTGAACTGCCATACTTTTTGAGTGCATATATTGGGGGTGAGGTATTAAAAGTGTGCAATCATACATAAAGTCTCGTCATGGAGAAGAATAGACTAGAAAGACGAAGCAAACTTGTAGTGACATCTCACTAAATCGTCAGTTACTGCACAATGTACCAGGAGAGATCAATTACTTAAACATATACAATTGCAAGATAAATTGTTGAGTACTGTGTATAGATAAGAGAAGAAAACAGATTGCTTCTAGCGAAACCCATCTCTGCGATCTTGCTCCTCAGCTTCCTCATTTGCAACTTGAACAGATTTAAACCACAGAAAGGCCTACAGCCAAAATTTAAGTTACAAATACAAAAAAAAAAAAAAAAAACATCTAATATCAATTAATGTATAGCTTGGAAAAGCTAAGTAACATGTTGACGACTTACAGATGTGGGTATTCCAGTGAAAGCAAAGAATCCGAGTACAGGTGCGTAAAATATGCTGTCAGAATTCAGGACACCAAAGACAGGTTTTTGGTTCACATACTCAAAAATGGAACCTATCTGCAAAAGAGAATTGCAGAAGTAGTATCAAATTTCTAACATCAATACGTAACAAACACTTCAAAAACAGAAATAGGGGAACATACCGCTGCTATAGCTATTATTGCCGATGCTAGTAAATAGGCATAAAAAGGTATCTGAAATGTTGATTGAGAAGAACCACTGCTGCCTTCATCACGAGCCCATGGAGGAGGCTCATCAGAATCCGGTTTAGCCCAAGAAGGAATCTTTTCCTCCGATTGGCTCGACTTTGCTGAACCTTCGGTAGCAGCGCGCACTACAAATCTCCTTAATAGAGTGTCTGCTTGCCGAGCAAGACGATATTGGTTTCTCTTCCAGGTAGCAAGCGTCCCTGAGGTTCTGAGCTGAATGGCTGGCACTAATCCAACATAGCTTGAACTTTGGTTTCTAAATGAAGGGGTAAGATCCAAAGTAGATAGAGACATTGCCACGGCCATCGACTCTAAGCTTCCCCTTCAGTTCAAATCTTACTACATTAACAACAAAACAGAAGGCTCATCACTAGTAGAGTAGTAGATACACCGTTCATGATGGCAGCAAAGCAATTAACATGAAGAGATGAAACAAAAGACATCAACTACATGGAGGTACAAATGGGCACCACATGACCAAGCTCTATTTAAGTTATCAACTGCAGTATGTTCGGTTACTGAAAAAGCTAAGAAGCACGGACACTCAAAATTAAAAAAATCCATGCCGTGTCCATGTACCATCATGCCGAATCCGTATTGGGCATGTCACGGACACATCAGAATAGGTGCCGAATCCATGTCGTCATGTCCGAAATGTGTTTGTCTTGTCATATCCGTGCTCATGCAACATAGCTAAAAAGTGCTATTATCCAAAAAGTTGATTTAATCTGGATGAGACAGTCTGGAAAAAGTTCAAGCATTACGAAACTACCAAGAACTCCATTGCAAATAAGACATAGCCGCCCAATAAACAAAGTGTTCTGTAAGTGAAGGAAAATGGCGGACAAAAACAGGCCAATGACCATTGTTATGGCGGACAAAAAAGAGGCTCATGACCATTTTTCATTGTCCTAGTCCTATATAGTCAATGAGTTCTAAATATGAAAATCCTACATAGGATTGGATTTCCATATATGGACACATGACATTGTTAATAAGTTCAACACAAGAGTTTGAGAGAGAGTGAGAGAGGTTTTCCTTATCTTTGTGGTAGAGAATTCTAGAGATTAAGGAGAGAAGGGTCGTGAGAGCTATTGTAATTCACTTTCTTCTTCGTAGTGGAACTAAATCACGCTCGTCCGTGGACGTAGGCACCTTTGTTGAACCGCACAAATTCTGTCTTTGAGGTTATGAATTTTTCCTGAGGTGTTTTCCGATTTTTTGGGTTCATTTCCGCCGTGCCACAACAGTAAGTATGCCAGGCTACCAACTAGCACAAAGATAACAAATACCATTGCACCTACTGATCCTTCTCAAACATCAAGAAGCTAAAAGGTAGGCAATTTCACAAGTATATCAGCCTTATGAACCAACAACCAGCATCAACTTAGAAACTCCTACTCTTATATGAACCTTAGGGAACATTACTTGCATCAAGACAACTTTTTGACAAGTATATCAGCTGGGGAGCACAACCACCGCAAAAATCGGTGCCGTCTTGTGTCGGACACGTAGCCATTACTGCTCAGACACTCCAAAATACACTACGACACGCTAAAATCAGTGTCACCGTGTCCGTGCCGTTGAGGTGCCTTATTCATGCCGTTCCAACATAGTATATCAGGCTTAATATCATCAAACTACCATTAGAATGTGAGAAATTTGGCAGGAACACCAGCCCTAACCAACATAAAAAGTTGGCATTTTTGCAGCATGGTGGACACAGTCCAAAATATACATCCATGGGGGGGGGAAATCCAAATCGATAACATAGTTATGCGAAAATTAAGCAAAAAGCAAGCATTTAGGGCATAGAATTGCATGCATCCATGGCTAAAATAGCATAAAGATGTAAACTTTAATGGCAGGTAAAAAGAAATCCCACAAAATCTAGGGTTTTTTTTTTTGTTCGAACCTAAGAATGGAGGGGGGAGAGAGGGAGGGAGAGAGAGAGAGACGGAGGTTGGTGTAGCGGTTGATTGGGGAGGGAAGAGAAGGAGGGCCAGGCGTTCACAGAATTTCTTATAATTATCTTCAAATATTTAAATGGAATAATTCAATACCATTCTACCAATTTTCTTTTTCTATTCTCTCACAAAAAATCTCTTTTTTCTTCTATAAATTTAAGATGAGAAACCTATTAGCATGTTCGATTTGTGCTAAAAAGTTATTTTTAAAATTTTGAATATCCCTACAAATAATATTTCTATGCATGAAAGAAAACTTATTCCCCAGAAAGTTGAGCATATTAAGGCATTATTAATTTTAATTTGTTTTCCTTTTTTTTCCTTCTTTTTATTCAAGAAAATAATTTTTCTTTTTTTTTTCCTTATTTATGTTTTTAAAGAATTTTTATATCTTTAATTTGTTTTTTCATTATTATTTCATTTCTTTTAACTTTTCAATTTTAAAAAAAAAAATCTTGTTCTTCATCTTGTTTTTCCTTTAATTTTCAATTTTTTTGCTTTTCTCTCCTTCTTTTTCTTATCCTTTTTTTTTTGTTTTTTTTTCATTTGTTTTTAGGCAAAAATTTTGTTTTTAGACAAAAATTTTTTTTTTTCCCCTTTCTGTTAATGTTTTTTTTTTTAATAATTTCATTTTTCTTTTTTAACTTTCTAAAGTTTTTCTTTTCTTTTTCTTCTTCATGTTTTTTTAATTTTATCTTTCTTTTTGTTGTTTTTATTTTTAATTTTTTCGGTTTGTTTTCAACATTTTTTCTACTTTTTTTTCTTCAACATTCTTCTGGTTTTTACAATATCTTTTGGTTTTTTCTTCAACATTCTTCTGGTTTTTACAATATCTTTTAAAAAAACATGTTTTTCATTTTTTCTATACTTTTTAAAAGTTTTTAAAAAAACATTTTTATTATTTTCATTTGTTTTTAAATATTTTTTTACATTTTTTTGCTTCTTTTATACTTTTTTTATTTAAAAAAAAATCTTTCTTGTTTTTCCATATACCTTTTTTTAAAAATTTACTTATTTTTTTTCTCTTTTGTATTGTGTTCGAAAATGTTAAGGATTTAGTATATGGATGATAGTAGGTTCGAAAAGCTTTAAAATAGTTGGGATAATGAATAATAGTAGAACTGATCATTGGTTTCGACCCACCAACTCAACAAATAAATCCAACTTGGCTCAACTTACGCCTAGAAGTGGTTGGGCATAAACAGGTCAACATATCTGATTCGAGTCAAGGATGTTGACAATTTCATTGAACGAGATGGATTTGAATCCTCACATCCATCCACATCTCGTAAAGTATAATTATTTAGCGATAAAAATATTATTTATTCATGGGTTATTTAGTAATAGGGTCTCGTATAATAGTTAAAATTAGGGTTAGGGTCTTCAAATCACTGATCATTTGCCTACGTGAACAGTGATTTACAGACCCAAATCCTAATACCGGTCATTTTTTAGACCCAAACCCTAATATCCACTGTTATATGAGACCATCCTCATATAGTTGATATCTTATCTGATTGAATGCGATTAAATCTAGCATAATCCAATTTTAATATTTTAAATCAAATTCAATTTAATATGTAAGTTAAAATCGATCCAAAAGAATATTAATCAAAAGATGCTTGAATTTTGTTTGAAATGATGTTGCTCGAAGTCCGTGTAGACACATACTAGACAGCCCGTAATTGATCGGCTAGCTATATATGTGTCCAGGTATGAATGTTGCGACACGCAAATATCGTAATTTTATCAATTATCAAAATGGGGGAGATTGTTGATCCAAACTTGTGACGCCCCAGAGCCAGAATACTGGAGAGCGGGGGCGTACATAGCCAGCTGCGTATATTGAAATGGAATCCACCTCGCTATACGGTCACGGCTGTCTAGATATGGGGGTTTACTACAAGCCAACGGTCTCTTACGGTCAAGCCTATTGTCTCAATCTCAAGCAAGTAATATAGTTTACAAGATGTTAGACCACCAAATATACAATAAAAGGCGTCCCAAATATTATATATTCGGCTGATCATGAAGCTAGTCATACAAAATGCGAGGACTATCAAGAGTTAAGTCATACATGATCAACCCTAGGATTTGTTAATCATGTTTACAGCCCGTAGGCAGACAGTAAGTAAATATGCATCGAGCTAACAGGTGCTCGTCGGCTAAACGCCTCAAAAGAATAATTTTACAATGTAGTGAGTGAAACAAAATGGAAAACCCACTCGTAGCCCGGGTTCCTTCTAGTCGCCACCATCGGACTGGAGGTTCGGTACATCCTCGGGTGCTGCTCCGAAATCTGGCCACACAAAACCAGCTTGGTCAAACCCCAGAAAGAGCAAGTGCCACAAGGAGGCCACGAAATAAGAACAAAAGCCAGCATATCAGAACATAAGAAATAGAAGAAAAGTACAAGTAATAAAGAGTACAACAGGACAATAAACGACTAGGAACGTAGAACCATTCTGGAAGCCAGGTTACAACCCGTAAACCAAACAAGAACCGGGATCGTAACCCTTCGCCTGAACAGCACCTTGTCTCTACCCATTTATTGTTAAAGATAAGTAAAACAATCATGTTCATGAGTACCATGTACTGGGACTAGACGAGACTTAGACAATGCTGGACACCATCCATTCACAAGCGGCCAAGCAAATACTACGGCTTACTACTTAACTAACTAGGGTTATCACAAGCCTAATTACTAACAAGATGCAAATTGAGAAATTTCCAGTCCCAAGCCCTGCAGACTATCCAGTTATCCTTCCGAGGGTTGAGAGTATGGTTGGGTACATCGTCCAGGAGACGATATACCCTTAGGTGACTTAGAGGGTGCAACACATGATAGTGTGCTGGAAATGTGCCCTACTCGTCGGCAGGCTACAAGTCCGTTTAAAGCGCCCAGATAATGCGATCGTCTGTGACTGGAAATTCTCCATGAACTATAGTTTGATCTAGTCATTAGCCTAATCCATATTCAGTATGAATCCCTGACCGTGGTAACCAGGGAGTCACGTCCTAGACATGATGCAAGACAAGACAAGACAAGACAAGTGGATTGCACGAAGCAACAAGAATGAACACCCACGGAGTCAGAGTTGATTATATGAGTCAAGTTAGCCATCGCGACAGCATCAAGTCAAGTCAAGTTACTAGTTACAAGTGTACAAGTTACAAGTCAGGAGTGCGCCACTACAGGCCACTATCAAGTTATCCAGTATCAAGATTAATCATGAATTACAGGTTAAAAGTTAAGGGCGCACCCCATCGGGTCACTATCAAGAAGATCAGAAAGTACTAGAATCATACTTCACAGAAATCACGAAAAATGGTACTAGTCATAAGCAAAATACCAAAAACCGTGCCAGGTCGTGTTGGGTCGAGACAGTCGTGTTGTGTGGAACAAGATCCCAAAACTCCAACCCACAAAAGAGAAGCCAAGTCCAAGGAATAAAATCCAAACCATCATGGGCAAATAGGTTGTGCTGGGGTTAGATTGCGCTAGGGTCGAGCTGCGCTAGGGTGAGCTGCGCATGAGATGAACTGAGCAGGAGATGAACTACGCACGAGTTGAACTGCGCAGGAGATGAACTACGCACGAGTTAAACTGCGCAGGAGATGAACTGCGCACGAGTTGAACTGCGCACAGTTGAACTGCGCATAGCCTTGCGCTAAAGAGCGCTGGCCGAGGGTCATCTTCTCCATCAGGCCGAGGGAAAATCCCAAGAATTCCAAATTTCAAATCTTCATATCTTTGCCAAAACAAAACCAAATTTGGATTTCCAAAGTTCTAACTTGTGTAAAATTGAATTCTCTTCCACATGGAAGCCTCAAAACAAGGAAAAATCTAAGTTTAATAGATCAAAACCAAGAAAATCCGAAAATGGTTAAAACTTAGATCTAGAAAAATGGAAGCTCCAAATCACAAAATATCAAGTTCTAATGTTGTTCACCATGGCCTAATCTAGCTAATGGACAAATAAAATGGGGTACTTATTTGGTGGAAAGGTGCACTTGCCTATGGTGTTGGTGTTGTGTGGAGGAAGAAAGAAGAAGATGAAGAAATTAATGGAAGTTAAGAGGAGAGAGAAAGTTAGGTGGGGTTTTAATGAGGGATGGTGTGTTGTGTTGAGGGTAAAGATTAACTAGGGTGGTCCAATGTAAACCAAACCAAACCAAACCAAACCAAATCCTTCTCCACAAAATAAACCATGCCATGTCCAAAAACCCAATTTTACGAGAAAACCAAAATTCGTAAGTCGAGCCAAAATACAATTACAGGTCAAAACCCTAGAAAATAAAATACAGGTCCGAAATATGTATAAGCCTAATTAAAATACGTATTCCGAAATACGGGTATTACAACTCTACCCACCTTAAAAGAATTCCGTCCTCGAAATTTAAATCAAGATGCTTAGAGATGTAAGAGCCAGCTATACTATCCACAATTAAGCTACACTAAGCAAACAATCAAACAATCATACATGCAAGCAAGGGATGGAAAGCATAAGGCATAAGGAAGACATTATACCTTATGAGTCAAAAAAGTCGGGATATCGCGATCGGATGTCGTCCTCACGCTCCTACATTGACTCACCTAGAGAGTGATGACCCCAAGCAACACGGACTAAGCTAATAGTCTTGTTCTTGAGTATCTTTTCTCTCCGGTCCAATATAGACACGGGCCTCTCCTCATACGAAAGGTTGGTACCAACAACCAATTCTGAATGGTCCAGGATATGGCTCGGGTCCGGGATGTACCGTCATAATTGGGACACATGGAATACATCATGTACCTCACTTAGCGACGGCGAAAGAACGAGACGATAGGATACATCTCCTACTCGCTCCAGGATATCGAACGGCCCTATATACCTAGGACTAAGCTTTCCCCGTACGCCAAAGCGAATGACGCCGCGGTTAGGCGAGATCCTAAGGAATACATGGTCGCCGATAGCAAACTCTAAGGGACGTCGATGAGCATCGGCCCAATGGCGCTGGCGATCTTGGGCTACTCGAAGACGATCTCTGATTCTTCTGACCACTTCAACTGTCTGGGCAATCATTTCTGGACCGAGCATCTACCTCTCTCTAACATCATTCCAGGCTAACGGGGATCTGCACTTCCTACCATACAGTGCCTCGAACGGAGCCATTTGAATAATGGCCTGGAAATTATTGTTGTACGAGAATTCTACCAGGTGCAGGTGATCCTCCCACGAACCACCGAAGTCAAGGGTACAAGATCTCAACATATCTTCAAGGGTCTGGATTGTGCGTTTCGACTGGCCATCTGTCTACGGGTGATAAGCTGAGCTAAACTGAAGGTGAGTTCCCAAACTCTATTGCAAGCTGCGCCAAAAGTGTGACGTAAACCTTGAATCTCGGTCCGAGGTGATACCGACGGGCACACCGTGAAGCCTGACAATCTGCCTGAGGTACATATCTGCTAGCTGAGCCGTAGACTGCCCAACTCTGAATGGGAGAAAATGAGCCACCTTCGTGAGCCTGTCAACTATAACCCAAATAGCATCTCGACCAGCTGGGGATCTAGGCAATCCAGTCACAAAATCTATGGTCACATGCTTTCACTTCTATTCCGGAATCGGCAAGGGCTGAAGAAGTCCAGTGAACCTCTGATGTTCAGCTTTAACCTGCTGGAAAACCAAACACCGAGAGACAAACCGGGCTATCTCCCTCTTTATGCCATTCCACCAGAAATGCTGACGAATATCACGGTACATCTTCGTGCCACCGGGATGAATAGAATACTGTGAACTGTGAGCTTCTGCCATGACCTCCTGTCTGATATCTCCACTGGATACACAAAGACGAGTGCCGTGTCGAAGTGTACCATTTTCATGAATGCACAACTCTGGCCTTCTTCCTGTCTCACACTCTGCTCTGAGCCGCTGAATCTTGGAATCTGTAGATTGTGCTATCCGAATCCTCTCAACTATGCTGGACTGAACCTGTAGATTGGCCATCAACGCCACGTTGGTAGAAAGAACCACTTCGATTCCTATCTTCTGAAGATCTGCCAATAACTCTGGTTGCGCTGTTAGGAAATAAACTCCGGCTCTCCGGCTCAACGCATCTGCTACAACGTTGGCCTTCCCTGGGTGATACTACAAATCCACATCGTAGTCCACCAGTAGCTCGAGCCATCTTTTCTGCCGCATATTAAGGTCCTTCTGGGTGAAAACATACTTCAGGCTCTTGTGATCAGTAAATATCTCCACTCTATCTTCGTACAAGTAGTACCGCCAAAGCTTAAGTGCAAACACTACTGCTGCCAGTTCCAAGTCGTGGGTCGGGTAATTCTTCTCATGATCACGAAGTTGACGTGATGCATAAGATATTACCTTCCCATGCTGCATCAAGACACACCCCAATCCTCTGCCTGAAGCGTCGCAATAAACTGTGAATCCTTCGATCCCATCTGGAAGTACGAGAATGGGAGCCGTTACCAAATCTCGCTTCAACTTCTCAAATGATTCCTGGCACTCTGTTGTCCAAGCAAACTGCACATCCTTGCGGGTCAACTGGGTCATCGGTGCCGAAATTCTCGCAAAATCTGAAATGAATCGCCGGTAGTAGCCGGCTAATCCAAGGAAGCTGCGAACCTCTGCCACTGAGCTAGGTACTGGCCATGTCTCGATAGCCACAATCTTCTGGGGATCTACTTCTACTCCTCCTCGGGTAATGATGTGACCCAAGTACGAAATACGATCAAGCCAGAACTCGCATTTACTGAACTTGGTGTACAACTGATGCTCTCTAAGCGTCTGAAGGACGATTCTGAGATGCTGCTCATGCTCTGCTTCGCTCTTGTTGTAGACCAGGATATCATCTAGGAACACGATCACGAACTGATCTAAGTAAGGCATGAAAATACGATTCATGAGGTCCATGAATACGGCCAGCACATTGGTCGCTCCAAAAGGCATAACAAGGAACTCCCAATGCCCATATCTCGATCTAAACGATGTCTTTGGAATGTTCTGCTCTCTGACTCTGATCTGGTGGTATCCTGACCGCAAGTCTATCTTCGAAAACACTGAAGCCCCCTTGAGTTGATCAAATAAGTCATCTATCCTCGGAAGAGGGTATCTGTTCTTGATTGTCATCGAGTTCAAGGTACGATAATCTACACATAACCTGGATGTACCATTCTTCTTTTTCACAAGAAGCATCGGGGCTCCCCAAGGCGACCCACTTGCACGAATGAATTCCTTGGTCCTCAGTTCTTCAATCATCTTGTACAAAATCTCAAACTCTGAAGGCGCCATCCTATAGACTCGCTCTGATACTGGTGCCGTCCCGGGGATCAAGTCTATAGTGAACTCAATCTCTCGCTCTGGCGGCATCCCTGGAAGTTCCTCTGGGAAGACATCTGGAAACTCTTCAACTATCCGGGGTAACTGTACCACTACTACTGCCATCCGTAATACTGGAGAAGATGATTCCACTGCGCCACTGGAAAATGAGAACTCTGGCTCGCCTGGAATGCTGAAAACAACCATGCTAATGTGACAGTCTATCCTAGCATACTGGTTCCTCAACCAATCCATGCCTAAGACTACATCATAGTCTGCCATAGGGAACTCTATGAATCTAGCGGGGAACTCTCTACCGCTAACTACGATCTGACACGAGAAAAATACTCGATCTACTCCCACAAGACCATTATCAGTAAGTATATTGAGCCTTACTGATAATGACTCGGGCTCCAATCCTATCCGTGTCGTGAATCGTGCAGACATGAATGAATGCGATGCACTAGAATCAAATAATATCGATACTGGAGAGGAGTTGACGAGAATAGTACCTGCCACTACCTCACCTGGTGCAACTTCTTCTTCCATAGCCATTATCATTGCCTGACCTTGTCCTCTGGCTGTGGGTCCCCTCTGCTGGAAACCTCTCTGTCTACTCTGCACTTGGGCTTGGGTATACTGCTACTGGTTCTGCTGATGAAACGCCTGGGCCTGAGGCAACAATGGCCTCGGGTACTGCTGCTGCTGCATAGGTACTGGTCCCCTAACCGACGGACTGGTTAGGTTGGAAGATGACGAACTATCCCTATTCAGGCAGGCTCCTATCTTGTGATCTGCCGCTCCACAAGCCAGGCACAATCCCTGCGCCCTACGACAATCTGCCACCACGTGTCCTGGCTTCCCGTAATGAGAACATCCCACTGCGGAAGTCTGCTTCTGCTTCTGCTGCTGCGGGTACGTCGGGGTCGAATGCTGAACCGACGTCACTGAGGCCGCCCGCCTCGCAGTTCCAATGTTCAAACTCCTAGCTGCCGGGGCTGGAGCTGATGATTGGTGCATCTGATTGTGGGATCGCTTCCTACCTCCGCTCCTATCCACGATCCTCTGGGAGGTGTACTTATGTCTCCTAGCTGCTCTCAATACTGCATCGAACGTCTGGTGCTTGAACTGCTCAACTGCCAACAAGATCTCCAAATGCAGTCCCTGCTGGAACCGCTGGGCCCTATCAAACTCGGTCGCCACCAAGGTGGGGGCAAACCTACTGAGTCTAGAAAACTCAGATGCATAACCGTCGACCGTTCTGCCTTCTTGCTTCAAGTTGGTAAATCTCGTCTGTAGGTCGTACCGAGCTACAGCATCAAAATACTTCGTCTGGAATCTTTCTCTAAACACCGCCCAAGTAACTGGCGCCGCTAATCCCACGGCCTGTGCCGCCCACCAACTGCGAGCCAAGTCCAGCAACTGTAGGCGTACCACTGCCACCTTCTCATTCTCAGGTGTCCTAACTGCTTCCAGAACCACCTCGGTATCCTGAAGCCAAGCGTCCGCGGCAATCGCATCCTTGCTGCCGTCGAAGAATGGAGGGTTCAAGCGCTTGAAGCTGTTGGCCGCGCTGTTCCCTGGACGACCATCTCTGGTCAAAGCATCTGCCACTGCCTGGTGCAAGGCGTCTCCTCTACGATCCTGGGAAGCTATCAAGGTCCTGATGAGACCTACCAAGGTGCTATCATCAGGCTCGGCAGGTCGAACGGGCTGAACTGGGGGCTCTCCTCCAGTAGGTACAACTCTGGAGGCTACTCCGGAATGCTGGACTTGATCTCCGGGTTGCTGCTGGTCCACGGAAAGTGCTCTACCTTGCTGATCGACGGGGTCAGGTACAGTGCCGCTGAAGAAGACGACACAGAAAAACAATAAGGAAGGACCATAACAGATCAACGATACAAGCACATGATCAGGGCAAGAATCCAGAGATTCAGAGGATATGAACGGAGATCAAGGACGAGTACTGATTGAAACATCTATTTGGTAAACTCTCACATATCTTGATTTACAAGACCTGCATGGGGGCACCACTTAAACCATGTGACGCCCCAGAACCAGAATACTGGAGAGCGGGGGCGTACATAGCCAGCTGCGTATATTGAAATGGAATCCACCTCGCTATATGGTCACGGCTGTCTAGATATGAGGGTTTACTACAAGCCAACGGTCTCTTACGGTCAAGCCTATTGTCTCAATCTCAAGCAAGTAATATAGTTTACAAGATGTTAGACCACCAAATATACAATAAAAGGCGTCCTAAATATTACATATTCGGCTGATCATGAAGCTAGTCATACAAAATGCGAGGACTAGCAAGAGTTAAGTCATACATGATCAACCCTAGGATTTGTTAATCATGTTTACAGCCCGTAGGCAGACAGTAAGTAAATATGTATCGAGCTAACAGGTGCTCGTCGGCTAAACGCCTCAAAAGAATAATTTTACAATGTAGTGAGTGAAACAAAATGGAAAACCAACTCGTAACCCGGGTTCCTTCTAGTCGCCACCATCGGGCTGGAGGTTCGGTACATCCTCGGGTGCTGCTCCGAAATCTGGCCACACAAAAACCAGCTGGGTCAAACCCCAGAAAGAGCAAGTGCCACAAGGAGGCCATGAAATAAGAACAAAAGCCAGCATATCAGAACATAAGAAATAGAAGAAAAGTACAAGTAATAAAGAGTACAACAGGACAATAAACGACTAGGAACGTGGAACCATTCTGGAAGCTAGGTTACAACCCGTAAACCAAACAAGGACCGGGGTCGTAATCCTTCGCCTGAACAGCACCTTGTCTCTACCCATTTATTGTTAAAGATAAGTAAAATAATCATCTTCAGGAGTACCAGGTACTGGGACTAGACGAGACTTAGACAATACTGGACACCATCCATTCACAAGCGGCCAAGCAAATACTACGGCTTACTACTTAACTAACTAGGGTTATCACAAGCCTAATTACTAACAAGATACAAATTGAGAAATTTCCAGTCCCAAGCCCTGCAGACTATCCAGTTATCCTTCCGCGGGTTGAGAGTATGGTTGGGTACATCGCCCAGGAGACGATATACCCTTAGGTGACTTAGAGGGTGCAACACATGACAGTGTGCTGGAAATGTGCCCTACTCGTCGGCAGGCTACAAGTCCGTTTAAAGCGCCCAGATAACGCGATCGCCTGTGACTGGAAATTCTCCATGAACTATAGTTTGATCTAGTCATTAGCCTAATCCATATTCAGTGTGAATCTCTGACCGTGGTAACCAGGGAGTCACGTCCTAGACATGATGCAAGACAAGACAAGACAAGACAAGTGGATTGCACGAAGCAACAAGAATGAACACCCACGGAGTCAGAGTTGATTATATGAGTCAAGTTAGCCATCGCGACAGCATCAAGTCAAGTCAAGTTACTAGTTACAAGTGTACAAGTTACAAGTCAGGAGTGCGCCACCACGGGCCACTATCAAGTTATCCAGTATCAAGATTAATCATGAATTACAGGTTAAAAGTTAAGGGCGCACCCCATCGGGTCACTATTAAGAAAATCAGAAAGTACTAGAATCATACTTCACAGAAATCACGAAAAACCGTACTAGTCATAAGCAAAACACCAAAAACTGTGCCAGGTCGTATTGGGTCGAGACAGTCGTGTTGTGTGGAACAAGATCCCAAAACTCCAACCCACAAAAGAGAAGCCAACTCCAAGGAATAAAATCCAAACCATCATGGGCAAATAGGTTGTGCTGGGGTTAGATTGCGCTAGGGTCAAGCTGCGCTAGGGTGAGCTGCGCAGGAGATGAACTGCGCAGGAGATGAACTACGCACGAGTTGAACTGTGCAGGAGATGAACTGCGCACGAGTTAAACTGCGCACAGTTGAACTGCGCAGGAGATGAACTGCGCAGGAGATAAACTACGCACGAGTTGAACTGCGCAGGAGATGAACTGCGCACGAGTTGAATTGCGCATGGCCTTGCGCTAAAGAGCGCTGGCCGAGGGTCATCTTCTCCATCAGGCCGAGGAAAAACCCCAAGAACTCCAAATTTCAAATCTTTATATCTTTGCCAAAACAAAACCAAATTTGGATTTCCAAAGTTCTAACTTGTGTAAAATTGAATTCTCTTCCACATGGAAGCCTCAAAACAAGGAAAAATCTAAGTTTAATAGATCAAAACTAAGAAAATCCAAAAATGGTTAAAACTTATACCTAGAAAAATGGAAGCTCCAAATCACAAAATATCAAGTTCTAATGTTGTTCACCATGGCCTAATCTAGCTAATGGACAAATAAAATGGGGTGCTTATTTGGTGGCAAGGTGCACTTGCCTATGGTGTTGGTGTTGTGTGGAGGAAGGAAGAAGAAGATGAAGAAATTAATAGAAGTTATGAGGAGAGAGAAAGTTATGTGGGGTTTTAATGATGGATGGTGTGTTGTGTTGAGGGTGGAGATTAACTAGGGTGGTCCAATGTAAACCAAACCAAACCAAACCAAATCCTTCTCCACAAAATAAACCATGCCATGTCCAAAAACCCAATTTTACAAGAAAACCAAAATCCGTAAGTCGAGCCAAAATACAATTACAGGTCAAAACCCTAGAAAATAAAATACAGATCCGAAATACGTATAAGCCTAATTAAAATACGTATCCAAAATACGGGTATTACAAAACTAGATCGCAGTCAACCTAATCTTGATAATTAACAAATCGATATTTGGCATGATCCAACTTGACACATAAATCGTCATCAAGCTACAAATCAGACGACTATCACATATCAAGTCAGACAATCATCATCGACGACTGCTCGACGAATATTACTGGAACTTGTCATCGAAAGTCTGTATTTTTTACACTTTTATTGAGTCTAGGCTATTGTACGTTGAGTCGCACTGAGTACCTCAACCACAGACTAGATAACCAAAAGCTCCACAAACAAAAAGCTAAACTGCCAAAGCCCTACAACTGCCCATGAGCATTCTGTCTCTAAGGAGGCAGAGTTCGGGCCGAACTCTGCCCAAAATTAGGAGACAGAGTTCGGGCCAAACTCTGTCTCCTAATTTTCAGGAGCTAATTTTTAGGGATTGCTCATTGCAAGTTGTCCAACGGACAAAATTTTGAATATTTTGGACAGAGTTCTGGCCGAACTCTGCCTCCCAGAACTAGTATATATAGGCACCCTTTTCTTCCATTTCAAATCATCCAATCTTTAGTATGGGGGCCTTACACCTAATATTGTATTTTCTTATAGGTTTTGGACTAGACTCACCAAGTCAGCTTTGGACCTAAGGCAAGTACACTCCTTACTTATGTTTCTCAATACATTATAAATGTAATAATTTTTTGTCATGACATATTTCATATTGCGACATAGTCTTGACACGTGATTCTGTTTATTGATCGTGATCGTGATTCATGTATATTGTTCATGGTCGTGATCTTGACTTATTTATTGATCGTGACTTGTGTTCCATATCGTTATTGATATTATTTTGTGTCTCATTGGAGGGAAAATGCCAAGCAGGTATGTAGTCACGTCCATATCATCGTAAATATCGTAAATAGCACACATACATCTCACATATGTCGTGCCGCATTTCCATCGTTAATAACCATATTCGGATGTGTTGTATTACTCCAACCTCACCACATATCGAACATGGTATTTCAATTGCACATAGTTTCTAGTCGTGTTTATTCTTGATCATGGATATTTTCATAGTTTTTCGTGTTGCAGGTTGTATCGCATGACATTGTTCCATGTCACATGTTCGGGTACATTTATTTCTTGCATTTACTTTACTACTTTATTTTGTATCGTGCAACATTTGTTTGGATGTAATTTGCTCATTTTCTGACTGGATCGTTGACATATTAGGCCAGGGAATGAGTATGGCATTGTATTGAACAACTTATGGATGGTTCTAGAAGATTAAGGGTCCGTTTGGTTCTGATTTAAAACACAACTTTTTAAGTTTAAAAGCAAAAATGAAATAACTTGCGTTTGGACAACACATTTTATAAAGTTTGTCTGGAAATTTTTTTTGGGGGAACGGGTGTTTAAACATGACCTTCTGAGAGCATCTGAAATTATTTTCAGAGTGTTCTGTGTGTCTCTCTCTCTCTCTCTCTCTCTCTCTCTCTCTCACTTTTCTCAGTCTCTCTCCATAGTTTATGTCCCATCTACTCCTCTCCTCTATCATTTTCCTCCTCTCTCCCATCTTCCCTCTTCGCTGGCTTCTCTATCCCCTCATCGACGTCCTGCTCCTTGCAGGCCATGGAGGTCGTCCGATCTTTGCACTCTCCACTAAACCTGGCAAGCTTCTCGGGGTGCTCAAAAGTTTGGACAACAAACAGTACGCGAGGGAGCTGGAGAGCGCGAGGTGAAGCCGGCGGGGCCCTGGATCGAGGAGCGCAACACTATCGACGAAGCCCAGCCTAGGTCGCCGGAGGAGAAAAAAATAATGGAGATGACGATGAAGATGAAAGCGAGGTGGGGATGTCGACTGCCAGCCTCGTGAGCCGTCGGCCTCTGAACCCCCGCGGTGCTAATGTTGAGTTTGGTGGAGGAGCGGGAGGGCTTCGAGGAGGACGACGATGGCCCTCACCCGACGTGGGAGGCTTCGAGGAGAACGGCGACGGCCAACGCCCAGACCCACTCCTTCAAGCTAGTATGATGCAAATCTAATTTGGAAAATGAGTTCAGTTTGGTGGAAGTTTCTTTTTTCACCTTATCTGTTCACATAATATATCCTCCTTCATTGAATATTTTGTATGCATATCCAGTTTGGTGCAAATGCAGTTTGGTGCAAATTGGGATAATGAGTCCAATTTAGTGCAAGTTTTTTTTACTTGCAAATTTGGTTTGGAAATTAGTCCAGTTTGGATAGTGTTGTGGATTAAAACTAATTTTAATTAGTTATGGTGTATTATTCAAGAACAAAGTGTGTTGTACTAAATATTGGTGAGTCCAATTCTGGTTATTCAAAATATTATTATGCATTGCATTTCAATTATCTCTCCGTATGCATTCTAATATTAAATACTTTTTAAATATATTTAACAAAATTTTGTTTACAAAATTATTCTTTAGAAGTATTTTGATAAATTGAATCTTTGAACTTTTCTTTCTAAAACTATTTTCCAAATAGAAGTAACCAAATGGAATTTTCAACTTTTGTTTCTTAAATTTATTTTTCAGATGAAAGTAACAAAATGCAAAGTTATAATATCTATACTCAGAAAACAAATTTATAACTAACTTTCAGAAAACTATTTTCAAAACAAAATTTTAGAAAACATATCCAAATGGACCCTAAGATTCTATATGAGATATATGTAGCAGATAATTTTGATGAGACAGATGTATGAGTCGCGATATTTCTTTGCGGATATAGATTACCGGATTTGTCTCCGGAGGAATTGGACATGTATTATGTACTAAAAGTGACAATAGATGTTGTGATTGTGCGTGGGCTTGGTTTTGGTATTGCTTTAACTAGTTTCATGATTGACCAAAAGATTGATTTTGTGATTAATTGGTGACTATCGAGGTCTAAATAGCTAACTACCATAGATACCGTGGCGTAGGCTCAACGTATATTCATGCACTCATACCCGATCATGCGGGTGCAGGTTGTAACATTCCCGCACATGGAACACAGGTTTGTGGCCTACACATTGGTAGAGCCGGGAGTAATAGGCACATGCATAGAGCCATGCGTTTTAGCATCAACTGCCTTAACGTCAGTAGTCATAGCATGTACTAGGCTATGTGCTAACAGAGTTCTATGTGGGCTCCATACGGCTAGAGACTTACCCTTGCAATCGACGATGTTTGGGAAAGCGTTGCGAGCTTTCAGAAGCCAAATATTATGAGATTTGTTGGCTTTCTGCACCTTGAAGGAAGGAGCAGGGCTATCGCCCGATAGTATATTCTAGGCCTACTGATTGAACTTCACAATCAGCATCTTTTGAGCTGAGCTAACCTTCGTGATGTCGAATTGTGCCACCACCTTCTCGTCGGTGAAGAAGGTCGTTTCCAACAGAGTCGTCATTTTTTTCCATTTACAAAAATTATAAAACTTTTAAACTTTGAAAGAAAAGAGAGTTTAAAAGAATCCTAATACAATAATTCTAAGTACACAAATCTGGAAAAATAGAAGCGATGGAGATCAAGTTTGCGGTCGACTTTTTTACTCCATTAACAATCCAATGCGAAGATTGCAGAAGCTTGCTACCTCTGGTTCATTGGTAGATTGGGCAGGAAGTAGACTCTGAAATGAAAGCTCTCTCTCTTCTGTGTGTCTTTTTATATGTGAAGCACATGCCCCTCTATTTATATCAAATCTCACTGGAATTGGCTATGCACGTATAATTATGCAAAAATACACTATTTTCTGTCTTATGCACATAGGCTATAGTTACCACATAGGCACTATGGGGTACGTAGGGGTGAACATGTACGCATGTCACGCTCAAAACGCCACGTAGCTTCGGTTACTTGAGAGGTGTCATGTAACATACCAATTCTGTCGCACTCCGATTTTGCCGTACGATGAATATGCTGCATACTGCTTGACAAGATGTGCCGCATGCTGCCAACATTAACCAGTTGTAAAGTGAAATGATTATGCTGACGTCTTTTCTCATAACCGCCATCTACACACTGTCCGAGACAATTCGAATTTTGATGAGGCGTCAAAGTGAGCTATGCTGCTTAGATATACGCGCCCAAGTACTTGATGCATGGTGTCAAAGTTAGCTGCTTTGAAGAATGTCGCATATACATTGAAGGAATGCCACATATTGTTGTTTTCCTTATGTAGACTTGCTATTTTTAGTGCTTAGTGTATAGTGTTCTCTGAGCCAAGGCTAGCATGCTCTAAATTGACATTTTTTATGCTTCTACGTGTGTGTTTGTGTGTGTATTAATCATAAAATAATTTAATAATGACCAGTGTTATTGGCACCGTGAAATACTCGCAGGGGCGATGCTGGTTAGGGGACAAAACAACTTTTTTTTTTCTCCTATAAAAACACTCTTTTTTTGGTGACAACACACAACTTCTTTCTTCATATTCCTACTCTTTTTCTCTCCCAACCCTAAACCATAAACCTCGCAACAATTAACGATAGAGATGTCGAGAACCAACAAATCTACATAATCAAGATAAATTTATGTGTGTGTGTGTGTGTGTGTGTGTGTGTGTTTAGATTCTAGGTTATTTCAAATCTATTTTTTTTAAAGATTCTTAGTTTCGTATGTAGTACATGTTTTGTTATGGTTTACTAGTAGATAGTCCACTAAGACACTATTCTTGAAGTTTTGAACTCTATTAATGGAGATTCGAAGCTTCGGAAGAGTCACAATCACGTTTTTGGATGATGGCAGAATGCCAAAATTTTGGCGCTTCTAGTTTTGTAATAGGACTACCAAAACTTTAGTTGTCCTCGAATTATCAAATAAAAAGAAATCATAAAAGGTAATAAAATGTATTAAATATCAAATAAGATAATTAGTTTGCTAAAATTCAAAACAGATAACGAGTCGCCAATAGCATTGGCGACATGAATGCAATTTTTTTTGGGATTTTTTTGGCGCCATTCTCAATGACTTGGGCTTTCAGTTATGATTTTTTTTCTTTACATTGAAAGCGCCATTGAGAATGACGACTTGGGGATACTAGCACCCATATCTTGGAGATGTGAGTACAATTTTTGTAAAAGGATAGTCAAAAGAAATTTTACTTCCAACTGCCCACAACAATTGCTAACATTGTTAATAGAAGGAAATAAACATGCCAATAGACTTGGTGACACTGGCAGCCACCAGCCATATCTCCAGCCAGCCATATCTCCAGAATTCTTACACGTGGGCTTATTGTTAACAAATTGTTCTCTTGTAAAAAAATATTTGCATTCATGTCGCCATTGCTATGACAACATGAGTGTTAAAAGCATTGACGACACATTACCTATTTTGTATTTTAACATACTTATTATCTCACTAATTAATAAACAAAAAAAAGTTAATTCTTATAATTAACTACTTCCGTATGTGTCTTATATATATCCTCATGTAAAAATAAATTAAAATTCTTATAACTAATTTAAAAAATACCTCAAATATTTACAACCATGTAAACATATATCCAAAATACTATATATATATATATATATATATATATATAAAATAAATTAAAATTAAAATATATTCAATATTTAAACTATATTTAAGCTAACTACATAAAATTATCTCAATATATATCCAAGTTCTACAAAGAACAAATTTTAATTAAAATGCATTCAATATTTAAACTAACTACAAGATATTATCTAATATCCAAAGTTCTACAAAGAATAAATTTTGATTAAAATATATTTAATATTTAAATTAATTACATAATATTATCTAATATATATGCAAAGTTCTAATTAATTTTTTAAATAAATTTTTATACACATGCATTGTACGTGCACGTCACTGCATATTACATATTTTAATATGCTTATTATCTTATTTGTTATTTAATTATAAGTTATTATCTTTTTTTTTTTAAACAAAAATTTGTTGCCAAATTGTGTGTGTGTGTGTGTGCGAGATTTCAAAAAAAAAAGTTGCCAAATTATCAAATTTTTGTCACACCCTTGTGTATAGAGCTTTGCTATGCCTACAACCAAATTTTACAACCCCCCTACAACCGGACACGTGTCGGGCTTCGATTGGAGGAGGAAAAAAAATGGTGGGGTCGGGTGGAGCCCATGTAGCAGGGGGGGTGAGAGTGGTGGTGGGATCCAGTGGGACTCATGTGTAAGGGGTGGGAGAGAGTAGTTGTAAGAAGGTTGTAAAAATTTGGTAGTAAACTTAGCATTTTCCTTGTGTATATGGAGTAAAAAGTGAATTTTATAGTGGGAATAACACTCTTAATTATCTTAATTATGTAACACCAAAACTTTCGTTCCAACTTCCTACGTCACCTTCTCGTCCTTCCCCTCCCCACTCCCCCCTTCCCGCGTCTCACAGTTCTTCATTAAACCCTCCCAAAAAAACCCCTAATTTTGATCATCCCCTTCGGGAAGAAATATTTCCTTCAGCCATGGGTTCCGGTGAGTGGATCCTCGTCTTTCTTCCAGAATCTAGGGTTTCAATTTGGTTCAATGGATCGTCTTGGATGTTTCCCCTAATTATTATCGAAACAATCGTGGTCGAAACTCCTCTCATGTTCGATTTTAGCATAAAAAAGAGTAAATTTTGTTGCATCAGATGCGGATATGGAGGACTACGGATTCGAGTACTCGGAAGAGGAGCCGGAAGAGCAAGATGTCGATATCGAGAACCAATATTACAATTCCAAAGGTATATTTTTGTATGGGTTAGTTAGGGTTGATTTTTTTTTTTTCGATGGGATATTTGAAATTGAACTTTTCTTGTCAACTTCTAATTTGATGAAGCTAAGAAATTTGACATTGTGCTTATAATGGAAAAATTGTGTGTTGCGAATGTAGATGCACTTCATCCCGAAGAACTCTAGACGGTTGGTTTAGTATTGCAGGAGCTTATTGAAAGTTGGTACCATAAGTTTCTTCCAAACTCTGGAACGAATGATTTGATCACTGGTCGATTCTTCCTTCAACTTCGATAAAACAAACATAATGAAAGTCACAATATAGCTCAAAAATAAAAAAAACAAAACGAAACAAAACACAAATAAAATATCATGTCCCTGATTATCTAACTACGCGAGAATCAACCAATTTATTACATTACATGGACCAAATATGTTTTACCATATATGTACCCATCGAGGGATAATAACGAAACCTTGCTAATACTTATAGATCCACAATGGCTCTGAATTTTGCATATATAATGATAATGGATTCAGGTCGTGATTAATCGTTTGATTATAACAGCTTCCATTGAGTCTCTGCACCTATCCTTTTTTATTCTAGTTTTTAAACCCTTGTCCATTTTCTCAAAATAAAGATTTGGCTCAGGATTGCCCTTTTTTTTGAGGGTTTCTTTGAATTTGGAAGTTACCACTTAGCAGATTTCCATACTAAGGCTCAATTAAATCAAATACGTAGCGTCTACCAATTTCGCTATATCCCCTTTTATTTTATAAGCCGTCGACCATAAAAGGTAGTTGTAGAATGCAATTCCACTTTTGATAAAAACATGTTTGTCATGCTGAAATATTGGAAATGACCATGGTCCATAATTGACATGTAGTGATAAAAGGAATAAAGGCGTATTATGGAATTTCAGAAAAGCTAAAGGGTATTTTTTTTTTAAATAAGCAAGAGAGAAGCTGAATTAGCCTTTGAAAGCAACCTTCTCCATGCTTTCGGAAGCAGCCCAAAAAAAACTAATTTTAAAAAAAATAAAATAAATAGTGGAAGTAACTTCTACTAAACACACATAAAATTAAGGTTCCTAATATCGGATACCTGTCACATACCTCGGTTGGGGATCACCATACCAAAATTGGACACCGGACGATATATTGGACATATAGGGAAATATGGCGCCATAATGGAATTGAATAATTATTATCTTCATATATGACATCTATGACAAGAACAAAAGCATTACTATAAATGATAAATTTTGACTACTTGACAGAGGGGGAAGTATTGTTCCTTTTTTTTCTATTGAGAGAGAAGCGAATTTGGGATTCAGGTTTTTTTGTAAGGTTTTTAACAGGTTTACACCCGGGTGGCCGAAATCCGATATATGCTCGAGATCAGTGTTCCAAAAAAGGAATAATCGACGATTGATAGGTCTAGTAATCTACAGCTTAATCTGATTAATCGGGTAGCCAAATAATCGAAATTCCAAAGTGGCCACGTACTTGCAATTAATCAGCCAAGTGATTGCTATTAAGCTATTACGGTATTACCAACAGTGGACCAAGTGTGTAATGAAAACTGCTTAATATAACTAGATCTGCCGAATATACCCAATATAGCGGCTGGTTTATTGGTAGATATTCGTCCATAGTGGGGACACTCTGTACCATACCTGATATAATATTTAATTTGAAGAAGTTAAGAAATTTGACATTGTGCTTAGAGCATCCACAGAGGGACACTCTATATCATACTCCAAATTTTTTGAACATGGTGTAAATTATTACTTTTGGAGTCTTATTCATATTGGCACACAATGACATATTTCAAATAATACACCAAATCCATACTCCAAATGAATCTCCTCTTTTCCCTTCCTCTTTTTCCTTTATTTTTTCTTCTTTTTTCTCTCTTGGTGGGTTCAGTTGGGTTATTATTCACAAGCTATGACATGCTCGTTTGCTAGCATTTTTCAAGTGTGGACAAGAGCCCACTGCAGCTCCCAAGTGTTACAAATTTTGACTAAAGCAAAAATGTAACACTTCAAACCACTTCCACTGTGGATGCTCTTATAATGGAAATTTGTATGTTGCGAATGTAGACACTTCATCCCGAAGAACTCTAAACGGTTGGTTTGGTATTGCAGGAGCTTATTGAAAGTTGGTACCATAAGCTGCTTCTGTAAGTTGGTGTCATAAGCGTCGACCATAAAAAGTAGTTGTAGAAAGCAATTCCGGTTTTGATAAAAACATGTTTTTCATGCTGAAATATTGAATGATCATAATTGACCTGTAGTGACAAAACAATAAAGGTGTATTATGGAATTTCAGAAAAAGCTAAACTTAAAAAAAAAGAACGAGAGAAGCTGAAGTAGCCTTTGAAAGCAACCCTCTCCATGCTTTCGGAAGCAGCCCCAAAAAAACTACTTTTCAAAAAAATAAACAAATAGTGGAAGTAACTTTATATATATATATATATATATATATATATATATATATATATATATATAGGTTCCTAATATTGGATATCAGTCCCATACTCCGGTTGGGGATCACCATACCAAAATCGGACACCGGATGATATATTGGACATATAGGGAAATATGGCGCCATAACGGAATTGAATAATTATTATCTTCATATATGACATGTATGACGAGAACAAATCATTACTATAAATCTCGACGACCTGATGGAGGGGGAAGTACTGTTCCTTTTTTCTATTGAGAGAAGCGAATTTGGGATTTGGTTTTTTTGTAAGGTTTTTAACAGGTTTATACCCGGGTGGTCGAAATCCGATATGCTCGATATTAGTTTTCCAAAAAAGGAATAATCGATGATTAATAGGTCAAGTAATATACAGCTTAATTTGATTAATCGGGTAGCAAACTAATCGAAATTTCAAAGTGGCCATGTACTTGCAATTAATCAGCCGAGTAATTGATATTAAGCTATAACCAAAGTGGACCAAGTGTGTAATGAAAACTGCTTAATATAATTCAATATGCTGAACATACCCGATATAACGGCTGATTTATCGGTAGATATTCATCCATAGTGGGGAGAATTCATACCATACCCGATATAACATTTAATTTGATGAAGTTAAGAAATTTGACATTGTGCTTAGAGCATCCACAGTGGAGACACTCCATACCATACTCCAATTTTTTTGACAAGTGTGTAAATTATTACTTTTGGAGTGTCCTATTCATATTGGCACACAATGACATACTCCAAATAACACACCAAATCTATACTCCAAATTAACCTCCTCTTTTTCCTCCCTATTTTTCCTTTATTTTTTCTTTATTTTTCTCTCTTGGTGGGCTCAGTTGGATTACTAATCACAAGCTATGACATGCTCCAAATTTGGAGAGCCTTTTGGCTTGCTAGCATTTTTCAAGTGTGGACAAGAGTCCATTGCAGTTTCCAAGTGCTACAAATTTTGACTAAAGCAAAAATGTAGCACTTCAAACCACACTGTAGATGCTTATAACGAAGATTTTTGTGTTGCGAATGTAGATGCACTTCATCCCGAAGAACTCTGAACTGTTGGTTTGGTATTGCAGGAGCTTATTGAAAGTTGGTACCATAAGCAGCTTCTATAAGTTGGTGTCAGAAGCCATCAACCATACAAAGTAGTTGTAGAAAGCCATTAAGATCTTGATAAAAACACGTTTTTCATGCTGAAATATTGGAAGTGACCATAATTGACATGTAGTAGTGATAAAACAATAAAGGTATTATGGAATTTCAGAAAAGCTAGAGGGTATTTTTTTTTCTGGATAAGCACGAGAGAAGCTGAAGTAGCCTTTGAAAGCAATCCTCTCCATGCTTTCGGAAGCAGCCAAAAAACTACTTTTAAAAAAAATAAATAAATAGTGGAAGTAACTTTACTAAACACATATATAATTAAGGTTCCCAATATCGGATACCAGTCCCATACCCCGGTTGGGGATCACCATACCGAAACTGGACACCGGACGATATACTAAACATATAGGGAAATATGGCGCCATAACGGAATTAATAATTATTATCTTCATATATGACATGTATGACAAGAACGAAAGCATTACTATAAATCTCGACCACTTGACGGAGGGGGAAGTACTATTCCTTTTTTCTACTGAGAGAAGCAAATTTGGGATTAGGGTTTTTGTAAGGTTTTTAACATGTTTATATCTGGGTGGCCGAAATCCAATATATGCTCAAGATCAATGTTCCAAAGAAGGAATAATCCATGATTAATAGGTCAAGTAATCTACACCTTAATCTGATTAATCGGGTAGCCAATTAATCAAAATTTCAAAGTGGCCACGTACTTTGCAATTAATCAGCCGAGGAACTATTTAGCTATAACCAACAGTGGACCAAGTGTGTAATGAAAACTGCTTAATATAACTCGATATGCCTGGTTTATAGGTAGATATTCGTCCAGTACTGGTTTTTCCAAACTGGTTAGGCAAACTGCATTGGTTTGTATTTGAAACCTTTATACCGACCATACCTGGAGATATTTGGCACAATGCTTATAATATGTGCTGCTTTCCAGAAGAATAAACAGAACTCACTTTCATAAGCTAAGCGAACCCAGCCTAAATGCGTTGAGCTATTATTATTTTTTCGATGGTTACAATATTACCCTTTTGGGTGAGTAGCTTGTTGTTAGAAATTTCTTAGAAAAGATGCTTCTACAGCTTTCCTTTAACAACTGTTAGTTTCTGTAGACATTTCAAATCCTTCATCTATGATGAGCCAGATCAAGTAGTAATAGTAAATGCAAAACATTATGAGCTAACAGGAGATTTTGGTTAATCTTTTTCCTGACTCCGCCTGTTATGAGTGGAAGTTGGCATAGAGTTGACCTACTTGGGTTAGGAAGGTTGACTGACTTTTTGGATTCATATCTTGAGCTACTCATGTTGATGTGTCTTAGACCTGTCAAGTGGGCTGGGCCGGGTTAGCTCGGCACGAAATATGGATGGGCCGGGCCGGGGCTATGCTCATCAGGCCCATGTGTTATAGGGGACCGGAATGGGCCGGGCCAAAGGTGAAAAACCAAAGCCCAGCCCGACACATAGCCTAGGGCACAATGGGCTTCGGGCCGGGCTGTGCCTGTGGGCCAAGCGGGCTTTTTAGGAATGAGAACCTTATTTATGAAGTTTGCTATCAATTTTTTTTTTCAAAATAGCATGATTATAATAGTCTATCTTCAAAATACAATTACTTCAAAATATAAGAGAAACATACATACTTTTCTGGCAGTTGATCTTCAAACTACAATAACTTCAAAATACTAGATTTGTTAATTGGACCGACCTAGTCTGGCAGGTGCCCGTCCCCAAAAATTGACCCATGTGCCGACCCAACCCAATTATTCACGGGCTCGGGCTGGCCTGACCCGGACTATATGAACGTGCTTGGCCCATAAAATAGGCCCATAGAAAAAGCCCGACCCGGCTCGGCCCAAAGACTATGCCCATCTCGACCCAACCCGTGGCCCATTTCAGCCCGGCCCGGCCCGAATACTAGACCCGAGCTATGACGAGTCACGAGTGTAAACATTAGTTCATAACTTTACAATTAGATCTGTATATATATAAATAATAAACTGTCTATGTCCTCTTCCATTAGACCCATTCCCACTTGACTCTACCATGCGTGTAGTAGGCTGGTAGTCACATGCACTTTTGCATATTCCTATTTCCATTATGCATATCCCATTAATGCTTCACTAGCTCCTACGCAATCTCTCTCCCTCCACTTAATATTTAATGCAAAAACAATTATTTTTCTTGTGTGTTACTTCATTACTTGTGTAAGAGAGAGAGAGAGAGAGAGAGAGAGAGAGAGAGAGAGAGAGAGAGAGGATATTTTGAATGGTTCAACTACAATCTCTCTCCCTCCAGTGCTCCACTCATTTTCACTATTTTTTAGCATAGGCTCTTTTCCCCAAGCGGCCAAGCCCACCATTGGCGCCAAGAACTAAGAGCAATGTGTCTGATGACCTTCCGAAGCGACACCTTTAATGACCTGCTGACTGTTTTTGGTTGCCCAAGTCTTTTGACTCCTTTTCTATAAGTTCATCTGTAAATTCCATATGCATCTCCATGACACCAAATCCATCTCCAAACTTCTCATTCATTTACCAAATCTCCCTCCATGACTTCAGACAACAACAATCCCTTTCTAGTAGCCACCGTACCGTCGAAGAAGAGCACAACAAAAGGTTTTAGCACATTTGGCGACCTCACCAAACCTTACCGAAAACCCTAAGGTCTCATTTGGTTCGCGGTCCGCGGAATGGAAGGGAAAGGAAATCAGTTCCTTGGCATTTCCTTTCCTTTTAGAAATTACAATTCTCATTGATTTTCCTTTCCGATGTTTGGAAATGCCAAGGAATTTGGAAAGGAAAGTGAATAATTCAATGTGGGAAAGTGATTCCTTGCTTGGATGGATGGAATCACTTTTTTTCCTAATTTTCCTTCCATTGGGAATCACTTTCCTTTCCTCCTCAATTCCTTTGACACCTGTAGAATGGAAAATGGATAATTATTATTGAGGGAGAGATTACATATATATAGGAGAGGCTAGCCTCCTCTCCTATTATTCTAAGCAATGTGGGAGTAAAGCCCAATAACTTTAATATAACACTTAACACCCTCTCTCAAGCTGGAGCATAGATATCAATCATGCCCAGCTTGTTACATAAAATTGAATCCGAGGACCCAGAAGAGGCTTTGTGAAGATATCAGCTATCTGGTCGCCGGTCCTCACATGTTGAAACTTTATCACTCCCTTTGTATATTCATCACGAACAAAATGAATGTCAATTTCAATATGCTTTATCCGTTCATGAAATACTGGGTTGGTGGCAATGTGAATAGCAGATTGGTTATCACACCATATATCTGCCACTTGAGATCCTGCGTCTTCTTCCAGTTCTTGTAGGAGATGCTTCATATATAATATCTCTGACATGCCATGAGCAATAGCTCGATATTCTGCTTCTGAGCTTGAGCATGCTATCACACTTTGTTTCTTGCTTTTTCATGATACTAGATTTTCGCCAATAAATACTAAGTAGCCAGATGTAGACCGTCTATCTGTCAGGCTTGCTCTCCAGTCAGCATCAGTAAAACACTCAATGCGAGTGTGTTCATTATTTTTCATTCGAATTCCTTTTCCTGGATTCTTTACTAAATAACACAGAATTTTGAGAACTGCCTGCCAGTGTGGAACTCTTGGAGAAGTCATAAATCTACTTGCAACGTTCACTGCAAAAGAAATGTCCGGACGCGTCATGACTGCTAAGTAGTTGAGTTTTCCAACTACTCGACGATACTGATTTGGATTGGTCATCAGGACCCCTTCGTCTGGAAGTAACTTCGCCCCTGGATCCATAGGTGAGGTTGCTCCCTTTGCTTGCATCATGTCTGCATCATTTAGTATGTCCATCACATACTTTCTTTGAGATATTACAATGTCCCGCTTACCGCGTGTGACCTCAATGTCCAAGAAATAGTTCAAGGATCCCATATCCTTAGTTTGAAATTGTTCTCCAAGAAACTTCTTGAAACTTACAATACCCTGGCTGTCATCTCCCGTGATTACAATATCATCAACGTAGACACCAAGAAGTATTTTTTCAGCAGATGTGTGTCGATAGAAGATTGAATGGTCCTTCTTCGATTGACAAATTTCAAATTGAGTAACAACCTGTGTAAATCTACCAAACCATGCACGAGGTGATTGTTTCAGACCATAGAATGGAAAATGGATAATTATTATTGAGGGAGAGATTACATATATATAGGAGAGGCTAGCCTCCTCTCCTATTATTCTAAGCAATGTGGGACTAAAGTCCAATAACTCTAATATAACACTTAACAACACCCAAACATAGGAAAGTAATTACTTTCCTTTCCCAACCCGATGATTCCGCGAACCAAACGAGGCCTAAGGGTGACAAATCAGTTCGTGTGCGAGATCTGCTTTGCAACAAGGCTTTCCAGCGCGCTCGGCCACATCGGAGACGCAACAAGAACAAGGTATGGTTCGTTTTATTAATGTAAATTTTTTTTTGACCGTTGGCCCGTAAAGCCTCTGCTGGCCACAGCTAGTTTGCTAAGATAGCTCCTGATGTGAGCCCAAACGGTAACTGCCTAGCTCCAAGTCATCTCACGTCATCTTTTTTCTTCTCTACAAATACAGGTCTAGTCTGTTCTCTCTTCATTCAGCCTAAAGTTCATTATGTTCAAGATCAATAAAGTGTTCAGATAATCAAGTCTTTAAAATGAGGTATTTATTCTCTGATATATAACTTTTCATCTACTACAAAAAATGAACCCAACACAAAACAACTCCAACATCTCTCCTCTTACTTTATCGCAGCTGGAGATGAATGCATCAAATTTGGCTAGCTCCAATTGTAGTTCTCTAATAAACAATCCTAACATTTCTATCCCAACTAACGAAGGACAAACGATTGATGGGAAAGACGGGGATGCGAGTAATCCTATAAAGAAACCCAGAAAAAAAGAAGTCCAAGGCCTGGGATCATTTTACAAATTTTTTTAATGAACAAGGTATCAAAAAGGCAATTTGTAGTTATTATGGTGAGAATTTTAGCACTAGTGGTGGAGGCATTAGTCACCTTATCAGGCATAGTTCCAAATGTTATGAGAAGCATAATAGTGAAAATGATCCCCGTCAAACTAATCTCAGTTTAGTAGAATCTTCGGCTAATTAACCAATTTTACATATAACCAAACTAGAATGAGAGAGGGTTTGGCGGTGATGATAGCTGCTGACAACCTAGCTTATAGTTTTGTTGAAAGTCCTAATTTAACAAATGGATACAAGAATGTGTCTAGCCTGCTTTTGTCAAAGTTTCTAGAAATACATGCAGAAATGATGGTTTAAAAGTTGTTAGCAAAATAAAACTTGAATTGATTTCTGGGTTTGCTCAACGTATAAATACTATTTGTTGTACTTCTGACCTTTTGATTGCACGTACTCAATATGGATATCTTTGTGTTACTGCTAATTACATCGATCATCAATGTATTTTACAAAAAAAAGGGTTATTGTTTTTAAACAAGTGGAATATCCTCACACTGCTTCTGATATCTTTAATTGCATTATGAATGTTGTGTTTAGAGAGTATAATATTCATCATAAAATTTTGATTATTAGTTTTGATAATGCATCTTCAAATAATTCTGCCATTGACTTGTTTCAACGTCAGTTGCCCCTTCACATGAGAGGTCTATTTTACCATGTTAGATGTGCGTGCCATATAATCAACTTAGTTGTTCAAGATGGTTTAAAATTGATTAAAGCACATATAGAGATTATTAGAGATGCTATACACTTGGTCACCTATTCTCCTAGTAGGCTTCAAGAATTTCATGAGCTTTGTAAGACGCATGGAGTTAAACCCAAAAAAATTTAGATTAGATATGCCTACAAGTTGGAATTCCACATATCTATTGTTGAAATCTTGTAAAGGTTTTTGAGTTTGTTATTTCTGAATTTCGTAGTAAATATGGTCAATCAAGCTTGTGTGTTGAGGATTGGGCAATTGGATTTGGTATGATGGAATTTTTGAAAGTCATTTAAGATGCCATTGAAATTTGTTCTAGACTTTATTATCCGACTTTATGTCTTGTGTTACAAGAGTTATATAACATAACTGCTGCCTTTATCCATCATAGAAATGTGGTTGGTTTTGAAAATATTATTACTACAATGAAAGTGAAATTTAAAAAGTATTAGGAGTTGATACATTCTATTTTTGCTTTAGCTAGTGTGATGGATCCTAGAATGAAATTGGAAAACACTGAAATTTTTATACATGAAATTGCAACGAATTTACTGGTTACACCTTCGTTGGCTATATCTAATGTTAGACAAATGTTAACTATAATGTATAGTAGTAAGTTATGAACTAATGTATTTTGGATTTATGTGTCTTACAAAGCTCATGCAATGCTTGAAGCCTACTAGGAGAATAGGTAATCAAGTGTATAGCATCTCTAATATTCTCTATATGTGATTTGATCAATTTTAAACCATCTTGAACAACTAAGTTGATTATATGGCATGCACATCTAACATGATAAAATAGACCTCTCATATGAAGGGGCAACTGGTGTTTAAACATGTCAATGGCAGAATTATTTGAAGATGCATTATCAAAACTAATACTCAAAATTTTATGTTGAATATGATACTCTCTAGACACAACATTCATAATCAGTGTTCTAAAAATCGGCCTAGGGCCGCACCGAAAAAGTCCTAGTCGGCCAGCCTAGGCGGGCCTAGGCGGCCGCCTATTGTAAAATTTCAAAAAAAAAAGAAGATTTTTTTTTTACCGGAGGAGACGGTGGTGGTGGAGGCGGTGGTGATGATGTGAAGGCGGTGGCGGTGGTGATATGGAGGTGGTGGTGGTAGAGAGAGGGAGGAGAGGAGAGGAGAGAGGGAGGAGAGGAGAGAGAGACCGCATGGAGAGGGAAAGGAAAAGGAAAGAGGGGGAAAGGAAAAGGAAAAGCAAATGAAAATGAAGGAAAGGAAAAGGAAAGGGAAAGGGAAAGGGAAAGGAAAGAAAGAAAGAAAAAGGAAAGAAAGAAAGGGAAAAAAAACGTACAGCCCACTCGAACTGGGGACCTCCCCCATTCCCAATCCACAAATTTAAACACAACAGGCTAACCAACATGTCAAACTATGAACTCTTGTTCACTTTTGACATATACATATATATGTTATATACATACATATACATATAAAAAAAATTCAGTTCGGCCCTAGGCGCCGCCTAGGCGTCGCGTAGGCGCCCTAGGCGCTAGGCGTGCCCTTGACGTACCTTCTCCGCATAGCGAAATTTATAACACTGTTCATAATGCAATTAAAGCTATCAGAAACAGTGCGAGGATATTCCACTTGTTTAAAAGTTTTTTTTTTTTGGTAAAATCCATTGACGATCGATATAATGAGCAGTAACATACAGATATCCATATCGAGTACGTGCAGTCAAAAGGTCAGAAGTACAACAAATAGTATTTATACATTGAGCAAACTCAGAAATCAATTCAAGTTTCTTTTGCTAAAAACTTTTAAACCATCATTTCTGCATGTATTTTTAGAAACTTTGACAAAAGCAGGCTAGACACATTCTTGTATCAATTTGTTAAAATTAGGAATTCAACAAAACTATAAGCTAGGTTGTCAACAACTATCATCATTGCCAAACCCTTTTACATTCTAGTTTAGTTATATGTAAAATTGGTTAATTGGTCGGAGGACCCTACTAAACTGAGATTGGTTTGACGGGGATCGTTGCTACTATTATGCTTCTCATAACATTTGGAACGATGCCTGATAAGGTGACCAGTGTCCCTATCACTAGTGCTAAAATTCTCACCACAATAATTACAAATTGCCTTTTTTAAACCCTATTCACCAATAGTTTGTCCTTTGTTAGTTGGGATAGAAATGTTGGAATTGTTTATTAGAGAACTACAATTGGAGCTAGCCAAATTGGATGCATTCATCTCCAGCTGCGATAAAGTAAGAGGAGAGATGCTGGAGTTGTTTTGTGTTGGATTCATTTTGTGTAGTAGATGAAAAATTATATATCAGAGAACAAATACCTCATTATAAGGACTTGATGACCTTGAACACTTTATCGATCTTGAACATAATAAACTTTAGGCTGAATGAAGAGAGAACAGATCATACCTGTATTTGTAGAGAAGAAAAAAGATGACGTGAGATGACTTGTAGCTAGGCCTAGGCAGTTACTGTTTGGGCTCACATTAGGAGCTGTCTTCGACAAACTAGCCGTGGCCAGCAGATGCTTTATGGGCCAACGGTCAAGAAAATCCTACATTAATAAAAAGAACCATACCTTGTTCTTGCTGCGTCTTCGGTATGGCGAGCGCGCTGGAAACCCTTGTTGCAAAGCAGATCTCGCACACGAACCGATTCGTCACCATTAGGGTTTTCGGTGAGGTCTGTAGAGGTCGCCAAGTGTGCTGAAACCTTCTGTTGTGCTTCTTCTTCGACGGTGTGGTAGCTGCTAGAAAAAGAGTGTTGTGGTCTAAAGTCATGGAGAGGGTTTTGGTAAATGAATAAAAAGTTTGGAGAGGGATTTGGTGCCATGGAGATGCATATGGAATTTACAGATGAACTTATAGAAAAGGAGTCAAAAGACGGACATCCAACAACACTCAACAGGTCATTAAAGGTGTCGCTTCGGAAAGGTCAGACACATTGTTCTTGGGTCTTGGCGCCAATGGTGGGCTTCGCCGCTTGGGGAAAAGAGCCTATGCTAAAGAAGTATTGAAGATAAGTGGAAAACTAGTGGGAGAGAGATTGTAGTTGAACATTCAAAATATCCTCTCTCTCTCTCTCTCTCTCTCGCTTTTTGTTACACAAGTAATGTAGTAACACAACTAACAAGAAAAAATGATTTTTTTTGCATTAACTATTAAGTAGAGGGGGAGAGATTGCGTGGGAGCTAGTGAAGCATTAATGGGATATGCATTATGGGAATGTGCAAAAGTGCATGTGACTGCCAGCCTGCCATGCGCATGGTAGAATCAAGTGGGAATGGGTCTAATGGAAGAGGACATAGACAATTTATTATTTACATGTGTACATATGTAATTGTAAAGTTATGAACTAATGTATTACACTTGTGACTCATCGTAGATCGGGTCTAGTATTCGAGCCTGACCGAAATGGGCCACGGGTCGGGTCGGGCCTATTTTATGGGCCCAACACGTTCCAATAATCTGGGCCGGGCCAGCCCGGGCCCATGATTAATTGTGTGGGCCGTCACATGGGTCAATTTTTCGGGCCGGGCCGGCAATTGACAGGTCTAATGTGTCTAAATAAAAATTTGAATTCATCTTTTCTAGTTTTGAGTTTGATGCAACAAGCTATCAGCAGAGATTGTCTAAGCCTCTAAGTAATATGATCTCTTATTGACTTACTTAAGAGAATTGTTAAGTTAATAGAGGCATTAGTAATACTCAAAGATTTATTGGAATATTCTACGCTTTTCATAATTCAATCTGGAAGAAGGTGAGATGTCAGATGCACACAGTTATATACAGTTCAGTCTGATTATTGATAGTATTCATGTGAGTGAAGTAGAATTTGATTCTGTGATATTTATTTGTATTCTGTCCAGTTCTTAGAGAATCTAGTATTTTGTCCTTGAGGATGAGTTCTTTCAATGTGAAGGGAATGATGCAATAATTTTCCTTATCCGGTTAGGATTTTATGATTAACACGTCATTCTTAAGAAAAAGATCAGATGTCCATTATTATTATTTCTATATCCTATCATGTGGTTTATAAGGCCTGTTATGAATAATCCATGCTTAATTTTATGTCAATTCATTGTTTTTGGATGTCTGATTGATTCAGCCTCGGTTCTTATGTGAACTTGCATCTTGTAGGTACTTTTAGGACATATTAGTGCTATTATTCATTACTGGAATTTCATGTAATTATGGTTAATTTTAGCTAGTATTCTGCTATGCTCTTATTGATAAAGTTTTGTTGCATCTTTGTGCTGGCATTCACCATACGACATGTTAGAGAACCTGTAGCCATTTCCTGCTTCCTTGCATTATTACATCTTCATCCCAAGTCTTTGAGAACTTATAGTCATGTCCTGCTGCCCTGCATTGTCATATAAAGTATTAATTATTAGGCACTGTGTGCATTGTTTCCTATTTATGAACTTGTGCCACCAATAAGGTTTTCTATTGTATAAACTTTATATAGTTGAGTTCTTCATGGCATTCTCATGATGTCCTCCTAATGTCAGCCCTTGTATAATTTGTTGATTTGACTTTCAGTTGACTTAGGTCCCTTCATTTTATAATCCATTTCCAAAGGATATAACATAATCTTTTCTTTTTTGAATTCCCCCACTTTGTTCTTGACATGCTTTACGTTCCCCTTATGGTATGAATTCGTAACTATATGTGTATCTTTCTTTCTTCCTAGGAAAATATAGTTGTCCTTGTTATATGTTTGAGCTTCTTTTAAGATGTATGTGGAATGCTCCTTGCTTAGTATGAAAATGTGTATATTCTACTGTTTGTTATAGACAAGAGGGGACTCGAGTGTGACTGCAGGTACATGACTTAATAATAGGAGACCTACAGTTGCATGTGCAAGGGTCAATCATATCATTAATCCTTATGCAACTGTTTTACTTAGGGCTTCTTTTCATCAGCACAGTTTATTTGTTAAAATGGACCTCTTTGCTCTTTCCATTGGATCATATCATATGTGTTGGCTAATTTTTACTCATCCAATGATTTCAATCATTGGACATGGAGTTGCTGAAATTTCAGAAAACATTGTTCATAGAGTTCCATCAGTAAAGGAATCTTCGCTATTTTATGAATTTTAGAAATATAAGTCAATCTGGTGGGGTGGTTTTATCCAATATTTGTATTGTTCTTTGTTGTTTTCTTTTGATCTGCGCGCTTATTGGACTCTGTCATATTGCAATCATTGGTCTGGCATACATTGTTTGATATATCATGCATTGGCCCTTTTTTTACAGGTTTAGTGGAAACTGATCCACAGGGAGCACTTGCTGGTTTTGCTGAAGTAGTTAGCATGGAACCTGAAAAAGCCGAGTGGTGAGAATCATATAGTCTTTGGGTACTTATTAATTGAAATGTTACCATTAACGTCCCCTAACAAACCCGGTTGCTCACACAGAAACTTTTAAAGTGAGTCTATATGCCCACTATTCGACGATCCAAATTGTAATCTTGATGTAGACTTCTTAAAAGCTCATGTGAATCATGAGATTTTCATATTTCTTGTGTACTGGGCTTTGAGTTGTCCGAAATTAACAGTTTATTAGTTCTCAAGGGCCTTTCAGTTTTTGATTACTTGGTGAATAGGTAGGAATGTATGTCTATTTTATTTTTTAGTTTACATGAGTTTCATGATATTTCAATTGTGTTGAAGTATTGAACTCAATTTGGATCATTCAAATGCGGGACCACCGTCCTAAAAGTGGAGTCTAGTATTTTCTCGTGCAGGCAGTTGGGATCATTGCTCTGTAACATTTTCCATGTAAGTGAGTTTCTGTTGTCTGTGTGGAGCTTTATATTTTCTGCCACCATGTGGAACAGTAACATGATGCCTTGTCAATCAACTGCTCATGTTTGCATTAACGTCATCTTCAGAATTGGGATGAAGCCTTTTTGCTGTTGTTATGTTATTAATATTTGCATTAATCATGTATCTCTTCATACTCGAGCAGACCCGATTCACTTGAATTTTAGCTTCCTTCTGTATGGATTTACTACTATTTGTAGCTATTTTTCTTAAGCTCACATTTGATCTGTGAGTTATTTATACATTTCTTCATCCAAGCCTTTGCTCGTGGAAATGGGATTGGCTGTAGAGCTCAAATCTCTGGTTGTACGTAGGGATGCAAGTATGGAGTGTGGACGGGTTGGGAGTAGATTGAAACCCAATCCAGCCTCTACACTACTATACCCATGTCCAACAGAACCCGGCCTTGGTTTGGACATCATCAAACCAACCCCAAATCTAGCTTTCATGGGTGAAATCGAGTTCGTTCGGGTTGGAGCTGAGTTGGGTTAGATAGTCGAGTTCATCAACTAATCAACTAACCACTTATTTTATTTTCTCTCATAATTTATTCCAGATAAAACTTAAATATACATAAAAAAAGTATACCTCGTGTTAATAATTGGATTGGTGAAATCAAAGTGACTACATCGACGGCACCAGCTAACCTAGCTCGTGCTGTCATCAAACAAACTGTCATGATTCATCCCACATGAATACTAATAAAACTGAAATCTGAAGCCTTAATTTCTTCTCATTCCTATGGTGTAGTTTCAGTTGGGTTTGAGATTAACAAACCTGATGTCTGGTCAGGTTGTTTGTTTCCAGCACAAGCCCGAACCTGTTTGGCGAGCAGCCCAGTCCAACCTGGTCCATTTCTGGCTGGGTAGGATCTGTGGTGCGCTTATACTTCAATAGAGATGTTGTACCCTTATTCTATCATATATTATACTCTGATACTTCTGATACTTAAAAGATACTTCTGATACTTGAGGTTGTACCCTTAGATTTTAAACGTCACTTACTATGTTCAAATGTATGTGTGAGTTAAGCAAGAATTGATGTGCTTTGCCCATTTCGTATTGGGTTGGTATTGCCCGATTCAAACCAGCTCAAAATTTCTTTTGGCTGAGACTACCAAAACTTGTACAAACATCCATGTCAGAAATTTTTGATCCCTGTCATTTCCATGTTGGATTTGTAACTGAATTGCATCTAGTTGTGTATTTCAAGTTTTCAATTATAAAAGGAACTAAGTATACAAGTTATATAAAAAATTATATATATTTACACAAGTTTGAAATAAAACTATATAACTTTAGTTAAATATTTTAATATTATATATGTATTATTTAGTTGAATGTAAATTATATAACTTTACTTTTAAGTTATGTGTTCTAAGAACAACCCAATAAAATATCATTTATTGTTGGTATGCAATTCAACTATGTTGATCATTATTTCATTCGAAAAGACATGAAAATACATAAATAATGTTATGCTAAACATATCAATTTGTTTTTTAGACTTATTTTAATATTTTTAACATTTTAAAATGACTGAATCTTAAGGCCCCATACTCCGATCCCAAACTGTCGAAACTATTAAAACCGAAACATATAAGAAGGGCTCGAAACTGATATTTCAAACCTTGGTTAAACGAGAATTAAGACATAATAATGTTAGTGAGAGATGAACAATGTTTGGAACATATGACGTTTGAAATCGTTTTTATTGTACATTTCTTCCTTTTTCATTTTAAAAACCCTCTTTCCCTCTCTGTGCTAATCAGTTCTTAGCATCCTTTATTTTCATTCTACTGATAGAAAAATAAATGTGTTTTTAAGCATCTCATTTTTTAACTTTGATAAAGAAACCAAGGATAGTATGTTACTTACATATGTATATTGTCATGTCCTGGCATATCATATCCTAGTTTTTCAAATTTGTCATATCGATGCATCTGTATCATGTCACCCAGGGGCAGATCCACATAGACTGGATTTTCGGGCAAAGTTAATTTATAGGTACCTTTCCAGATATTTTTCTAACGCTGAATATATTCGGACCCTAATTTAAGATATTGTTAAAGCCTAGCTCAGTTGGTAAAGTACTTAGTGTGTATTTTTGTAGGTCTTGAGTTCAAATATTCTCACACATTTGAAATGGATTTTCTTTTTCCAAGTCCTCACTAACTTTTTCTTTCCCAAGCCCCCACTTACTAAAATTCCTGGATCCCCCCCTGATGTCAGTGTATCCATCTCCATGCAATATAGGGTAGGATCATTTTGGAAAACCAAACCCTACTTTCATCCATAATTGTAACACAATTAGAGGAAACCACAGAAAAGGAAGGTTTTGCCATTTAACTAAGTGGCTGGTTGGAGGGTGAACTACCTCATCTTATTTTCATGTCTCAGGACTAACTAACAAAGCAGCATCTCTCCAAAATTCTGTGGACGAAGTGGTATTGTATACAAGTGTACATCTGGAAGCATAATATTAGCCAAAAATACTAGTAAAAGAGGAGATTTGTGTTCATGCATGTTATAGATTTTCTAGACTACACAGATTTAAGTGCTTATGGTTTGTCTATATTAGGAGTCAAAACCATTTGACCTGACTTAATCATTTGTCTGCCACTGTTTTTGTTTATTGATTCATCAATATTGTATATTCTTGGTAATAGTTTTAGATTACCTTGCCAAGTAAGTTCAGGTTTTCTAATACAAATTGTTTTGCTGGTTTATTTTACTTCCTCCAAAATATATATAGGGGATTCAAAGCATTAAAGCAAACTGTGAAGCTTTACTACAGACTTGGAAAGTATAAAGAGATGATGGAAGCCTACAGGGAGATGCTAACATACATCAAATCAGCTGTTACACGTAATTATAGTGAAAAGTGTATAAATAATATAATGGATTTTGTTTCTGGGTCAGCGAGCCAGAATTTTGGTCTTCTTCAGGAATTCTATCAGACAACGCTGAGGGCTCTTGAAGAAGCCAAGAATGAGGTCTGCTCTTTTGTTTTTGCATAAGCCCAGTCCTTTTTTCTTCAATATAGTGCCTGTTGACTTTATCCCAGGTATTGTGCATTGATGTTATTTTCACATCTGTTTGTACTTCTGCAGAGATTGTGGTTTAAGACCAATCTTAAACTTTGCAAAATTTGGTTTGATATGGGTGAATATGGACGCATGAACAAGGTATTTAGATAGTATGCATTTGCATTTACTTCACTAGTTCACTGCTGCATGCTTACCGTACATGTCTCTTGGGTACATCCAGATATTGAAAGAACTTCACAAGTCCTGTCGAAAGGAAGATGGTACTGATGATCAGAAGAAGGGCACACAACTTTTGGAGGTCTATGCTATTGAGATCCAGATGTACACTGAGACAAAAAATAACAAAAAATTGAAGGTAAACATACAATTGTATTTCTTTTGCACTCACATATTACAAATTTACAATCACTAGTTAACATATACGTTTTTATGAAATTCTGATCCACTATTGTTGATATATCTGGTGCTAATCTCTAAGGGAGTCCTAATGACTTTGGTTTGTTATTGTTTTATGGGATATTTTAGCAAATGCTCCTATGCAAAATATAGAAACTAGCATATACCCCCACTATTTTAAAAAAACAAGCAAATACCCCTACTCCTTTGTTAATCAGCCAAAATTTTGGTTAAATAGTGGGGGTATATCTTAAAATTTTATTTGTTCCATACAAAGGAATGTGGGCATTTGCTATATATATATATATATTTTAAAGTGGAGGTATATGCTAGTTTCTATGTTTTGAATGGGGGCATTTGCTAAAATATCCCTTGTATAAAGCACAAAGGCTATATTGTCACTTAAACAGACAGATATCCAGAGCATTCTGGTTTGACCAGAACCCACCAGTTAAAATGAGGCCAGTAGCAGAATACTTTTACAGCTTAACAATATAAAGTTGATCCATATCCTTTTAGCTGCAACTTAAACATCTCAACTATAGTTTGCAGTATCGTCCGATACCGATTCGATACGGCCAATACCGACACGGTTTGGTTTGGCATATCCCAATCCGATACTAACCGATACCGACATCACATGCATCTTTTTCAGTCAATTCGGCAAAGAAATTTGAACGAAAAAGACCAATCAACAAGGTTGTAAAACCTTAGTAAGGTTGTAAAAGCATGTAAAAGAATAAAACTTATCTATTCGCATATAAACCAATATGCAAGGGTGACTACTATTTCGTTTAATTCGAAAATTACTAAGAAACAACACATAAAATACTTAAAATTATGACTAAATATATAAAATATTTTTTCTACACTTTTAATAATTTATTAATAATTATTTATTTTCTGATACCAAAATATCCGATACTCCGATTCGAAATTGCCGTTACCACCGATGCCGATACCGTCGATCACGATACTCATAGGAAGGTTTCGATACCGATACTGCGAACCTTCTCAACACGAATTTTCGTTGTTGAGCTATAAAGTGTACCTTTAGAAGAAGATAAATGGAAAAGCTTAGATAGAAAGATGGACTTTGTAGCAAGGTTCGCGATATTGTAATTGGTGTCCCATCCTTTCCATGAGTATCAGGATCGCTAATCGGCAGAGTATCAGGATTGCCACTATCGGCGTTTTCGAATCTATCGGATTTTTTGGTATCGGAAAGCGAATAATTATTAAATTTTAGAAAAAAATGTTTTATACATTTAGACATAATTTTAAGTATTTCATGTGTTGTTTCTTAGTAGTTCTTATATTGGATGAAATACTAGTCATCATTGTCGACTGATTTACGTGCGATACATTAGTTTTCTTCTTTTACATGCTTTTACAACCTTTGTTGTACTGTGCACTAGGCAAGGCGAGGTGAGGCGACAAGCCACCCGCCTTGCCTATGCGCCGCCTAGGCGCCCGTCCAGGATCCGTTGCTTTAAATTAATTTTTTTTGCAATTATGCATACAACAAATATGTAGTATAACTAATAAGCAATAAGCATAAAAGTCATATAAGAAGCAACAAAGATGAAATAACTAATATTCAACATCAAGTAAGGATAGTAAGCATAATTGGGCGACCCAAGACGGACATATTTTTTCCTGGGCGACCCTAGGTAGGCAGGCGCCTAGGCGAGGAAAACCTCACCCAAGAAATTTTTTCCCAGGTCTAGCCGTTGAGGCGAGGCCTCTCCAACATGCACGCCTATGTGTTGCCTATGACAACATAGTTTACAACCTTACTATGCTTTTACACCCTTGCTGATTGGTCTTTTTCGTTCAATCTTTCTTTGCCGAATTGGCTAAAAAAGAGATCCCCAATGTAAGTATCGGATTTGGACATGCCAAACCGTATCGGTCTCAGTCGTATCGAATCTGTATCGGCCGATACTGCAAACTATTCTTTATAGTTTGCATGATTTTTCAAATTTTAATTTTTTTTAATTTGGAAAAGACTTCTGGAGGGTTTCTAGGGAGACAACGTAATGGATTTTGGAAAAGAATGAAGTATTCAGTAGCTATGTTAAAATTTATGAAGGATATATACAATGAAATTACGACCATTGTGTGGACAATAATTGGAGATGCAACCCGTTTCCCACACCATTTGGCTTATATATAGGATCATCATTAAGTGCTTGCCTCATTGCACAAGTTGTGTATTGCACTTAATTTAACAAGAAAAGATGTACTCATACTACTGAAACATTAAAAAATAGTAATTAATGGTACTAGGAAATAAAGTCCATTAAGAGAAACTAAAAGATGGAAAAGTAGACAAAAAACGTAAAAGAAGAGAATTAGAGGCAAGATCGATGAAAAGAAAAAAAAATACTCACCTTTCAATACTTTATTCAGCCTTTGTTTAAGATTTTACCTCATAAACAAAGAAGAGGAAAACAAAGAATCCCTGGATAGGAAACTTTCTCACCTCCCCTTTTGAAAGTTTCACAATATATAGATCCTTTTCTAATATGACTCCTAAGGAAGTCTAAATTAAATAATATTACCATCATTATCCAAGACTTATCTCATCAAAATCGGCTGGCTATAGAGCATGGGAGCTCCATAAAAAGAATAGATGGAAGTTTAATAACCATCAATTAACCTGACATCAATCCTCAGTTATGGTGCCAAATTCCAAGCCAAGGTAGCTATGAGCAAGAGATGATATTGCCATAGAACCTGTTGAGGCCAGTTGGAGGGTATGTGTACCTATATATTTGGTCAATGTTCTAAATGGCGGCCGCCTAGGCGGTAGACGGTCTCTCTCCGCACCGCTTTTCGGTAGGCGGTAGAGTAGGCGCCCAACGGAGGTTTGTGGCATAGGCGGAGGTGAGGCGGCATAGGCGGACGCCTAGGCGGAGCAATACCTAATAAGATATTTTGGCCAAAAAGATTTTGTAAGCATTATGGGCCTATGGTTCACTTTTACAAAACTATAACTATATAAATCTTCGTTCTACAACTTAGTTATGCATGGAACACCCTTAAAATATGCATATTATGCAAAAAACAGTGGTAAAATAGTAAAAAATGTTCAAAATATATCGACCGTCTAGGCGGCGCCTAGACTGTAGGCAGACTCTCTCCGCCGTGCACCCGCCTACCGCGGTTCAGAACCTTGCATTGCATGCATATTAAACTCATGCAATCAAGGAGGACCATCCAACTTCTGCTAGACTAAAGAAGAGTCTAGACAAAGAGTTAGGATGCTATAATTTTTCTTGTACGAATTGCATTCATCTCCATGACACATTAAAAGACACGACATTCCCAATAATCAAAGTTCAATAATATAGTAACATAGTGTTAAACCATCGAATAAGCATTTAAATTGTCTCTAAGAATTATCCTATCAAACCAGAAAATTTCAGAAGCACTACCACCTTCCCACCCAAAAGAAGATATTAGAGTAGAAACTAACGAGACTATAACAACTTGATTACGCCTGGTGTTTGTTCAATACAAGAGCAAAATCACCTTAATCCACTGAATCATATCAAATTCATTTACAGTTGTAAAGATGGGAAGGTTTACCTTGATGTTCAGCGTATTCTCTGAAGACATGTATACATAGTAACATTGTGTTGTTGTACATGTACTAAATTTTGTTCGAGTATCTGTAGGATCTATTCTATATATAGTTTACTAGTGTCGGGACACACGCATCGCGTGTGCAATGCATTTTAGAAATGTTTATAACATCTTAAGTTGCAAATAATATCCAACCAAACTTACTCAATTTGCTTTCAAAATACTGACACTTAAGAAAAAGAAAGATTACCCCACATTATTTTAGAATCTTAAGAAAAAGAACACACCTGCTTCACAACTTTATCTATCAGTTTGTCCAAAGTGAAAAGAACGTAGGACTGGGTTCATGATAGCACAACATCATCTTCAAAATTTGTCCTGTAGATTGTATAGTGCACTCATAAATCTGCAGAAATTCAGATGAATGAAACAATTCTATACACATGCTCAGATTTTCTCAAGGCATGGAAAAAATTCAGCATAGACATGAAGATAAATTACTTGGCATATAGTTCTATAGGGCTTGAATCCTTCGAAGATCTTCATTTCCTTTCAGAAGTTGCTGATTTTTTTTTTTTCCGCTGAGAGTATCCTATCATACTAAGTCTGCAATAAAATAATATCATAAGATATAAACAATTATGTCACATATGCATCTAAAAGTATCTGCATATACAGAAATTTGTTCTCACCTGATTTTATGTAGATTTTAATCTAATGAATTTACGTAGACATTAATTGAATTTTATGTATATTTTAATCTAATCTAATGAAAATTTGATTCCATTTAAAAGTTAAGCTAATATAATTAAAATTTAATCTATTATTAATTTGAATTCAACTTTAAGAAAATTTTCACTAAAATAATATAAGTTATATCCAATGCAATTTGATAAAACTTTATGTAGTCTACCTTAATCTAGTCTAATAAAATTTAATCCAATTTGAACGTTAAATTAATCTAATGAAAGTTCAATCCAATTTTAAAGTTAATTTAATCTAATCTAATTAAAATGTAGCTCAAGGAAAATGGGCTTGAGCTTAGAAAACACCTGAAAGCTGTGAAGAGTTACGTTGTTCTCTTTAGTTCAGGTCAGGTAATGGCTTATAAGGAAGGGCATAATAAGGCAAATCTTCATGCATAACTCAATTAATTTAGTAAGCAATGATAGAACTTGATGTCATTAGATTTCCAAATGATGATGCTAACAGAACGGAGTTGAAAATAGGATTCATGTGACTAACAGAAATAGTCATGGACAATGGCTTCGTTGTGGTTATATTTTTCCCTTAAATATTCAAGGTTAATAACTCTTTGCAACAATTAGTTACTACCTTCTGCCTCAACTTGCAAAGACCTTCATTTACTTTCTACCTCAACCAAACTATTTAAAATAAACCCACATTAATGCTACCAAGTCAATTACCACAATTAACTTCATTGCACCAAACGAAAGTGGCTCGCTCCTTGGATTAGATTAAGAATGAAAACTTCACGCTGTGTGTATGTGGGACTGCAACTTGTAAAAAAAAAAATCTAATAATTGACTTCCCGGTTCAAAATCTTGTTTTCCATTTAGGCCCTCGTCTTTGGTTTTGCTTGTGATAGTCTTGGTGGTTTTTATGTTCTTCAGAGAACTAATACTATGTTTTGAAGATCTAAAAGACCATCTAAAAGAAAATATTAGTTTGAAAAAGCTTTTAAAGATAAAATGGTTAGGTATAATAAAATAAATTCATCATAAGTAGGTATAATAAAATAAATTCGTCTTTGGTTTTGCTTGTGATAGTCTTGGTGGTTTTTATGTTCTTCGGAGAACTAATACTATGTTTTGAAGATCTAAAAGACCATCTAAAAGAAACTATTAGTTTGAAAAAGCTTTTAAAGATAAAATGGTTAGGTATAATAAAATAAATTCATCATAAGTTCCAGTTGAAATGCCGCTTCATAATCCAAAGTCAATTCAAAGGTGAAATAGGATCCTACACGAAGCTTGAAGTTGTGTTCTTTCTTTATTTTTTTTTTCTTTCCATTGCTGCTATATTTTTTTAGGGGCGGGGGTGATTCAACGTAACAATAATAATGAATAATTCCTAATTGTGCATACACAGTTTTTGCTGAGCTATGGTATATCCATATGTATAATACTATAGTGTTAACACTTAATTTATAAATTTTAATACAACCATTTTAACTTACATCATGAACAAAGCCTCTCTATATCTATAATCCAAAACTTCTAGGGCTGGTTATTGAATCATTTCCTCTCATTTGCCTCTTGACTGTATCCAACCCAAGTTTCTTTAGGCATATGCCCATTTAGCTAATATCTTATTCTTCTTCCTAACGGTGCTTCTGTTGATCTACATTCCACTCCGTCATTATGGCACTCTTTGCAGATGCAGTTCCCATATGGATTACTCATACTTAACTACTACTCCATCTAAAACATACAGAAAGTGAGAAGCAAAATTCCAGATCTAATATGGTGTGAGATGACTTCCTTGTTTCACTTCAAACCCAATCGACAATGCACTTAAATTCAACTTGGAATCAAGAATTGTTGTTACGAAGCAAAGATTGAAAGACGAGTTAAAAATGATACCTTTAAGTACAACTGAACATTTTTTTCCTCAAATTTCTCGAGCTAAGCAAGCCAATCCACTCTTCTCGCCCCCTCGCCCCCAGTGCCTCTGTCCACTCCTCCTCTTCGACCTCCCGACCACCGGCTTCGCCGCCTCCTGTAGGATCTTGCCCTCTGCCTCCTCCCTCTCCGTCACCTTCCTCCACTTCTTGTCCGACAAATCCAACCTGTAGACATTATACTTAATCTTTCCCTTCCTCTCCGACAGCATTGTCACAGTCACCTTCGCCAGTGCAGCCTCCTCCTCCTCCTTGGACACATTCTCCCAGACCTTCTCGAGCTGACGGTAGAACTCGACCTCCTCTATCTTCTCCTGCCACTTGAACCTATGTTCCTCATCATATCCCCGCGGATGCCGACGTTCACGGTGAAGTGGCACATCTCCTTCAGGTCGTTGGAGTGGAGGTACTTCTTGAGTTTGTCCATGATCCGGTCCCTCTGCATCGCCTTGTGGACCTACTGGCCGACTTCGTGGACGACGTGCCAAAGGTCCACGCTGAGGTCGACAAATTCGGAGGGTCGGCAGAGGGCTTGACCTCTGATACGAAGCGACGACAGATGAGATGGAACATGGAGTTAAGGGTCTAGTGGGAAAGGGAAGGGTAGGCTTCGGTGAGGATGGGGTGGATGGAATGGACGAAGTGGGAAAGGAACTCGGCCATGGCGGCGTCTTCTTCGTTGTTAGAGGAGGATAGGAAGTTAGGGTTTGGGTGGATGAGAATTTGGGAAGTGGGATTTGGTGGTGCAACGACATGCAAGCAGCGGTGGAGAGAGAGAGAGAGAGAGAGAGAGAGAGAGAGGAACAGACGGCAGATCATGGAGAAGAGAGGTTATTTTTAGGGAGGGAGGGTTCACAAACGGTTACAAATGGATATTAAAAGACCTTTTTACCCATACATAAAGAAAAATATTATCTAAGAATTTATATCATTCACATATATATAATAGTATAGATATAAATGTTCTGCATTTTTCAAGATGCTGACGCAGTGGTTAATGCCTATATATTTGGTCATGCATATTAAACTCATGTAATTGAGGAGCACCATCCAACTTCTACTAGACTAAGAAGAGTATAGACAAAGACTTAGGATGCTATGATTTTTCTGTAACGAATTGCATTCATCTCCATAACACATTAAGCCAAAGAGTGAAAAGGCACAACATTCCCAATAATCAAGGTTCAATAATATAGTACGATAGTATTAAACCATCGAATAAACCTTCAAATTGTCTTTAAGAATTGTCTTATCAAAACTAGGGCTGCAAATGAGCCAAGTTGTTCCCGAGCTGCGCGAAGCTCGGCTGATAAAAGCTCGTTTGAGCTCGATTCGTTTAGTAAACAAGCTGAAGTCAAGCTTCATTTTCGAGCTTGTTTAATAAACGAGCCAAGCTCAAGCTTTTAGAAGTACTCGTTTATGAGCTTGCGAGCTGGCTCGTTTAGGAGCTTGTTTAGAAGCTCGTTTGTTCTTTGTTGAATTCTAATTTTATACATGTTTGTATAAAAATATGGTTGTGTGCATTATATATTTATATGTCCTTAATAATTGATATTAAGAAACTATTTTAATTAAATTTTTATAAATAAATTATTAATATTATAGGTATTTGAATTCAAACCTAATTAGCTTGAAATCGAGCTCGTTAAGCTTGAAATCAAGCTTAATGAGCTTGAAATCAAGTTGAGCGAGCTTGAAATCAAACTTAACGAGCTTGATTTTGAGCTTATCGAGCTTGTTTATCAAGCTTGCTTATCAAGCCAAGCTCGAGCACAAACCAAGCCAAGCTCAAGCTTAATATAAACAAGCTCGAGCTCTAAAATAAAAAAAACTTACCAAGCTCGAGCTCGATTAATTCTAGTCAAGCCAAGCTCAAGCTTACAAAAGCTTGGCTCGGCTCGGCTCGGCTCGTTTGCAGCCCTAATCAAAACAGAAAATTTCAGAAGCACCACCACCTTCCCATCCGAAAGAAGATATTAGAGTACAAACTAACGAGACTATAACAACTTGAGTATGCCTGATGTTTGTTCAATACGAGAGCAAAATCACCTTAATCCACTGAATCATATCAAATTCATTTACAGTTGTAAAGATGGGAAGGTTTACCTTGATGTGCAGTGTATTCTCTGAAAACATGTATACATAGTAACATTGTGATGTACATAGTAACATTGTGTTGTTGTACGTGGAGTAGACTAAATTTTGTTCGAGTATCTGTAGGATCTATTCTATATATAGTTTATATAAATGTTCTGCGTTTTTCAAGATGCTGACGCAGTAGTCAATGCCAGCAATTGTACCAAAAAGCCCTTTCAATAAAATCAGCAATACCCCATCCAAGAATCATGGGTATAATTCATGAGTGCGGTGGGAAAATGCATATGGCAGAGCGCCAATGGGCAGAAGCAGCTACTGATTTCTTTGAAGCATTTAAGAACTATGATGAAGCTGGGAATCAACGCCGTATTCAGTGCCTTAAGTATGTAATTAGACGACTAACTTTTAACTTGGGTACTTTAAGAAATCATGCTTCCTATCTTTTTTGTACCTCATTATTAAACTAATGCTAATTGTGTGTCAGATACCTGGTTCTGGCCAACATGCTAATGGAATCGGAAGTGAACCCGTTTGATGGTCAGGAGGCAAAACCGTAAGTTTGTACTCCGTTAAATGGAAAAGCATATTTGTTCTAATGAGTTAGCAAGCTTTTAATATTTTGGTTTTACCCTAATTTTCTCTACTTGCTATAACTGTTCTGTAGATACAAGAATGATCCTGAAATCTTAGCAATGACGAACTTGATAGCGGCATATCAGCGAAATGAGATATTTGAATTTGAGAAGATACTGAAGGTATTAGATTATTACACGATTTTGTTGATTAAGACTCCTCTTGACATTGGCTCCTACTTAATATTGTATTGCAGAGCAACCGAAGGACTATCATGGATGATCCTTTCATCCGCAACTACATCGAGGATCTCCTAAAGAACATCAGAACTCAAGTATTGCTTAAGCTGATAAAGCCATACACAAGAATTCGAATCCCTTTCATTTCAAAGGTGGATACTTCATCTTCCCCACGTGCTACTGATGAAATTTTGTTTTCTGCTATCAATGCCATGTACTCGTTAGAAAAATATTTGGAACTTTTTTTTACTGCATACTATTAGTTGCCTTGTTTTTGCATTATCATTGCATTGATATTGTCATACCTATTCTCCTAAATCTTTTAATCTAAAGATGTGGAACAGGATTCACTCAGTCCGGATTTACTTTGGGATTGTCTTAATATTGCTCCTGATAACTTGCAATCTATTTGTCAGCTTTTGAACAGTATGTCAGGCTAGGCTTATTACCACAAGGAGGTCATTTACAGCTGATCCTACTCACATGTTAAAAAAAGTTAATTAGGCGATTGTTAGGCTGGTGTACATATGTTAAGAAGTTAATTAGGTGGTTATTTAGGCTGGTGTAGACATTTGTATCTCAACGGTTACTGTTTTATCTCAATTTATAAGCTTACATATTAGGTTCACTTCTTTTAGATGGATTGTACTAGTGAACTGTTTGACATGGTTTTGGACGTGCAATGGAGACCTCTAGATGCCCCAACTTGGACCGTATCAATGTCCATAGGTATCCTACATTATCCTTCCTCGACGTGCAGTTGACATATATCTAGTTTTCAGAGGATCCAAAACATGGCTGAAAATTATTTGGCATGTTCATGCTCGTACCAAACATAATCAAGATATGATAAAGTACAATTTCTTCCTACCATTGTCTAGAATTTTCCAAAACCTAGTTACTATCTAAGACAAACATATATATATATATATATATATATATATATATATATATATATAAAGTGTGTATTACATGGTTCATGTTATATATCATTGTATCCATGTTGTATTAGTATCCTATATTTCTTCCAAATCCAGATTTCCGAATCCTTATCGTGTCGTTATGCATAAATGTGTCAGCGTCAATGCAACTAGTGCCCTGAATATCAGTTCTAAGATTGTAGTTGAAGAAGGTGCTACTCGGGGGCGGGTTTTTTTTTTTGTATCGTAGTGCTGGTTTAAGTTCAAATTTCAAATTTCAAAAAAAAAAAAAAAAAAAAGAAAAAAAAAAGAAAAAAAAGTTCAAATTTCAAAATTTCAATGTTTCATTTCCCCCCTTGCCTTGAGCTTACTTCAAATTGGAGGTGTCGCTATGCTTGAAATTGATTTTCTGGCGAAGTGAATCTTGTGTGACTTATAAAAGCTGATCTTTGATGTTTAGGAACTCAATGTGCCTGAAAAAGATGTTGAGCAGCTGCTAGTCTCACTAATTCTAGATAATCGTGTCCAAGGTCATATTGATCAAGTAAACAGACTACTAGAGTGCGGAGACAGGTAAGTGTATCTTTTGCAACTCTTCATTTGTGTACTTTCCCTGTTGATACTGATATTCATAAAATCTTTCGTCCTTGCAGATCGCAGGGAACGAAGAAATATACTGCCATAGATAAATGGAATACTCAGCTCCGGTCCCTGTACCAGACCATCGGTAATAGAGTGGGCTGATATGCAGAAATGGGCAATGATGTCGATGATGCTGACTATATAAGCTTTGTTTGGGTTACACCCATCGTGCATTCGCTGTAAGAATATCTGAGGATGATTGTGCAGTGGTGAAACTGAAAGGTTATATAAACAGGTTTCTCGTTTAGGAAGCTGTCGGCAAATGTAGTTAAAATCTTATCGTAAGGTTTTCGCGAGAGTATCTATGAGCCTTGCCAGCTCAAATTCAAACTATAAATCGTTATGACGAGGAACATGCCTACTCTTCTGTTGCCTCTTTTTTTTTTTTTTTTTTTTTTTTTTTTTTTCTGGATTTGTCAAGATTGCCTATACACGTCGAAGTTGTCTTCAGCATTGCCCTCTGAAAGTTATGATTTGTTGAATAGTTGTCCGAAGGGGTCTTCAGCCGTCCCTACATGTTTATGTCGTCTCAGTTCTACACTGCCTGCAAAGATAGCACGCCAAGAGACCTACAGATTGTCAAAATTTTGACAGTCCTAGATATGCAAAGGTCTGTCAATGACGGTTCTATTTTTTTAGGACCACCAAAAATTGCGTCTATCTTCTAACAAATTTCGTAGTGGAAACAATAAGAGATCTCGACGTATGGGAGTGCCCTTGTCATCATTTGCATATGTTACAACAGCGACGAAGGTTTGTCGTTCAATTGTTGTCAAGTTGTTGAACAAAAATCTAAAGATATCAATTTTAATACAAACTCTAGTCTTTTTTTTTTATTTCTTTTTAATTTCGACTGGAATTCCTATGTTAACCGTGACAACCATTTGGGTACTGAAATTCAAAACCAAAAGGAATTCGGAAATCCAGTTAGCATCTCCAACCCTATTGTCTTGTTTTGTGTTCTGCTTCTTATGTGGCACGAGGCACAAGACAATATCTTTCCTGTGTGGCAAGATGATATTCACACAAGACAATGAGATGAAAAAATGTTCTCCAATGCAAAATTATTAAAGTATTTTTTCCAACTTCCAAGACAACTTCTCCACTTCATTTTTTAATAAATATTTCTATTCATAATTGATGATATTGAGGCAAAGTCATTGTGAAGCACATTGTTTAGATCTAGACAACCAATTTCATATTCTCCTTGCCATGTCAACTTCATGACTTATTCTACATTTGCATTGGAGAATGCTATTTGAAATGAAAGCTTGTCATTCCTATGTGACAACCATTTTTTCCAAACTCACAATAGGGTTGGAGATGCTCTAAAGCATGCAGAATGCTCCAGGGTCCGTTTGTACATATTTATATTACTTAGGAAGAACAAACAACAACTTTTTTTAGTAAACAAGAGTTCTTCTTAATTTTTTTCTATACGTAAATGTTAAATTTAATGAATAATTTTAATTAGTAAACAAAGATATAGATAAGGACATTTTTGGAAATTTTTGGGACAGCATAAAATGCTTTCATGGTTTCTTTCCTTTCCTCACTAACATTTGTCGGTAACATTGTTGATACTTCAAAGTTCAGCTCATGGTCTAATGTATATCACCAAACACTAGCCTTAGCTTCTAGTCTCGTGTAAGCTCTCAAAATATTTATGGACTTAGGTCACACGATCTGTTGGGTATAAAATCAGAAATTATTCTCCAAGATAGATGTCCGTGACGAACCAATACCCGCAAACAAACACGATGATCGAGTTAGGCAAAAAAAGAAGAAGAAGAAATTAAGATCACAAAATTCAAAACAAATTTAAGGAAAAACACTAAACAGTAAAAAATCACCAGGAGAACGAGATCACTACTAAATAAAGTTACTAGGTTTTATAAGATCGCTACAACTTAGTAACCCCTACTAACAAATAAAGTACACAAAGAGAACTCAATTTTATTTTTCTCAGATTACACACAAGAAGGTTATCGAAATCAATTCATCTTTCTTCACTCTATATTTCTTTCTCAACCTATTGGTGGCTATCGAACACCTTTCTTTGAATACAATTAATCTCTCATACAAGGAACCCTTGTCATGACCCGATCCCAATAAAATGGATCTAATCGGATCATGTCCAGCTTGCACCGTTGTGAGACGACGGCAGTAAGTTGTAACAAGCAGTGAACACAAGCAGAACAATATCTAAACGGAAATAAAATATTTTATTAAACATTTTTGAAGTACATCTAAGGTCTAAATGAAATAAAGACAATGCAAGAATAATCAAATATCACTTTGGTTTGTTTTTTACAACTTTTAAAAGAAAAAAACTAAACATAAGGGTGCAACTAGGACTCCTGGTTTCCTTGTTCTGATTCAGCTAAATCCTCGGAACCCAAGTCGGACCCGTAATAAGAACTGTAAGCCAGCTCCTACTCATCGCAATCACCTAAAAATATTGTCTTCAATCAGGAGGGAGCAAGAAACACATTTCCATATCTAACATTCTACGATAATAAATCACTACAAAAATTTGTAAGATTAGCGACGTTCCAAAACGTCGTTAAACTCGATGAAAACGTCGCTAAGTGAATTTAGCGACGCTTTGGAAACGTCGAAAAAAAAAATGTGTCGCTAAACGAGGAAAACGACGCAAAACGTCGCTAGGGCGACGTTATTTGGCGACGTTATTAACGTCGCTAATTAGCGACGTTATTTGCAACGTTTTATCGTTGACGCTAATTAGCGACGTATCAGGCGACGTTATCGTGTGGTCGCCGTTTAGCGACACTGTTGCGACGTTTTGGCGACGACGAGCTGACATCAGATTTTGGTGCCACGTGTTGCCACGTCAGCATTTAGCGACGCTTTTATCGACATTTATTAACGTCGCTAAAATTTAGCGACGAATAGTAACGTCGCTAAAAACGTCGCTAAGTTTAAAAAAATATAAAAAATAGGTTCCAGAATGCAAATGGAGCTGGAGCCTGAGCCAAAATACAGAATCCAAAATACAAAATACAGAATCCAATCCCTGGGTTCGTCGACCCCCTCGGTGGAACACTCAACACCGGCACGCACAATACATTCCAGAATATACAAAAAATATAAAGAAAAAATACTATCCGCAACGAACAATGTCAATATATAATATCCTGAACAAACCAAATCAATATCCGCAAATACGTACAAACTCAATATCCTCAACGAAAAAACTGAATATCCCCAAATACGTACAAAGTCAAAAATATAGTACAGTCCAAAAATGCAAAAACAAAACTACTGATCGCCTGGAGCTGGAGCTGGAGCTGGACCCGGTGCTGGAGAAGGAGCGCCACCAGATGACTGTCGTCGCAACGTCAGGATCATATGATACTCCTCCGGTGACAACAGGTGGACGAGCATGTCCTCCGGTGCACCGTCGGATGTAGACGATGCTCCCGACGTACCAGCAGACGGTCGCTCTGCAGCCATCTCCTGGAAATGCTGTATCTGCTCGACCAACCGCTGTGTAGCATCCTGCGTAGCGCGGGTCATCTGTCGCAGCGCCTCCGTAGTCTCCTCCAGCCTCTCAAAGCGTGAGATGAGCGCAGAATCATCTGTATGCGGCGCCCCCATCCTCTGCAGCATCTTATCACGCAGATCGAGTGGCGGAGCGACTCCTCAGTCTGTGCGGGGCCGGACACACTAGTGGCGGTCGCAGAGGCCTGTGACGTAATGAAGGCACCATAGGAGCCCGTACCATAGTACGTACCCCTATGCATGCCACCAACGGCCCTCATCCACAGCTCGTCATCTGACTGAGCTGCGGCGGTCGGAGGCTGCTGGAAAGTGCTAGCACCAGCTCCCTCTGACCGTGTCGACCCGGCCTCCCTAAGCCTCAAAAACTCGGTCTAGAAATAACATCTATATGAATTCTCACGTGGTCGCTAAAAATTAATACTAATGCACTAGCATTAAGTAAAACTTCTAAAATTCGGCCTAGAAATAACATCTATATGAATTTTCTACGTAAGTAAAAATTAATATTAATGAACTAGCATTAAGTAAAACTTACGTAGGTGTCCCGGGCCTTGTTGTCTACGAACCGCTCCCCCTTCGTGTGCGTGGCGAGGAACAAGGTCACCATATTCGGGTCTTCTTCCGATTCAACCTGTTACGAAATTATTATATGATTTGTCAGTTAAGTTAAAAGAAATATATTACTATAAAGTATTAATTATGGGTATACGGCGAGATACGTACCATATGGGTGAAGAAATCCATGATGGACCTTGATCCACCACACCACTGCGACCCCGCCAGTCGCGCTCTTTTAGACTTCGCAGACTTCTCCTTGTAGGCTTCCTCCTCGAATCTCCTCTTCATTACTGCCCATTCGACGGCAGAGAACCAACCCTGAATAGGCTCTCCCCGACGGTCGCGATCCTTTTGGTCGAGGATTGCGTCCCTAATGAGCTTGCTGGCGACGCTGGAAAATATAGCCTCGACAGCAACGACGCGGTGGGGAGGGAAGAAGTAAGTCCAGTGAAAAATATAGAAGTACATAAGTTATAACATAACATACTAAATGTTAAAAGGATATAAAATTTTACGTACCGAAAAGTGCTCAAACCAGAAGGCCTTCCTGTCGGCCAGGACATCCCTCCAGTTGATCTAGGGCCCCCCGTAGTTCTGTCGCAGGAATGTACCCAACGACCGGTGTACGAAGGAGGGATGATATATGTAAAATAGAAATTAAAATTTTAAACAAGTTTATAATAAATTTAAACTAATTAAATACAATAATTTTACTTACCGCCTGGTCCGAGTACAGGCCAAAATCTCCAACCTCAGATCCCCCTCCGGACGACATGGAGGATCTGTCTCAAATGGGAGCTGTACTATTCCCCTGCCCCTGCCCTTGCCCTCAGCCTGCCCCTCGGCCTCGCCCTCGCCCTCGGCGTGGGCCTCGCCATCGCCCTCGACCTCGACGTAGGCCTCGGCCTCGGCCTGCTCCTCAATAGTGGGGTCGACCTCTGGAATACTCGACGGTACTGGCTGCATAGAAGAAGAAGGCCCTAGCCTCGAACTGCTAGAGCCGGGTATGGAGACACTGCCGGCGACTAGACCGCTAGTGTATACTGGAGTGCGGGGGGATGAGGAGTCGGTAGGAGTGGTAGATGGAGACTGTCGGGGTCATCGACTCCCACCAGCACCGGAACCAAATGATCCACATCGAGCCATATCTGAAAAATACAAAAGTATACCATACTACATCTTAAAAAAATAAAAGTATACCATACTACAGCCAGGGAACGTCGCTAAGTAAACCATACTATATCTGAAAAAAATAAAAGTAAACCATACTACATCTGAAAACGTCGCTTATTAACGTCGCTAAAACAAAAGTAAACCATACTACATATGAAAAAATAAAAGTAAACCATACTACATCTGAAAATTAAACATATTCAATCCTCTTCTGAAAATTTATCTTGTTCCTCTTCCTCTTCCTCTTCACTTCTATCAACTTCCTCTTCCTCTTCTGATACTTCTACCTCTTCCAATTGATGAAACATGTTATGAGGAACTTCCGTTGAGTCCACATCGACAATATTTGTAATAAGAGGTAGTTCGTCTTCCTGATAAGCTATCTCGTCGACATCGAAGGTATTTTGAGCTTTAATCTTACAGACTACCCACCAATCTGATCTCCCGACTCCTCGTTTTAGATAGATGGTAAAGTAAACTAGCTGAGCCTGGCTTGCTAGAACAAACGGCTCATAAGCTTGATATCGACGGTGATAATTTATGTCAACAAGACCATGTTTGTCAACTCTCAAACCTCGACCCTGGATCGGATCAAACCAGTCACATCTAAATAAGACGATCTTACAAGGTTCTATAGCATAATTGTACGTCAGTTGCACCATCTCCCGTAAGACGCCAAAGAAGTCATTGCCTGGGTCGACGTGTTTGTAGTTTGAAGATTTTATGCACAAACAAGGGAGGCTCTGATACCACTTGTTGGAATTTATTGTACCATGTCGATTCATTAGATGAAGAACATAAATTAAATTGCTGAAGCGTACATGAATCCATTGTCTTTGCTTGACGGATCTTGAAGCAAACGTCTCTTTATGGGATTTGATCTTCCAACCCGCTACGGCCCTTAATAACAAAGATAAAATCTTTCTTCCTCTCTTTGTTGATGGGGATACAGAAGATAATAGAGAAACCCTCTTTTTTGGTGGCCGTATGAGTTGGGACCATAACCCTAATGAATACATATATTTATATGTTTTGATATTTCTAATTTGGCCCCTCATCAAATTAGATTTATCTCCGGTATCTACACATTAATTCTATGACAATTATACCCTTAAGCCAATTTTTCAAATAGATCACGTTAATTTGGCTTATTGTTTAGATAGCCCAACACAATTAATTTTACATGTGTGGCCCATATTATTGAATAATTCTAACAATTAAAGCTCAAATGGAATGGAGGGAGAGGTTATCGCATTCTTAGAATTATATTTGGGGGCGGTGGTATGACATGTCTGGAGGGAACGAAACTAGCGTAACTTTGAGGGCCAATCCCTTTGTCACGTCCCAGAACAAGAATACTGGAGAGCGGGAGAATGACTCAGCCAGCTACTTATTACGGGTAGATAAATACCATATAATACGATCAATGCTGTCTACAAGACGAGGGGGGTGTATACTACATGAAAGTCTCCCTATGGTCACTTCACATCTATTGTCTCAATCATTTGAACAAGAAACAGAAATAGAGAACATGTAAGATGAAGCAGTAAGGCGTCCCAAACGCTTAATCAAAATGTTCTTGATATCTGGCTTTACAAAGCATAGCCAGATGATGTAGCAAAATATACACAATTGTTTATCAGCTGCAGCCTGACTTTAGTTACAATTATGCAAAAGTAAGTACAGGACAATCCGACTAACATGTCGGTGCCAAACGGCAAAGTATAAAGTAGATAACAAAACGAGCGGGGAAGTAAGAAACCCACTCGAGTCCTCCTGCGATCATCCCTCTAGTGTTGACCATCTTGGAGGTAGAAGTAAGTTGGATCCTCGGGAACTGGCTCTAAATATGGCCATGCAAAATCAGAGAGGTTAGACCTCTAATAGCAAGTACCGCAAGGAAGCACGATATGAGGAATAAACCAGAAATAGGAAATATAATAACTAGATCTCTGCTGACTACTGGAATTCATATCACATCACGACATTTCGAACCAACTTTCCAACCAAACAAGGACAGAAGTTGACCCGTCATGTCCTGATATTCCGATCATCTTAGTTAGTCATAAGAGTAGAGACAATACACAACAAATCAATTTAAACGGCCATGCAACTACTACGGCTTGCTACTGTGAGTTCCAAGTTATCCTGGAATTACGCAATAGGGATTCCTCAGTTCTTACTATGTGCAAGCAAGGCTAGTTTACCCAGTCAATCAATTGCGCCAATCATGAATTAGACGAGTCCCAACGGGACGCCCGTCATCAATATACAATAAATAATATAACCAGATTCCGCTCTCTGCCCGTGTGGCAGATTTGCAGTATACGTGGGAACCAGCCGACCTGTCGGGCACTTAATAGTCCCAAGAGGGCTGCCATGTAAGAACTCGGGAATCCATTCTCTCCATGCAATCATTATTTTATTTAACTTAATAGTCTCTATGTTGAGTGAAATCCCATGCCGTGGATCATGGTAATTCAGAATGAGTACTTGTGTACGGGGTACGATATGCACAACTCTACAACGATACCCGTGCGGTTAGGTTGTAGGTCTTACATAGCGTAATGCAATAATCAAAACTAACCACGGAATAATCATGCCTTGACCATAAAGTTCACATGCTGCTGTTTGTAGAAAAATAAATAAATAAATAAATAAATAAATAAATAAATAAATAAATAAATAAATAAATAAATAAATAAATAAATAAATAAATTGAAGCCTGCATGTGTCTGTATGCCAATATTCGGGATCAGCCAGTCGATTGCAATAGTTCATAGTTAATATGAACGTGTCTCATTTATTTAATTCAATAAGACGACTTAGCCAGTCTCTTAGTTCCAACTAGGAACGCATGATCAATTATTAGTCAAGATAACAATCAATGTCAATAAATGTCAATTCGGGACAAGAACCAGCCAAAAAGGTATTATGGGCTATAGATGGATACCTATCTACTGGGAAATAAAATCTTATGCGGCTGAAAAATAAAGATTTCATACGGCTGGAAAATAAAATCTCATGTGGCTGGGAAATAAATATTTCATGCGGCTGGAAAATAAAATCTCATGCGGCTGGGAAATAAATATTTCATGCGGTTGGGAAATAAAGATCTCATACGGCTGGAAAATAAAATCTCATGCGGCTGGGAAATAAATATTTCAGGCGGCTGAAAAATAAAATCTCATGCGGCTGGGAAATAAATATTTCATGCGGTTGGGAAATAAAGATTTCATGCGGCTGGGAAATAAAATCTCACGCGGCTGGAAAATAAATATTTCATGCGGCTGGGAAATAAATATTTCATGCGGCTGGGAAATAAAGATTTCATGCGGCTGGGAAGTAAATATTTCATGCGGCTGGAAAATAAAATCTCATGCGGCTGGGAAATAAAATCTCATGCGGCTGGGAAATAAATATTTCATGCGGTTGGAAAATAAAGATTTCATGCGGCTGTGACTGTTTTTCTTCTCCGAATTTTCTGAGAACAGAACCATGAAAGCCATTGCTTCCAAGCTCTCTAAATTCTTCATTCCAAGTCCAAATCTGGACTTCCATAGGTTAAAATGGGGTAGAACGAAATTCTCTACAACATGGAACCATCAAAACTTGAAAATAACAAGGTTAGCTAGATCAAAACTCGAGAATTCGAAAATACAACAAGTTTAGATCTACACAAAATAAGCCATGAAAATTAAAAATACTAAGTGCTAAAGTATCTAAGAATCCTGTGAGAGAGACAATGGAACAACAAAAATAGAGATCCATCAAGAAGCAAGTTGTACTTGCCTAGCTCTCCTAGGTTGGTGGAAGAGTTATGAGGAAGAAGATGAGTATTGAGAAGAAGTAAATAAAGAGAGAGAAAGGGTTTTGGAATTTTAAATAGGGGTGGTGGTAGGTGGGTTCATGTTTCGGTTCTTGTTGAACCAACATACTAATCCAATCCAAGCCGAACCAAAGTATAGCTAAAGCAGAGTATAAAAGCAGAAAATAAAATACAGAAATAAAATTATAAAAAATTAATTTGCGTGAATTAAAGAAATTTAAATACAGGATAATACATGATAAATATTAAATAAATACATATTCAGGGAACGGGAAGTGACATCTCTATCCTCCTTAGAAAAATTCTGTCCTCGGAATTTCAAATCCAAGCAGGATGAGAACATCAAAGCTAAACTAATCTAAGCATAAGCAATTGAGTAAGCAATCATTCTACAATGCCAATATCAAGTAACATATCTATGTTTAACTATCGACGACACCAAGCAATTCTACTCATAAGGTGACGAGCATGAGGAGTTAAGACAATCAAGGTATACAGAAAGAAATATACCTTGTGAGTCAAACAGGTGCGAATACCGTGATCGGATGTCATCCTCACGTTCCCACGTTGACTCCCCTAAAGAGTGATGACCCCAAGCAACCCGGACAAGGTTAATTGTTCGGTTCTTGAGTATCTTCTCTCTTCGGTCCAAGATGGACACAGGATGCTCCTCGTAAGACAGGTTGGTACCAACAAGCAGCTCAGAATGATCAAGGATATGGCTTGGGTCCGATACATACCTACGTAACTGAGATACATGGAACACGTCATGCACCTCTCGTAATGAAGGTGGAAGGAATAATCGATAAGCAACATCGCCTATCCTATCAAGGATAACAAATGGGCCTACGTACCGCGGACTCAACTTCCCGCGAACGCCAAACCTAATGACCCCACGGGTAGGTGAGATCCGCAAAAATATGTGGTCCTCAACAGAAAACTCTAGCGGCCTACGATGCTGGTCCGCCCAATGACGATGCCAATCCTGCGCAACTCGAAGTCGCTCTCTAATTCCTTTGACCACTTCAACTGTCTGGACAATCATTTCCGGGCCTCACATCTTTCTCTCTCCGATATCATCCTATGCCAGTGGCGACCTACACTTCTTACCATATAGTGCTTCAAATGGTGCCATCTGGATACTGGCTTGATAACTGTTGTTGTATGAGAATTCGACTAAGTGCAGGTGGCTCTCCCAAGATCCTCCAAAATCTAGAGTGCAAGCTCGCAACATATCCTCTAAAGTCTGAATTATTCTTTCTGATTGCCCGTCTGTCTGTGGATGGTAAGCCGTGCTAAATCTTAACTTGGTACCCAGGCTATGATGTAATCTCTTCCAAAAATGTGATGTAAAATGGGTATCGCTATCTGACACAATACTGACTGGGACTCCATGCTGCCTGACTATCTGTTGTATATACAATTCTGCCAACTTTTCTGTAGATTGCCCTACTCTGAAAGAAAGAAAGTGCGCCACCTTTGTAAGCCAATCTACTATCACCCAAATAGCATCTTTATCACTTGGTGATCTCGGTAAACCGGTCACAAAGTCCATTGTAATATATTCCTATTTCTATTCCGGAATAGAAAGTGGTTGCAATAACCCAGCTGGCCTCTGCTGTTCTGCTTTCACTTGCTGACATATCAAGCAACGGGAAACGAATCTAGCTATTTTCCTCTTTATCCCGTTCCACCAGAAGTGTTGCTTGATATCTTGGTACATCTTGGTCCCTCCAGGGTGAACAGAATACTGGGAAGTGTGAGCTTCTGCCATAACCTCCTGTCTGATATCTCCACTAGGCACACATAGACGTGACCCAAACCTAAATGTACCATCTTCATTAATTCTTATCTCCTTCCTGAGTCCTGACTCACATTCTGCCCTAAGCTTCTGAATCCTTGGGTCCTGTGCCTGAGCTGCCTTGATCCTGTCTACCAAGTCGGATTGAACTTGTTGACTTGTTAGAACTCCTACATCACTAGGAAGTATAACTTCGATGCCCATCTCTTGAAGGTCTTCTAAGATATGCTTCTGTGTTGTCAACATAAATGCACCGCCTCTCCTGCTGAGAGCGTCTGCTACCACATTAGCCTTGCCTGGATGATACTGAAACTCCACGTCATAATCCTTGATCAGCTCTAACCATCTTCTCTGCCTCATGTTCAGCTCCTTCTGAGTAAAGATGTACTTTAGACTTTTGTGGTCTGTGTACATGTCCACTCGATCACCATATAAGTAATGCCTCCACAGCTTCAAAGCAAATACTACTGCCGCCAACTCCAAGTCATGAGTTGGGTAATTCTTCTCGTGGTCTCGAAGTTGCCTAGATGCATATGCTATCACCTTCTCATGTTGCATGAGGACACATCCAAGTCCTTTACCTGACGCATCACAATATACAGTAAAACCTCCGGGTCCAACTGACAATGTAAGAATAGGTGCTGATATCAACTTCTGCTTCAGATTCTCAAATGATGTCTGACATTCTGCCGACCAGATGAATGGTACATCCTTTCGTGTCAAGCGGGTCATGGGTGCTGAAAGTCTTGCAAAGTCTGCTACGAATCTCCTGTAATATCCTGCCAATCCCAAGAAACTCCGCACATCTGCTATGGTTTTGGGTACTGGCCAACTCTTTACTGCTTCTACCTTCTTGGGATCCACTGCTACTCCAGCTCCTGATACGATGTGCCCCAAAAATGGAATATGGTCTGACCAAAACTCACACTTGCTGAGCTTGGCATACAACTGGTTCTCTCTCAGAACCTGTAACACTTTCCTGAGGTGGTCTTCATGCTCCTCTTTACTGGCAGAGTATACAAGAATGTCGTCGAGAAACACAACGACAAACTGATCTAAGTACGGCATAAAGATACGGTTCATCAAATCCATGAATATTGCTGGAGCATTGGTCAAACCAAATGGCATTACCAAGAATTCATAATGCTCATACTTCGACCTGAACGCTGTCTTGGGAATGTCCTCCTTCCGAACCCTCACTTGATGATAGCCTGACCGAAGATCTATCTTGGAGAAAACTCTAGCTCTGCTCAACTGATCAAATAAGTCGTCGATCCTTGGTAGTGGGTACTTGTTCTTTACTGTTGCCGCGTTAAGCTTTCTGTAGTCAATGCACAATCTGGATGATCCATCCTTCTTCCCCACAAGTACCACTGGTGCTGCCCATGGCGATATGCTAGCTTGGATAAACTTTTTCTCCTTCAGTTCCACTATATGCTGATATACCTTGGCCTGCTCCGAATTCGCCATTCTGTAAACCCGATCTGATATCGGTTTAGTCCCAGGTGCCAATTATATACTGAACTCAATATCTCTAACCGGTGGCAGACTGAGAAGTTCTTCGGGAAATACGTCTAGAAATTCTTCAACTATTTTCGGAACCTAAACTTCTTCCATTGCCGTTATTACTCCCTGCTCTTGCTGAGTTGCCTCTGATCTGACTAAGGTGAATCTCTTCATGCCTGGAATATCAAAAGATACACTCCCACTACGACAATCTATTGTCGCATGACTATCTTTCAGCCAGTCCATGCCTAAGATAACGTCAAAATTTCTAACAGGAAATTCTATCAACCGGGCGGGTAAGGAATGCCCGCAAACTACAACGCTACATGCTAGAATAACTCTACTAACTCCTACGAGCCCATTACCGGTGAGTATATTCAACCTCCCTGGCAATGCCTCGAACTCCATTCCTAGCCGTGTCGCAAATTGTGCAGATATAAATGAGTGTGATGCTCCCGAATCAAACAATGCTAATGCGGGATATGAGGCGACGAGAATGTTACCTGCCACAACATCCTCCGATGCTAATGCCTCCTCCAAGGACAGAGTGAATGCCTGTCCTCGACCTCCTTGTTGGTTCCCATGTTGCGGCCTAGCCTGGTGCTGCTGCTGGCCCTTCCCTGATGATGCTGGGGTGGTCTATACTGGTGGTGCTGCATCGGCGGTCCCTGCTGCCGAAATATCTGAGCCTGCGACATCAGCGGACGCTGGGCCAATGGTCTCACTGCCACCGCTGGTCCTCGATACTGTCCTGCCCCTGGTGCTGGCAGAGCAGGAAACTGCTGCACTGGTCCTCCTGACCTCGAATTCATGGGACATGTGGTAACCCGATGATCTGGATTTCCATATATCCCCGATACACATCTCTAGTGTGCCCTATCTTCCCACAATAAGTGCAGCCCGCTGGGGGTTGCTGATTCTTCCTTGGTTGTTGCTGTTGCTGCCTGGGTGATGGTGCTGGCCCTCGTATCGCCACATCGTGGATGCGAACGCCAGGGGATGGTGCTGTTGTTCGGGGTGCTGCTCCCCCTCCTCCTTCAATCTGACTGTGAGATCTCTTCTGACCTCCAGTCCTAGTCGTGATCCTCTGAATGGTGATCTCATGCCTTCGGGTTGCCGTTAATACTTCGTCAAAAGTCTGGTAATTGTGCCCCTCTATCAATTGCAAGAGCTCAAGATGAAACCCTTGCTGGAACCTCATCGCCCTCTGGCGCTCCGTTGCTACCATCTCTGGGGCGAACCTACTCAATCTGCAGAACTCCGCTGCATAAGCATCTACAGTCTTGCCAGCCTGTCTGAGGTTGATAAACTTCTGTTGTAGCTCAAACTGTGCCACAACTCTATAGTACTTCGTCTTGAATCTTACAGTAAAATCGTCCCAAGCAACATGACGCCTGATGCCTACTTCCTCTGATTCCCACCAATCACGTGCGAGATCCTGAAGTAACAACTTTACCTGATCTACACGTTCTTCTGCCGGCACCTTAGCGGCTGTCAAAATGGCCTCAATATCCTTAAGCCACGTATCTGCTGAGATGGCATCTTTTGTGCCCTCGAAACGGCGGGGGTGTACTTGCAAAACCTGGCTGACGCTCCTGAATCTGTCCTTGTCCCTCTTTCCAATGCCGTCTGTAACCCTTGGTTGAGTAGTACATTCTGCTCTTGTAACTGAGCGTGCATGCGCTGCTGGGCTAACATCTGGTGTTGTTGAGTAGCCATTATTCCTTTCATGATCTCCAGAAGGGCTGGTGTGTCCACTTCCACAGGGGTAGGTGGAACTGTTGGTGGTGGTGGAACCTCCGGATACTGCGATCCAGCTGCTGCTTCCACTATTACTTCTTCTTGGATAGTTTCTTGAGTTAGTACTGGCCCTTGTTGCTGATCAACATGGTCAGGTTGTCCATGCTGTCCATGTTGCTGCTGTCCAGTCCTGACCGATGCGGACGAGGTGTCCCTAAAAAAAGGGACAAGAGAGCAATCAAACGACCGGACATGAAGGATCAATAAAGTCAAAGGATACTGGAATGTCAAGCTAGAGTTGAGAGTAACGAATCATGAGATCAAGGGGAAACATGTGTGATTGAGACATCCTATAAATCAAAACACCCCACAAGTCTGAAATCAGACCTGCATGGGCCACCACTAAAACCTTGTCACGCCCTAGAACCAGAATACTGGAGAGCGGAGGAATGACTCAGCCAGCTACGTATTACGGGTCGATGAATACCGTATAATATGATCAATGCTGTCTACAAGACGAGGGGGGTATATACTACATGAAAGTCTCTCTATGGTCACTTCACATCTATTGTCTCAATCATTCGAACAAGAAATAGAAATAGAGAACATGTAAGATGAAGCAGTAAGGCATCCCAAACGCTTAATCAAAATGTTCTTGATATCTGGCTTTACAAAACATAGCCAGATGATGTAGTAAAATATACACAATTGTTTATCAGCTGCAGCCTGACTTTAGTTACAATTATGCAAATGTAAGTACAGGACAATCCGACTAACATGTCGGTGCCAAACGACAAAGTATAAAGTAGATAACAAAACGAGCGGAAAAGTAAGAAACCCACTCGAGTCCTCCTGCGATCATCCCTCTAGTGTTGACCATCTTGGAGGTAGAAGTAAGTTGGATCCTCAGAAACTGGCTCTAAATCTGGCCATGCAAAACCAGAGAGTTTAGACCTCTAATAGCAAGTACCGCAAGGAAGCAAGATATGAGGAATAAACCAGAAATAGGAAACATAATAACTAGATCTCTGCTGACTACTGAAATTTATATCACATCACGACATTTCGAACCAACTTTCCAACCAAACAAACAGAAGTTGACCCGTCATGTCCTGATATTCCGATCATCTTAGTTAGTCATCAGAGTAGAGACAGTACACAACAAATCAATTTAAACGGCCATGCAACTACTACGGCTTACTACTGTGAGTTTCAAGTTATCCTGGAATTACGCAATAGGGATTCCTCTGTTCTTACTATGTGCAAGCAAGACTAGTTTACCCAGTCAATCAATTGTGCCAATCATGAATTAGACGAATCCCAGTGGGACGCCCGTCATCAATATACAATATACAATAAATAATATAACCAGATTTCGCTCCCTGTCCGTGTGGCAGATTTGCAGTATCCGTGGGAACCAGCCGACCTGTCGGGCACTTAATAGTCCCAAGAGGGCTGCCATGTAAGAACTCGGGAATCCATTCTCTCTATGCAATCATTATTTTATTTAACTTAATAGTCTCTATGTTGAATGAAATCCCATGCCGTGGATCATGGTAATTCAGAATGAGTACTTGTGTACGGGTTACGATATGCACAACTCTACAACGATACCCGTGCGGTTAGGTTGTAGGTCTTACATAGCGTAATGCAACAATCAAAACTAACCACGGAATAATCATGCCTTGCACTACACCAAAACATGGTTTTCCTAACACAAGTTTTTTTTTTCCAAATTATAACATTTTTTTAACGTTACAAATTCCTAACACTAAAAAACTGTTGGCAAATAAAAAAAGATGTTAGGATAAATACCCAAAAATGAATTTTATTATTAATAACGCATATATATATTTTGTAACAGTTAAACCCGTTAGAAAACATAATAAATTAAATTAAAATTAAAAAAAAAACTCTATCGTGTGCAAATCACGTGATATAGAAAGTGTTATTGGGGGGAAAAGGGTTTCTTCCATCTCATTCTCCCCCCGACCCTTCCCCGAGCCCTAGACCTCTCCTCCTCTCCTCCTCTCTCCGACGGTCTCTCTGTCTCTCTCCCTCTGATAGTTCTTCATCCGCAGCTGACCCTCGTCTCTTTGATATTTCCTCATCTCGCTGCCATCGATTCGACAACTCCAACACCGCTGCGAGTTCGATTTGCTACTCTCCATTGCTGCAATGGCGATCGCCACAAAAAACTGGAGCGAAAAGAAGGTACACTCGATTGATAGGTAATTTGATTAGAGAAATGTTAGGGTTTGGGTTCTTTTTTGGCAAAATTTTTTGTATTTGTTTTGGTTAATAGGTTTCTTATTTCTTCAATTAGCAAGCTAATGCTGATTTCGTATGCAAAATTGCTTCGTGGTTGCTTAAATCTTTCACTTCACTCGATTAATATGTAAGGCTCGTTTTTCTTTACTCTTTAGGGTTTTCCTTGATTGGTTTCTGTTGACAGATAAAATTGTGGGAGATTTAACTAAATAATCGTGACATTTTTCCTTAATCTTGTGCAAAATCAAGAATGAAGAAAGTGAAGAGCTTTAAAAAATATCATCTAAATCTAACTATCTGATGTTGGATATTTGTGTATCCTTCTTCGAAGGTTTCAACGGTAAAGAAGAGGCAGACTTTGAATGATTTTGACATTCGGAAGCCTCTTGGAAGAAGTTTAGCCATGTCTATTTCGCAGAGAAGATGTGTGTTAGATCTATGTCAATAAATATAACTTGACATGTGTAGATATGTGGTATACTATGGAGCAGGGGAGACGCATGCTGCACGCCACTGTCTGGAAACAACTGCATGGATGAGAAGATTGAATTCTCAAGTTATTTTTCCATAGAGAGCTTACCAAATTTCATTTTCTGAAACAAAACAATCATATTGTTGCATTAAAAGTTCTCTTCAAGAGCCATCTAAAATAGTCTAATGTTGAGCATCAGTTGTGTCATGAAGTAGAAATACAAAGACCCCTCAGACATCCCAATACACTACACTTGTATGGGTACTTCTATGATCAGATTGAACCATCTATCCATGTCCTCGATATGCGTAATCGATATGTCATTCAAGAAATATTCTCAAGTAGCATATTACCCATGCTTTTGTTATTGCATACCAGAGTGCATCTAACTTTAGAGTATGCGAAAAAATGCGAGCTTTAGAAGATTTACAGAAGTGAAGATATTTTACTGAAGGCAATGATGGAAAAATGCGAGCTTTACAAGGTCTGTATCGTGTATTTAGAACCTTGAGCATAGATGGTATTTTGTCTTTCTCTATGTCTATGTTTAGAAGGCAATGAGAGCATGACTTTTGACCTTTAAACTCAGAGAAGGTTTAGTGGTAACTTAAGCTTCTATATTGATATGCTGTTATCATGTTACATGTGAAGGCGAGATGAAATTGCTGACTTCATAGCAGGGAAAGTAATGTTTCTAATGACTGATGATGTGTTTTATTTGCACAAACTGGTGATAACTAAAGGAAATATGCAGAGAGTAAAAAAAAGAACAATTTATCATTCATTTTTTTATTAAAAAATAGTAAGACAATTTATCATTAACTTTTCATACAATACTTGATGTAGGACTTTTTTGAACGTCTTTAAAGAGAAAAATTATTGCTCAAATTACAATTGATTTATTTTTCATTTTTGTTTCCTAACTAATTGGGTAAATGTATGCACCTTCAATCAAAACAGTTTTAAAATAGGTTTCTGTTGCATGTTTAGAGTCTTTGGAAGTCTCTATACATCTGACTCTGAGGATGCATGTGCATGTGAAGGCAGATAAATATGCTACAAAGACATGCTTTGATGGACATCAACTCTCAGACACCCAAATTTGATCAGGAGGCCCCAAATTCTTTGGTATGAACTATTGAGAATATTAGAGTAGCAGTTTTCAATACTTGGGTTGACAAGTAAGGGCTATACGAGAGTGTACTATTTCCTCCAATACTCTCATTCGCCATATATACTGTTGCTATTATTTATGGTGTTCTTGTGGACATTTATCACATGATTTCTGCTAGTCGGTCTATTCCAGTTGGTCAAGATAGAGCAAGACCATAAGATTTCCAAGCATTTTAAGTCTTTGAAATCTCGCCTGAATTTTCTGTCAACACAGTAGCCAAAAGTTTCATTTGAATCACATGTTGAATTTTAAAGCTCGACATCATTCTGTTTATTTGACATGGTTTCGTGGTGCACTATAGATACAAAAAAGTCTGTTACAAAGAGACAGGAAAGGAGGTTCTCTCACAACACATCCATGGCAGATATTGGTTCTGAAGTCAGGAGGGAGGTTAGTGCATGAATTGCTAGTAAAGAAGGAGATTGTTCTCTCCACAGGAAAGTATCTATACATATGAAACTTAATTTGACACTTCGAAGATAATAAAAAGTTCTAACTCTAATAAGAGCTGTCAGATATTATTTTCCTAGATCTGGTAGTCTTCTCCCTCTGAACACTTGAACTAAAACAAACCAATTTAAACTTTCTCAAAACTGGAAGTACAAAACGCAGTTGTTTATCATGTACATGTGATTATATTTATATTGTCAAGTAATTCCTATATATGATTTTGTCACTATTTTTTTTATCATATGCAGACATCAATGTTTGAAATTTGTAATCAAACAATTCGTGATTTGTTATCAAGTAGTAACTCTGACAGACTAGGTATCAAATATGAGGAGATTGAATATATATATATATATATATATATATATATATATATATATATATATATATACTCAGAATTAGGGATGATCGAGCAAAGTTTGCCATGGATTGTATAGAAAAAGATTGAACAAGAACTAGAATTAGGGAAGAATTATCAGAAGTTATAGGCATTACAAGAACAATGTAAACTGGAAATGGAAAATAATTCTATTCTGCACCTCTCTCTCATTGCTACTCTTTCTTATTTATAGCAAAGAGCTTACAATATTATCAAGAAGAACAGTAACTGACTCCTCTAACTAACTGACACTGACTCTAACTAACTTCTAGATAACTAACTGCCCTCTCCTTTATATACTAGCTTTCTGTCTACTTGTAAGCTTCTTAGAGCTTGGGAGCTTTTTAGCTTCTTTGGCAGTCTTGTGATACAATCTTCTGATACTTCTCTGATAGTTGATACTCGGTTGTTGCTTGTAGAAGCCAAAATGTTGCATTGTGAGTGTCGCGTAGTTACTTACATATGTATAGGAGTCCATATGTATACGAGTCTTTACTGATAGGAGTATTTACTAAACTTTCACTCACTGAGTGTGCTCGAAGCCTTCACTGACTGAATGTGTATTCATTACAATCACCAAGCTGAACTGATGTTCAGGCTTGTATCAGAATGAAAAAAAACATATATGATACTCACTTTATGTACTCTCTTTTGGAATTTAATAGAGTACCCATTTTAAATTTTTAAAAATTATTAGCTGCAAATTCTATTCACTGCATAGTTTCATGTTAAAATTTATCTTTATATTCCAAATCGTGTTTGTGTTCCACTTTGTGACTGTTTTGTCATAAGTTAAAGGTTACATTAATGATCTTGATGACCAAATCATTTTTATTATACTTCAGCTGGCGATGACTAAGGATTCTGGAACCATTTGGTATGACTTATTGAAATGCCAGGTAAATTGTGGAACTCTTAGGTTTACCGGTTGCAAAATGAATATTACTATAATCTTAAACCATTCGGTCTTTTGTTGAGCCATCAATATCATATCTAACTGGTCCAATTTTGCAATTTATTAAGTGTACACTTTGTCTAGTATCAGAGTAAAATTAACATGTTATTTGTACATGACTTTAATGTCTATATGTCAAGGCTTTATCAATTTGTGAATATAACCTTCCAAGATTTATCAATTTATATTTCCTGAAAGGTTTTTTAATATTGTTTGGTATCTGTCAATAAATCCTATTGTTTATCCACCTACACTCAAGAAGTCAGCAAGATTGCTTTAGTAGTAAGTAATTCTTAGTCAAAACCATTCTCAAATATGTAGAAGAAGAATATTAGTAATAAAGTTTAATAAAACAGAATTACCTATGAATTGTAAAGATCAATTGTCTACCAACACAAGTACAAAGTTTAGGCATTCTCAATTCTCATAATTTTATAATGTTTGTTAGTTACATACATCGAATTGATCGCCAAAATTTTCTCGATACCGATTCTTGGTAGTAGCATTACCTGATATATGTGTATGTAACCTTTTTTGGTAGGAAGAAGCAGATTTGCTCAATTCTCTCAGCTCTGCCCTATGTATATGCTCAGGTATATAGGGATATTATCATCACAGTAGCGCCCTACTCTTTTTTCCCGACTCGAGTCAATTCTAAACTGTTATTCCTTCAAATTGCTGCCGGCTTTGATCGGGATGACGCACGTCTTCTTATAGACTATCATCTACAGGTGCATCCTCTACAGCCTCATCGGCTTCGAATGGAAGTTGATCAAGTTCTTCTGGAACATCTTCATCATGTCCTCCACCTTCCTCGCTCGGATAGTCGGACAATATGTCTCTCTCAAGGATCAGGATTGCGTAGATAGAGACAGAATCCAAGCGTTCCTCGACAAAAGGTATTACAAGTTCATGCCCCAAATGCTGAAGAATACTCTTTTTTTTCTTATCTAAGAACTCAGATACAACTAAAAAATCCAATATGACTGCAATTCTTACACCTTCGTAATCTAATCTTCACCTTCTTATTATTTTGTACTATAGGTGAAGACAATAGTGAAGTGGGGTTGAAGGTTGCCTTGAGTTCCATGGCCTTTGTTGGCGTCATCCTTACTGATATGTCACCTGCTGCAAGGGAATACATTCAATGACAGAACTTACACTTATTAAATGAGAAGATTATTCACTAAATGAGCCTTAGCTTCTCTGTAGTAATGTTTAGGAACTTCTTAGCATGAATAGATTTGAGAGAATTCATTTGATAGGTAGTTATGCAACAAGTTGCAGTCATTTTTCTGATACTGTTATTTTTGAGTATTTTTCTTTTCTTTTATTGGTGTCATCTTGTTGTTTGAACAAATTTTCTAAAATAGAGCTAGGAGGATCGATATGATCGCTATTTCTTCTATTATGTGTATCGGATTTATTTTGTAGGAGTCAATCTATAGACATCATTTGTGTTATATATTAATACTTCACCTGTCAGAAAGAGATTTGTTACACAGTACATTTTTGTTTCCTTTTTGCTGCTTGCAATTGTTTTAGAAGCATTATTATCTTGTTTTTAGGATTGTCTAGGCTGTTGTGTTACTCTTGAATTTTCTTGTGTAAATTGTTTTGTATAAACTGTATTATCATAATGAATATTGGTTGATAATTGAGAGCTAAAAGCTCATGCTTAATAGAGCCACCATCAAAAAAATATTTATTCATTCCTAATGGTAAAAAACTGTTAGGCAATTTTTATTTACTAACAGTTGTTTACTGTTGGGAAATTTTCCTTCTCTAACGGTTTTGTTTGTTGGGAAATGTTTATTTACTAATACTGTTTTACCGTTAGGAAATCTAATTTGCCAACGCTTTTATACCGTTTGGAAATATAATTTGCCAACGGTTTTTTACTGTTAGGAAAGTTCTTTTTCCAACGGTAAATCAGCGTTAGGAAAATTTTCCACACCGTACTTCTAACGGTAAAAAATCGTTAGTAATTTTTTTCCTAACGCTTATAGTCGTTAGGAAATGACTATTTTGGTGTAGTGTTGATCAAAGTGCACATGCTGCTGTTTGTAGAAAAATAAATAAATAAATAAATAAATAAATAAATAAATAAATAAATAAATAAATAAATAAATAAATAAATTGAAGCCTGCATGTGTTGTATGCCAATATTCGGGATCAGCCAGTCGATTGCAATAGTTCATAGTTAATATGAACGTGTCTCATTCATTCAATTCAATAAGACGACCTAGCCAGTCTCTTAGTTCCAATTAGGAACGCATGATCAATTATTAGTCAAGATAACAATCAATGTCAATCAATGTCAATTCGGGACAAGAACCAGCCAAAAAGGCATTATGGGCTATAGATGGATACCTATCTACTGGGAAATAAAATCTTATGCGGAAATAAATATTCCATGCGGCTGGAAAATAAAATCTCATGCGGTTGGGAAATAAAGATCTCATACGGCTGGGAAATAAAATCTCATGCGGCTGTAAAATAAAATCTCATGCGGCTGGAAAATAAATATTTTATGCGGTTGAAAAATAAATATTTCATGCGGCTGGAAAATAAATATTTCATGCGGCTAGGAAATAAATATTTCATGCGGCTGGAAAATAAAATCTCATGCGGCTGGAAAATAAATATTTCATGCGGTTGGGAAATAAAGATTTCATGCGGCTGGAAAATAAAGATTTCATGGGAAATAAATATTTCATGCGACTGGGAAATAAAATCTCATGCGGCTGAAAAATAAAATCTCATGCGGCTGGGAAATAAATATTTCATGCGGTTGGAAAATAAAGATTTCATCTGGGACTGTTCTTCTTCTCCGAATTTTCTGAGAACAGAACCATGGAAGCCATTGCTTCCAAGCTCTCTAAATCCTTCATTCCAAGTCCAAATCTGGACTTACATAGATCAAAATGGGGTAGAACGAAATTCTCTACAACATGGAACCATCAATACTTGAAAATAACAAGGTTAGCTAGATCAAAACCCGAGAATTCGAAAATACAACAAGTTTAGTTCTACACAAAATAAGCCATGGAAATTAAAAATACTAAGTGCTAAAGTATCTAAGAATCCCGTGAGAGAGACAATGGAACAACAAAAATGGAGATCCATCAAGAAGCAAGTTGTACTTGCCTAGCTCTCCTAGGTTGGTGGGAGAGTTATGAGGAAGAAGATGAGTAATGAGAAGAAGTAAATGAAGAGAGAGAAAGAGTTTTGGGATTTTAAATGGGGGTGGTGGTAGGTGGGTTCATGTTTCGGTTCATGTTGAACCAACATACTAATCCAATCCAAGCCGAACCAAAGTATAGCTAAAGCAGAGTATAAAAGCAGGAAATAAAATGCAGAAATAAAATTGCAAAAATTTAATTTGCGTGAATTAAAGAAATTTAAATACAGGATAATACATGATAAATATTAAATAAATACATATTCAGGGAACGGGAAGTGACACCCTTAGCAATTTTGTTGTACAAAAAATATAGATGGTGGCAAAGATATCTTAGACCCCAGATGACTCATTTTGTAATCTGGGATAGTTATATGTTGTAATTATCGTATGTGTATATATATATATATATAGTCTCCGACACGGCCGCTTGGTTTTTAAGAAAAAAAAGGAATATATATATTTATATATATATATATATATATATATATATATATATATATATATATATAAATATATATATAAAAAAGGAAAATATATATATATATATAAAAATATATATATATATATATATAAAATATATATATATATATATATATATATATATATATATATATATATATATATATATATATATATATATATATATATATAAAAGGAAAATATATATATATATATATATATATATATATATATATATATATATATATATATATATATACACACACAAAATTTACTGTACCGAAATTAATTTTATATAAATTAGTGTAAACGAAATAAGTTTGAATAAATTTGAAAAAATGAAACTTTTAGCCATCTGAGATGGCGTAAACGCAAAAAAAAAAAAGGAAATAGAATTCCCCCCGGGGCGGGTTTTGGTTTATTTGGTTTGTTTCTTTTTGTTTGGTTTGATTTAGTTTAATTTTTTCATTAGTTTGATTTAATCTATTAGTTAATTTGTTATTAATATAGGTTTTGTTATTATCCATATTACTTAATATACATATTAATATACAAATTTGCTTGTATATATATATATATATATATATATATATATATATATATATATATATATATATATATATATATATATATATATATATATATATATTTGTATTAATAACAAATTAATAAATATGAAAAATATATTAGTATAGATAACGATAACAAATTAATAACAAATTTAGGTTAAGATGTTATAATTTAAAAATTTTAATTCTAAATTTAAGTTCTATTAGATAAGTTTAAATTTTGATCTTATAAAATTAAAAATATTATATTATAATTATTATAATTTTAGATAAGTATAAGCCACATAAATTTTGTCGCTTTGCTATAGATAAGCTTAAAATTCTTTCTTATGAGTTTTAATTTAAAATGTTAGATAACTCTAAATCATAAAATTAAAATATGGATATAGTTAAATTGTGCTGATAAATTTTTTATTTATTATCAAAATCCAAAATTTTGATTATAGTTTCAAAATCCATCAATCAGAATTATAATCAAAATTTGATTAATGGATTTTGAAGTTGTAATAAATGAAGAAAATAAAAATTTTGTCATCACAACTTTAACTATATCCACATTTCAATTTTATAATTTAAAGTTATCAAACATTTTATATAAGAAAAAAAAATTAAGTTTATCTATAACTAAGCAAAAATTTTATGTGACTTTTAGTTTATTCAAAATTATAATAATTATAATATAGTATTTTAAATTTTATAAGATAAAAATTTAAACTTATCTAGTAGAACCGAAATTTAAAATAAAAATAAATTAAATTAGAACAACTTAACCTAAATTTGTTATTATTATCTATACTAATATAGTTATGTTGGAGTGGGTGGGGTTCCCAACCTATATGGAGAAGACCCCGGAGTGCGACGAGCGCCGTTCGTATGTCGAAGAAGCTCGGAAAGTCGGAGTTACTGCTGCTGCTGCTCCATGGGAGGTTCTGGAACAGGGGATCCGAGTTCGGGCCGAACTCGGTCCCATGGCGAGTTCGGGCCGAACTCGGTCTGGCTCCTCCAGAATGTTGGCGTGAGGTTCTGTTTGCTCGACACAGAGTTCTGGCCGAACTCTGTGTCGTCGGGGGCTGAAGCGGATTTCAGGATGAGTTTTCATCATTGGATCTAATCCAACGGTTCAGGTTTGCTGCGGAATTAGGGAGTTATATTGGGATTTCTCAACCCTAATTCATAGTGCATCATTATCGCAAGGCAACACAACTTTGAGAGAGAAAGGAGGCAAGAGTGCCATTACAACTTCGGAGAAGAAGACGGAGGATTGAAGGTCGCTATTCGAAGGAGATCGTGTTCGGGTAATTTCTACTCGTCGTTCTCGCTCTTCGTAGCCTTGTAATCATTGTTCTTATCTCTGAGTGTTGTGGAGATCCGATTTGGATCGGGAGGAGTTTGTAGAGGGTGTAATTCTTCTATTCCATTAGTGGAGGCTTCTCAGGGTTGGACTCCGATCGTCCCGTGGTTTTTTCCCGCAAGGGTTTTCCACGTCAAAAATTCTTTGTGTCTGCGTGGATTGTTTTGTGTGTTTGTTTTTGGGTTCGTGCGTTGTATTGCTCGGTCCTCTCGCATGTACTCTCCTGTTTGGGGAAAGGTTTCCGCGTTTCTTTTCCAACAGAGTGGTATCAGAGCCAGGTTCTGGAATTCAGAAGGAGTGTCAGTAGTTGACAGAGAAACCAGAGAGGAGAGATGGATGCGAAGCCGCATGGTGAACCTGAACGGCACCAATTATTACTATTGGCGGAGTAAGATAAAAGATTTGCTGTTTGTCAAGAAGCTGCATCTACCCGTGTTTGCATCCGAGAAGCCCAGTGATAAATCCGAGGAGGACTGGACATTCGAGCACATACAGGTGTGTGGGTACATACGACAGTTTGTTGACGAGAACGTGTACAACCACGTTGCCAATATTGAGCACGCGAAGACGTTGTGGGATAAGCTGGAATCCTTGTATGCGAAGAAGACCGGGGTAAACAAGTTGTTCCTGATCCGGACGATGATGGGTCTGCGGTACAAGGATGGGGCGTCTATTTCGGATCACTTGAGTGAGTTCTAGGACGTGGTTGACCAGCTATCTTCTATGAGAGTCAAGTTCGACGATAAAGTTCAGGGACTATGGCTGCTGTGTACTTTGCCAGACTCGTGGAAGACCGTACGAGTATCTATGATCGCTTCTGCTCCAGAGGGCGTGGTCAGTCTGGAGTTTGCCAAGAGCGGGGTGTTGAATGAAGAGATGCGGAGACGTTCTCAGGGCACTTCATCCACATCCCACCACTCAGAGGCATTGGTTTCAGAGAGCCGCGGAAGGGGAAAAAGCAGGGGTCCAGGTGGTGGCAGAGACAAGAGCAGGGGGAAGTCCAAAGGTCGGTACGAGTACTCGGAGTGTTACCATTGCGGTAAGAAGGGCCATATCAAGCGGAATTGTTTCGCTTGGAAGAGAGAGAAGAAGGGCGACAAGGGGAAGCAAGAAGAGAACACTACAGCGGCGGCCTCGGTGCATAGAGGCGATGTGATCGTCGTAGGTGATGAGGTCATTACTAACCTCGCCTGTGACGATAATTCTTGGCTGGTGGACTCAGGGGCTTCAGCACATGTATCTCACAATAGGGCACTGTTTGCCACTTACACGACAGGAGACTGTGGCGTGTTGAAGATGGACAACGGAGATGTGTCGAAGGCGGTTGCCGTTGGAGATGTGCATTTGAGAACGAAGACGGGTGCGGTTCTTGTTCTCAAGGATGTTCGTCATGTCCCTGATATCCGTTTCAACCTGGTGTCGGTTGGAAGGTTGGATGACGAGGGATTCTTCAGTCTCTTCGGGAACAGTCAGTGGAAGCTTTCCAGGGGTTCGTTGGTGATTGCCAGAGGAAGCAAGAAGTCCGGTCTCTACTATATGGAGGGGAGCGCAGAGGGGGCACAGGAGGTGAACGCAGTCAGTGATGCGTCTACCGAGTTGTGGCACAGGCGGCTCGGCCATATCAGCGAGAAGGGGATGAGTTACTTGGTGAACAGGAAGGTGATTCCGGGGCTCAGGTCTACAAAGTTGGAGAAATGCACGCACTGTTTAGCTGGGAAGCAAAATAGGGTGTCTTTCCAAAGTCACCCAAGTTCAAGGAAGCCGACGTTGCTCGAGTTGATTCACTCGGATGTCTGCGGTCCTATGAAGGTAAAATCTCTTGGTGGTACTTCTTACTTTGTGACTTTTATTGATTACTGTTCCAGGAAGGTTTGGGTCTATGCCTTAAAGACCAAGGATCGGGTGCTGCCTACTTTCAAGGAGTTTCAGGCCTCTGTTGAAAGAGAGACGGGCAAGAAGTTGTTGTGTGTTCGGTCCGACAATGGCGACGAATACATCGGTCTCTTTGATGCGTATTGCAGAGAGCAAGGGATACGACACCAGAAGACTCCGTCCAAGACACCTCAGCTCAATGGTGTAGCAGAGCGCATGAACAGGACACTAATGGAGAGGGTGCGGTGTTTGCTGTCAGAAGCAAACTTGTCGGGCAGTTATTGGGGTGAGGCTCTTCTCACAGCTGCTTATATTATTAATTTGTCTCCTAGTGCTCCTTTGCAGGGTGATGTGCCTGACAAAGTATGGTACGGCAAAGAGCCGTCATACAATCACCCGCAGGCGTTTGGTTGTAAAGCCTTCGTGCATGTACCGAAGGACGAGATGACCAAACTTGAGCCGAAGACGAGGCGATGCGTCTTTGTCGGCTACGGTCGGGATGAGTTTGGCTATAGACTCTACGACCCAGTAGAAGGAAAGCTCTACAGAAGCAGGGACGTGGTGTTCGTCGAGGATCAGACCATGACCAACACTCAGGATTCCGAGACGCCTTCTGAGGCTGAGGAATTGCCTGAGTTAGAGTCATTTCGCTTCGAGCAGTTTCCAGAGGACATCGCAGAGGATCCAGTTATGGGGGAGCCAGTACATGGAGTTGCTCCCAACCTTGATCATCAGCCTGCTGATGGTGGTCAGGGTGTCCCTCAGGAGGATGAGCATATCGAAGAGGTAGTTCCTGAAGGGGCGGAGGCTATCGGTATACAGCCAGCACCAGTGGCTCCACTGAGAAGGAGTGACAGGGATCGTCGACCATCTACGAGATACTCACCAGATGAGTATGTGCTATTGACTGACGGGGGAGAGCCCGAAAGTTTCGCAGAGGCTATGGAAGACGAACACAGGCAGGTGTAGATGGTGGCTATGCAGGAGGAGATGAGTTCCTTGCACACCAATTCCACTTATGATCTGGTGCGGTTGCCAAAGGGCAAGAAGGCTTTGAAGAATCGATGGGTGTTCAGAGTGAAGCAGACGGATGATGCTACTCGCCCTCGATACAAAGCGATGCTGGTAGTTAAAGGCTACGGTCAGCGGAAAGGCGTGGATTATGATGAGATCTTTTCGCCTATCGTCAAGCATTCGTCTATTCGGGTGGTGCTAGCATTAGCAGCCAGTCTCGACTTGGAGGTCGAGCAGATGGACGTGAAGACGGCGTTCCTCCACGGTGATCTTGATGAGGAGTTGTACATAGAGCAGGCGGAGGGATTCTGTGAGAAGGGCAAGTCACATTTGGTCTGCCGGTTGAGGAAGAGCTTGTATGGTCTGAAGCAGGCTCCGAGGCAGTGGTACAGAAAGTTCGAGTCGTTTATGGGGGAGCATGGTTATGCACGGACAATGTCGGACCATTGTGCATTTGTGAGGTATTTTGCCGATGATGATTTCATCATTTTATTGCTCTATGTAGATGATATGCTATTAGTGGGTCGGAATGCCACTAGGATAGCGGAACTGAAGCGCCAACTGGGCGCGGCCTTCTCTATGAAGGATTTGGGCGCAACGAAGACTATTCTTGGGATGGAGATCAGCCGAGAGAGAGTCCAAACTGCTACACTTGTCCCAAAAGAAGTACATTCACCGGGTATTTCAGCGTTTCGGGATGGACGGGTCGAAGAAAGTGAGTTCCCCCCTCGCGGCTCACTTTAAGCTCACTGAGGAACAGTATCCATCTACCGAGCACGAAAAGGAAGATATGGAGCGGGTTCCATATACTTCAGCTGTGGGGAGCCTTATGTATGCTATGGTGTGTACGAGGCCAGATATTGCTCATGCAGTTGGTACGGTTAGCAGGTATCTTTTAAATCCTGGAAGGGTACATTGGAGTGCGGTCAAGTGGATTCTACGTTATCTTCAGGGCACTGCTGGTTGGAGACTTTCCTTTGGTGGTGACGAGCCGAAGCTGGTTGGGTATACCAACGCTGATATGGCTGGAGATGTAGATACGAGGCGATCGACTTCGGGCTACGTGATGATGTTTGCAGGAGGAGCAGTGTCATGGCAGTCGCGGTTGTAGAAGTGTGTTGCCTTGTCGACGACAGAGGCAGAGTACATTGCGGCGACGGAGGCTTGCAAGGAGCTGTTGTGGATGAAGAAGCTGTTGCAGGAAATGGGACTGAAGCAAGAGCAGTATACTTTGCTTTGCGACAGTCAGAGTGCTATCCACCTTGTGAAGAATCAGACGTTTCATAGCCGGTCCAAGCACATCGAGACTCGGTATCATTGGATACGGGATGTGGTTGAGAAGAAGGACGCGGAGCTTGAGAAGGTTCATACAGATGACAACGGAGCTGATATGTTCACGAAGATTCTACCAAGGGGAAAGTTTGAGTACTGCAGGCAGGTCGTCGGGATGACGACATCCTCCCCATAGTTGTGAAGGGGGAGATTTGTTGGAGTGGGTGGGGTTCCCAACCTATGTGGAGAAGACCCCGGAGTGCGACGAGCGCCGTTCGTGTGTCGAAGAAGCTCGGGAAGTCGGAGTTACTGCTGCTGCTGCTCCATGGGAGGTTCTGGAACAGGGGATCCGAGTTCGGGCCGAACTCGGTCTGGCTCCTCCAGAATGTTGGCGTGAGGTTCTGTTTGCTCGACACAGAGTTCTGGCCGAACTCTGTGTCGTCGGGGGCTGAAGCGGATTTCAGGATGAGTTTTCATCATTGGATCTAATCCAACGGTTCAGATTTACTGCGGGATTAGGAAGTTATATTAGGATTTCCCAATCCTAATTCATAGTGCATCATTATCGCAAGGCAACACAACTTTGAGAGAGAAAGGAGGCAAGAGTGCCATTACAACTTCGGAGAAGAAGACGGAGGATTGAAGGTCGCTATTCGAAGGAGATCGTGTTCGGGTAATTTCTACTCGTCGTTCTCGCTCTTCGTAGCCTTGTAATCATTGTTCTTATCTCTGAGTGTTGTGGGGATCCGATTTGGATCGGGAGGAGTTTGTAGAGGGTGTAATTCTTCTATTCCATTAGTGGAGGCTTCTCAGGGTTGGACTCCGATCGTCCCGTGGTTTTTTTCCCGCAAGGGTTTTCCACGTCAAAAATTCTCTGTGTCTGCGTGGATTGTTTTGTGTGTTTGTTTTTGGGTTCGTGCGTTGTATTGCTCGGTCCTCTCGCAGGTACTCTCCGGTTTGGGGAAAGGTTTCCGCGTTTCTTTCCCAACAAGTTATTCGTATATATTATTATTAATATAAATAAATATATACAAATTAATATATTGACTAATTTTTTTATAATTATACATATTAGTGTAGATAATAACAAATTAACAGATAAATGAACCGAACTAAAAAAATTAAACCAAACCAAATGAAAAATAAACAAATCAATCAAACCAAACCAAACAAATATATTTAAAACAAACCAAATCAAACAAATCATTAAAAACCAAACCAATTTTTGGCCAACTATGTTGGCGGAAATCCAACTTTCAATTAATTTATATACTATTATTTTGATCTGGATTCATATATGTATATATATATATATATATATATATATATATATATATATATATATATATATATATATATATATATATATATATATATATATAGGGAGCGGATCAAAAGCTCCCTTTAGAAAATCTCCTAAAAACTCCCCTCACTCTCAGCCGTAATTTAATGTTAATGTTAATATTAATATTTATATTTATTTTTATATTAATGTTAATGTTAATATTAGTGTTAATGTTAATTTTAGTATTTAATGTTAATATTAACATTAACATTAACATTAATATTAACATTAAATTACGGCGGAGAGTGAGCGAAGTTTTTAGGGAGTTTTCTAAGGGAAGTTTTTGATCCGCTTATATATATATATATATATATATATATATATATATATATATATATATATATATATATATATATATATATATATATATATATATATATATATATATACAGGAAGCGGATCAAAAGTCCCCCTTAGAAAACCCCCTAAAAATACCACTCACTCTCGGTCATAATATTAACATTAATATTAATGTTAATATTAATATTAATGTTAATATTAATATTAACATTAACATTAAATACTAAAATTAACATTAAATTTAACATTAAAATTAATATTAATATTAACATTAACATTAATATAAAAATTAAAATAATAATAATATTAACATTAACATTAATATTAACATTAATATTAATGTTAATATTAACATTAACATTAACATTAATATTAATATATATTAATATTAATGTTAATATAATGACCGAGAGTGAGGAAATTTTTTAGGGAGTTTTCTAATAGAAACTTTTGTTCCGCTCCCATATATATATATATATATATATATATATATATATATATATATATATATATATATATATATATATATATATGTTGTTGCAGTAGCTGTCAGCAACTTCTGCGTGCTGCTTATTATATTGCAGTAGCTGTCAGCAACTTCTGCGTGCTGTTTATTATATTTGGTATATATATACTAGCATATGTGCACGGATTTTAACATTTCTTAATTAGTTTAGGAAGACTCTTTAGGAAGACCAAAAGGTAGTCTTCCTAATTACTAAGTTATCCTTATTAAAATTAATGAACTATTTTTAATTAGTATAAGTATGTAAAGATATTTTCGGAATTCAAAAATTTCACTATCTAAGTTTTTATATATATATATATATATATATATATATATATGTATATATATATATATATATCTGCGTGCTGCTTATTATATTTGGCGGATCTTGTTAACTGATGCACATCAATCAGTAAGGGCCAGATTCAGATTCAGTAACCATCGACAAGTACAACTGTAGTGCATCAGGAGACGGAACATCGATTGGTTTTGCATTCTCAAAGAACCTCTCAATGATTCTTCTTTCCTTCTTTTGAACTCTCAATGATTGTTCTTTCCTTTTTTTCAGTATATAAATATAAAGTGTATGGCTGGTAGTAGATGTTGCAGCCACCCCAAGTATATACTACTCGGAACCTACTTCCATTGGAGACAAGAAGCACCAATATTGAATTAGAAAGATAGTCCCACATTTTCCTTAAGGGATTTCGTGAGGATAAAGAACTAACTCTATAATGTTTGGTCGCGTAGCTATTATAGATAAAGTTAAGAGCGGTACCAGAAATTTGAATCGAAGTGGACTTGAATGAGCTAGCTTGAGTGAACTAGGGTATGAGTCGACTCATATAGAAAAAAAATTCCAGAGCGCTTTCACCCTTTGATAAGGTCAAGTTGAGAAATAAGACCGAAAAGATTTCGAACTTGGACAACTCTTCTATGATAGGACAACCTCTTAGGTCTAATGTGACCTGCAAAAGATCGGGGCCGCATGTGACTCCTGAAGACCAGCCCATAATAGAGATAAAGAAACAACAAAAAATAAAACTTCAGTTTAGACAATCCAACTTTTCGGACCGGCCTTTTGAATAAGATACAAGATAAAAAAAAGGTTACAGTTTGAAGAGTTATTTGAGATGGTGATAGCTCAATCTTATGGTGTATATCAAGATAATATTGAAATTAAGCCAAAAGGTTACAGAAAGCATTTGAATTTCAAGAGAAACCCTATATGTAAAAAAAAAAAAAAAAAAAAAGTTTCAAGAGAGACCAAATTTCTCCAACAGGTTCTACAGGTAAAATTTTGTTTCTCTTACTGAATAACTATTCTGCTTGCCTTTTTTTTTTTTTTACTTATTTTTTTATTACATTATAAACTTAATTACATGAATGCAATTGATATTATATTATATGGTTTGATTACGTGTTTGAACCAATATGTCCTGACTTAATATGAGACTCATGAGGCAATTGCCTAAAATTTTAGAGGGCACCAAAATTGTCTATTGTAACATAACTCCAAAATTTTAAAGTTATATACAACTTTTTGTAGTATATGTAAGTCATTGCCCTCTAAAAATCAAGTCCGTGCCTTGATTTTTGGGGCAAAAAATAAATTATATGCCTAAATTCTATGGAGTTAAAGCCAAGGGAAGATTTAGAACCGAGATTTTTTTTAAATTTTTTAAGAGAGAGTCATGCGGCCGCTGGAATCGACAAGTTCTTTTTTCCTAAAAGAACTAATGGAATCAGTCTCACCCTTTCCAGATGATACTTTGATTTTATATATATATATATATATATATATATATATATATATATATATATATATATATATATAATTTTTTTTTTTGTCAATTTTTTGAGGCCGCCAGCTTGGGACTGTGGCCACCCCGCGACCACCCAGCCATTCCATGCCCACGGGGGGCTCGAACTTGGGACCTCCCCTAAGTGAGCCCCCCTCCCTAACCACTTGGACTAGGGAGCTTGGCTAGGGAGCTTGGACTATATATATATATATATATATATATATATATATATATATATTGTTGTTGATTGTTATTTGTGGTTTACTTATAATTTACTGAAAAAATGTGTTCTTACCTAATGTCTATAGTTACTCCCGCCGAGTTGATCTAGTGACCACAATTGACGACTACAAGAGTTTTGTTCCTAAAAGACATAATAGAATCGGTCATTTTCCATTATGTGAATCTTATAATTTATTAATATTTTTTGTATAAATTGTTATTGATTATTTTCATTTGTGGTTGACTAATTTATTGGAAAAATATATTCTTGTCATTTAATTGCATAGTTATTCCTACCGAGATTGAAATCAACTAATACAGAAAATGAGAAAGATTTTTTTTTTAATATTTGTTGTTGATTGTTTGTTAGTGGTTAATTATTATTATTTGATGAAAATTTGTGATAATGTTATTGTATCATTGTTGATGGAAAAAATATAATATATATACATAAACATTAAGCTTTGATGTACCACTTTTAGAGTTCGTCTTAGATCTCAAAAATCTAAAGTCCGACATTGTCGACTAAATATGGTAGTGCAATTATAATATTACAAACTCAACTTCGTTACGATTATAATTACATTTCAATGAACCATAAGCAACCCAAGTTTCACTACTTACTCGCACATAAAAATAGTATGGAGTACCAAGTAGCAAATCCAGCGACACTTTAAGGTATGAAGTTGCAAATTACCCTCTTTTTACTGCTGATCTACGAATTCTTACATAATAATGACAGTTAAATCATACCAAAGTATAAATTCTTGATTTTGACAATTAGCACCTACTACTGTCAGACATAAATATGAATTATTACATAATAAAAACAGTTAAATCATAACTAAGTATAAATTCTTGATTTTGACAATTAGCACCTACTACCAGTGTTTTAAAAAACCGGACCGGAGGTTGATCCGGCCAAGGCACTGGATCGGATCAAATTGGTTTAACCAGTTGGTTTAATCAGTGGTTCAACCACTGGATTAATCTAAGTGGTCCAAATTAATCTTTTATGGACATTAATTTTTTACAAAAATATCAATTTTCATAAAATACCGGGTCAATACTGAACTGGACCGGAAAAACAGCCGGTTCACGGGTGAACCGATTGAACCGTCCGATCCCGATTTTTTTTTTTTTTTGAAGGAGGAGAATGATTTTATTATGGATAAATCAAACGGAATACATTCGCAGGGGTCTCCTCGGTTAATATCTGATCGATACACTTAGGTGGAACATCAAAATAAGAGGAACACTTATTGATCATGACATATTCTACTAGGTTATGAGCTGCTCTATTAACCAATCTCCTAATAAAGCAGAAGACTGGGTGATTCTCTGATGGGATTAATTCACATATGGAATTGGTGAGGTCCTGCAGCTTCCATGGTGAGGTCCTGTCTATATTGAGGTAAAATAAATATGAGGTAAAATAAATACTTTGCTGATGATATTGAGGTAAAATGCTGCTGATATTTATAAAAAAGGAAGAAATTAGGAAGAAAAGTCTGATGTATAAACAGAGAGGACCCAAATCCATTAAATTATTATGATATGAACTCCCCCACTTGAGGATCATGAGAATATGCCTGAATTATGAATATACATGACAGTGAAGTGTGAACTATACAAAGTTGAGCAACTTTGAAAAGTTTCTTCCAAAGATAATATGACATAAAATTCTTGTATTATTATTATTATAATATTCATAGTTTCAATTGTATTTTAGCAGAATTAGATCGACTCATACACCACGGAATTTTTTTTTCATATAAAATTGATCTTACGATGAGAAAAATATCCATAGCGTGCAAAGTTATGGGAATGGACTAAGACAAGGTGAGTTCCAACCCACCCTAAAATATATTATTGTTGTTTTTATTATTATTTTCATATGAGTCGGTCTACACTTCAGCCCACTCCAACCTGTTCTGCTTCACTCCGATTCAAATTTCTGGTTTCGTCCTTTGACGAAGATGTGGAGATTGAGGTTGCTGAAAAAACAAGAATCAGAAGGTTATATAAATTTTTCGTCAATTATATTATAGTATTAAGTTGTAGATAAATAAAAAAATTATAAATAAAATAAAAGAAAAGAAAACAAAATACAAGGTAAGAGAATGTTTGGATACAAGTTAGTCAATAAAATGGGGACCAAAAGCAGTCTCAATACAACAGCATAATCCAGTGATTTGATTCTTTTGTACCATAAAAATCTCTTGGACCAGAATCAGAATGTGTGGCTTTCAAACCAAAGATTTCTTCCCCAACAGTGGGGCCTCACTTCTTCCTCCCTCCCTCTCCACATGCACTACCAATTGGGGGATGGTCCCAAACCATTGTATGAATCTCTCAACATATGTGGTACAAAAAAAACAGTAATATGAGAATAAAAATAGTAGTCTTATTCCATTCGGTTAGGTTCAACTTGTGGATTTTTAAATCATATTTAATTCTTCTGAGGTGTGTCATGTGTGTAGACGGAGCATTCAATTTATTTGGTTTCAACCGAACAAAAATAGTCAAAAACAAAATAAATTAAAATTCCAAAAATATAAAATCGAAACCGAACCCAAATTAGACATAACCGAACCAACCGAACTGCTATAATAGGTTCGATTTATTCGGTTTGTTCGGTTGAACTATTTTTATTGTTTAATAGACATGACCCAAAGTTAGACTTGTGGTTAAATTATATCAAAAAATACAAATTTTATACATTCAGTTGGTGTATTTCAAAGTTGGACCTAAAATTAGACTTGTTAAATTATCAAAGTTGAACCTCCTTATTAAATGATTAAATTTTATATATACAATTGGTGTATTTCAAAGTTAGCACCCACTACGGAATCCCAGACATCCTTGGCATTGACCGTCTTTGTTGTATAACTCTGCTAGAGAGTCCCCCATTGAGTTCAAGATAAGCAACTTGCAGAAGTTGTTATCTCTCCTCCACCGAGACAGCAAAGCAGTGGCCTCAGCGACCTTCCGAGCATTTTCACCTTCTGGAATTAAAGGTTCAGGATCTGTCAACACGTAGTCCACGCTCACGAGTTGAAGATTAAGGCTGACATTTCTCTTCCAGGCGTTGTAATTGTTGGTGTTTTTGCCTTTGGACTAGAAAAGATAGTCCCACATCGGCTACACCAAATGGTGAGTATCTCAATATAATGCATTGCTTGTGTTGAGGTGTGCACATGAGGTGTAGTAGGGCACAAGTTTGTGCCATGTGGGAGTATTTTTCTAGAAGGAAAAAGGATTAACTCCAACAAGGATGCAAGTTGATTTTTGTTGTGCGGACTCGGACTCGGACGCGGACTCCAGGATTGTCTCGTGCATGCACGGGAGTGTTCGGGGGGTAGGCGTGGACTGGCACACTTCTATGCTGATTGTGGGATGATCTAAAATATCAAACTCTATTTTTGAGTATTGGTATTTTAGTCCCACATCGGATAGGAGAAGAGGTGAAGTCTCAACTCCACTCTATAAATAGAGCCCCTTGACCTCCTTTGAAAGATGCACCAAGAAGAGAGTTGAGGGAGTCTGTTAAGTCCAGGAAGCCCGTTCAAGTCTCAAATATTGACTTACGAGCGTTCCAGAAGTTCTTCGTGAACTTGCTGGTTCCTGGAAGCTGTTCGTGCTCGTGTGGGGCGAATAAAGCTTTGAGCAACGGTGGTTTATTCACCCCAGCATCTCATTCTCGCCTGTCATCGCTGCTGTTGCCTTTTACAGTAACTTCTTTTTAGAAGCTCTACTGCCGATAGTTGCTTGCACAAAGTCTCTTTAGATTTTTTGTGTATTACGTAGAATCTTTTTAGATCCTCGTAATTCAGAATCCTCCAGGACCTCTGTTGCACATCTTCTTTAAGGTGCTGCATTTGAAACGTTGTGTGTACAATTGTTTCAGTTTCAGAATTTTCCATCGAAAATTGTGCCTCGGCTATAACAATCTCAAAGCTTTATTGAGAAGATGGATAATTCTTGTGCTTCGCTCATCGATACCGGCTTTAACAAGCTGGAGAAATTCGATGGCGAACACTTCCAGATATGGAGACGAAAGGTCACTTTAAATCTTCAACTCGTGAATGTTGATCACGTGCTGTCAGAAGAAGAACCGATCGTTCCAACCACTGGATCTGCTGCGGATGTGGCCGCTGCTATGACCAAGCAAGCGAAGTGGAAGAGAGAAAACATTATATGCAAACTACTGATACTCAATTCCATGGAAGACTCTCTGGCAGAGTCCTACTCCAAGAAGACATCTGCCAAAGAGATATGGGACTCCTTGGGAAAGCTCTATGAACATGACGAGAACCGGTCCAAGATCTTCATGGTAGAAAAATATCACAAGTGGACCTTCGAAGACGAGAAGGCGATGCTGTCCCAAGTGAAGGAGTTTCTGAAGTTGCGTCAGAAACTAGAAGACGAGAACATGCCCCTCGTCGACAAGTTTGTCGTTGGAGGGATCGTCGCGAAACTTCCTACAGAATGGAGCAATTTCTATGCAAGGATGCATCGAAAGAAGATGAAAATTAGCTTGGAAGATTTCTTGCAAGAGATCCATGTTGAGGACGAGATACGCTCTCAACAGAAGATGGATACTCTGTCCAAACAACTGGCGAAGGAAAATCTGGTCCAAACCAGAGAGTACCAGGGAAAGCAGGCTGCTTCTCATCGCAAAAAGAAGGACTTCACGAATCTGAAAGTGAAGGGTCCTGCTTTCAAGCAGCAGAAGTCCAAGTCCCATGTGACTTGCTTCAATTGTGGCAAGAAGGGCCACTACAAATTCGAATGCAAGTCCAAGCCCAAAGAACAAGGTGAGCCTAGAAAGGTTTCTATGATTACTAATCTAGTTGCCATGATAGCACAGGTTGCAACTGTGGGGGCTGACTCAGACTGGTGGATAGATACTGGTGCGACCTGCCATGTCTGTTCAGACAAAGACTGGTTCGTCTCTTATGAGCCAACTTCAGAGAAGGTCATAATGGCAAACCAAGCACAAGCTGAAGTACTGGGGATCGGGACGGTGGAGCTGAAACTCACATCGGGGAACACTCTGACGCTTCAAGGTGTGAAACATGTTCCAGTAATTGCTAAGAACCTGATCTCTGGAAGTCTGCTCTGCAACGCAGGCTTGAGGATGGACATCAATGCTGGCCAGTTGGTGATGTCCAAGAAGGGTACATTCTTCGGGAAAGCTTTCCAAACTGAAAGAATGTACAAGATTCAGCTTGTTGTAACCCTGCATGATAATATAAATGCAATCACTTTTTTCTGATTATTCTCTTGAGTTGTGGCATAATAGACTAGGACATGTTCATTGTAAAAGGATTAATAGAATGTCTAGTCTAGGACTTATCTCCAAGTGTGGGGGTAAGGTAGAGAAATACGAAGTATGTGCTCAGACGAAGATCACAAGGAAACCCTTTCACAGGGTCCATCGAAGCACAGATCTTCTGGAGTTGGTTCACTCAGATATCTGTGACTTCAAACAATTCTCTACAAAGGCCGGGATGAAGTATTTCATTACTTTCATCGATGACTTCTCAAAGTATGCTTTCGTCTACTTGCTCAAGTTTAAAGACGAAGCATTCGAGAAGTTCAAGGAGTTCAGGGCCGAGACTGAGCGGCAAACTGGACAATAACTCAAGAGGTTAAGGAGTGATCGAGGCGGGAAGTATCGGTCTCATGAATTCTTATCATTCTACAAAGAACATGGAATCATCAATGAGACAACGGCTCCGTACTCTCCTCAATCCAACGGAGTAGCAGAAAGGAAGAACAAAACGTTGACAGAGATGATGAATTCTATGCTGTTGACTGCGGGTCTTCCAAAGTGTTACTGGGGAGAAGCTGCACTAACGGCAACGTTCATTCTGAACAGAGTGCCATATGCAACTTTCGACATAACTCCTCATGAACTCTGGTTCAAAGTTAGACCTAACTTGAATGTCATTCGAGTGTGGGGGTGTCTGGCTTATGTGAAGCTCCCGGATCTGAAGATTCAGAAGCTGGGGACAAGGACTACGAAGGCGATCTTCTTGGGGTATGCCGAGAAGAGTGATGCTCGGAGATTCTTTGATATCGAGTCAAACCATATCATCGAATCTTGCAATGCTGAATACTTTGAAGACAAGTTTGCAAAACACAAGAATATTGTTCTCGCAGATATTCCGGAGAATGATGAGGGTACAAAGCAGACAGAAGTCTTTAATGAACCAGTAGTCCAAGATGAAGCTGTCGTCAAAGAGACACCAGCTGAACCAAAACTCGCTGAGCCGTCAACTAAGCGAACGAGGAGGCCGAAAAACTTCGGAGATGACTTCGTCACCTATCATGTAGAAGCAGATCCGCTTACCTATGATGAGGCGATGAAGACCAGAGATGCTGTATTCTGGAAGGAGGCGATAGACAACGAGATTGACTCAATCACCTCCAACAACACATGGGTATTGGTTGACCTGCCAGAAGGAGCAAGACCCATCGGATGCAAATGGATCTTCAAGAAGAAGATGAAAGCAGATGGAACCATTGACAAGTTCAAGGCCAGGCTAGTGGCCAAGGGGTTTGCTCAGAAGCAGGGGATCGACTACTTTGACACTTATGCTCCAGTAGCTCGGATGACAACCATCAGATTGTTAATTGCTCTAGCAGCAATACACAAGCTGGTGATACATCAGATGGATGTGAAAAACGGCATTCCTTAATGGCGAGCTGATCGAAGAGATCTACATGCAACAACCAGAAGGTTTTGTCGTCAGAGGTCTAGAAGACAAAGTCTGCAAGTTGATGAAGTCTCTGTATGGTTTGAAACAAGCTCCCAAAATGTGGCATGAGAAGTTTGACAAGGTGATAAGGTCAAATGGCTACAGGGTCAGTGAAACAGACAAGTGTGTCTATACGAAGTTTGCTGACGGAAGAGGAGTAATCGTATGTCTTTACGTGGACGACATGCTAATCCTAGGTACGAATTTAAGCTGCGTCACAGAGACAAAGAAATTCCTCTCGACCAAGTTCAGTATGAAGGACTTGGGGGATGCCGACGTAATCTTGGAGCTCAAGATCATCCGGACAGGCACTGGAATAGCGCTGTCACAATCTCATTATATTGAGGAGAAGCTCACTCGTTACGGGTATCAAGATCTTCCTTTTATTGATACACCGTACCGGAGTGATCAGAAGCTGGAGCCAAATTCAAAGGAAAGCGTTAGGCAGTTGGAGTACGCTAGCGTCATCGGAAGCTTGATGTACGCTACTACTGCCACAAGGCCTGACATAGCTTTTGCAGTGGGAATGCTGAGTCGGTTCACTAGCAATCCAGGCGTTGAGCACTGGAAAGCTGTGAAGCGTGTTATGAGATATCTCAAGAAAACTCAGACATATGCACTTTTCTACAGCGGAGATCCGTCAGTAGTGGAAGGCTTCAGTGATGCTAGCTGGTGTTCAAATATGGAGAGCGAGTATTCGACAGGTGGATTCGTATTCTCCATGGGCGGAGCTGCTATATCGTGGAAGTCGAAGAAGCAGACTATGTTATCTCGCTCCTCCATGGAATCTGAATTCTTTGCATTGGATGCTGCTGCAGATGAAGCAGAGTGGCTTCGGGAGCTCATGTATGATCTTCCGGTGGTTGGGGCTCAGATACCGGCAATACCGATATACTGTGACAACCAGGCGGCAGCAGCAGTGGCATCAAATGAACTCTTCAACGGGAAGACTAGAGAACGGTGCGGTTGAAGCACAGAGCAGTACACGATCTTATCAAGAGAGGTGTTATTGCAGTGATTGATGTTCGGAGTCAGGAGAACCTGACGGATCCGTTCACCAAGGGCCTCAAGCGCCAGCTGGTCGATGATACAGCTTGTAAAATGGGCTTGAAGACATTCTGATATTGTGTTATTACATTCCTACCATAAAGTTTTATGCTATTAGTTCAAAGAAAAATCTACTAGGCATCTAGCTTTTGGTTCAAGGGAGGACTATTAACCAGAAGAATATCAGGAACGGTGGGTACTTATCCTATGTGACATGGAGAGGTTACGGACCTACAACCACTATTGTCTACTGTTGTTTTCTGCGAAAAACGGATTCTGTGGGAAGGTTGGCTTAAATGCCTTAATGAGTTCTCAGGCAGAGTGTGTCACCCTCATTTTCCGTATTTCGTATTATGCTCGTATTTGGATTTTGGCACGTATTTTATTATTCTCGACTTGCGGATTTTTGAATTCTTGTAATTGGGTTTTAGACCATGGCTTGGTTTTATTTTGGAGATTGGTTTGGTTTGGTTTGTCATGATGGAACACCATAGCCTACACACCACCTCCATTACACCACAACACCCTCATTATAACCCACCTACTTTCTCTCTCCTCCATAATTTCTCCATTAATTTCTTCTTCTTCTTCTTCCTCCACCAACACCCATAGGCAAGTGCATCTTGCCATTAAATAAGCACCTCTTTTTATTTGTTCATTAGCTAGATTAGGACATGGAGAACAACATTAGAACTTGGAATTTTGTGATTTGGAGTCTCCATTGTTCTAGATCTAGGTTTTAACTATTTTCGGATTTACATGGTTTTGATCTATTTTAGTTGGATTTTATGGGTTTTTGATGCTTCCATATGGAAGAGAATTCAATTTTACTCAAGTTAGAACCTTGAAAATCTAAATTTGGTTTTGATTTGGCAAAGTTATGAAGAATTGAAGTTTTTGGGTTGGGTGTTCTTCCTCTCGGACAGAGGTAGGAGGAGAACACAGCCTTTCCCTCTTGTTGGCCACGCGGCTCCCGCGTACGGCCTCTGCGTAGAGCTCCTGCGTAGTGTTGCTTGCGTAGAACCCTTGCTTAGGGTCTTCTGCGTATTGCACCCTGCGTATTGCACCCTGCGTATTGCGCCCTGCGTATTGCGCCCTGCGTATTGCACCCTGCGTATTGCGCCCTGCGTATTGCGCCCTGCGTATTGCGCCCTGCGTATTGTACCCTGCGTATTGCGCCCTGCGTATTGCACCTTGCGTACTGCACCTTGCGTACTGCTCCCCTTGCGTACTGCTCCCCTGCGTATGCTGGCCTGCGTACTGTGCATTGCGTATGGCTTGCGTACTGCTCCCCTTGCGTATGGCCTGCGTATAGCCCCTGCGTATGCTGGCCTGTGTACTGTGCATCGCGTATGGCTTGCGTACTGCTCCCCTGCGTATGCTGGCCTGCGTACTGTGCATTGCGTATGGCTTGCGTACTGCTCCCCTTGCGCAATGTAACCCTTGCGCAGCCTTGTATGCGCAGTCTATACCCTGCGCAGCCCAAACCTTGACCCCCTTGTGCTACCTACTTGTTTATGATGAATTTGTTATTTCTTGGTCTTGGCTCTTCTATAGTCCTATATATATTGGTATTGTATCAGGTATTTTACGCCCATTTTATATCCTTACGCCTTTTGTCATGAACTTGATTTTACTTGTATATTTGGAATGACTATTGTACATGGCCTGGTATGACAAGGAACTTGCATAACATGATAGTGACCCGTAATGGTGCACTCCTGACATGACCCACCTGACATGATAGTGGCCCGTCGTGGCGCACTCCTGACAAGTACCCTGACATGAATTATCTTGATGACTTGACAGTGGCCGTGGCGGCGCACTCTTAACTTGACTTGACTTGATAACTTGACTTGACTTGCCTTGACACCGTGGGTGTTCCTGTTTGCTTGCTTGTACAATCCACTTGTCTTGTCTTGCATCATGTCTAGGACGTGACTTCCTGGGTACCACGGCCAGGGACTCGCGCTAAATTGGAATAGGCTAATGATTAGATCAAACTAGAACATGGAGAATTCCCAGTCACAGGCAATCTCGTTATCTGGGCGCTTTAATGGACTTGTAGCTTGCCGACGAGTAGAGCACATTTCCAGCACACTGTCATGTGTTGCACCCTCTAAGTCACCTAAGGGTACATTTGTCTCCCGGGCAATGTACCCACCTATAACTCTCAACCCGCGGAAGGATAACTGGATGGTCTGCAGGGCTTGGGACTGGGAGTTTCTCACTTGCATCTTGTTAGTAATTAGGCTTGTGATAACCCTAGTTAGTTAAAGTAGTAAGCCGTAGTACTTGCTTGGCCGATTGTGAATGAATGGTGTCCAGCCCTGTCTAGAGTCTTGTCTAGTCCCTGTACCTGGAACTCTCGATCATGATTGTTTTACTTATCTCTAACGATAAATGGGTAGAGACAGTGAGCTATTCAGGCAAAGGGGTACAATCCCGGTCCTTGTTTGGTTTAAGGATTGTAACCTGGCTCCCGGAATGGTTCCACGTCCCTAGTCGTTTATCGCTCTGTGTACTTTATTTACTGGTATTTTTCCCTTCTTCTTTATGTTTTGATATGCTGGCTTTTGTTCTTATTTGTGGCCTCCCTTGTGGCACTTGCTCTTTCTGGGGTTTGACCCAGCTGGTTTTGTATGGCCAGATTTCGGAGCGGCTCCCGAGGATCTACCGAGCTTCCAGCCCAATGGTGACAACTAGACGGAACCCGGGCTACGAGTGGGTCTTCCTTTTGTTTCACCCACTTATATGTAAATTTATTCTTTTGAGGCGTTTAGCCGACGAGCACCTGTTAGCTCGATGCACATTTACTTACTGTCTGCCTACGGGCTGTAAACATGATTAACAAATCCTAGGGTTGATCATGTACGACTGAACTCTTGCTAGTCCTATCATTTTGTACGACTAGCTTCATGATCATCCAATATGTAATATTTGGGACGCCTTATATATATATATTTGATGCTCTAACATCTTGTAACTCTGTTAATTGCTTGAGATTGAGACAATAGGCTTGACCTTAAGAGACTGCTGGCTTGTAGTAAACCCTCATATCTAGACAGCCGTGACCGTATAGTTGAGATGTATTCTATTTCAATATACGTAGCTGGCTGTGTCCGCCCCCGCTCTCCAGTATTCTGGTTCTGGGGCGTGACACGGTTTAAGTGGTGGCCCATGCAGGTCTTGTCAATCAAGAAATGTGAGGGTTTACCAAATAGATGTCTCAATCAATATTCGCCCTTGATCTCTGCTCGTATCTTCAAATCCCTGAGATTCTTGACCTGATCATATTGCTTGTATAATTGATCTGTCCTGGTCCTTTCCTTATTGTTCCCTATGTCGTCTTCTTCAGCGGCATTACTCCCGGACCTGCCAACCAGCCAGAGGAAGCTCGACAAGCACCCCAGCGCCAGGAAGATCAAGTTCAGCACTCTGGAGTAGCCTCCCGAGTTATGCTTCCCGGAGGCTCAGAACCTCTAGTTCAGGAAGCTCCGCCCGTTCAACCAGCTAGACAGGATGAGGGACCTTTGGTAGGGCTTATCAGGGAACTGCTTGCATCCCAAGATCGTCGAGGCGACGCCTTGCACCAGGAAGTTCATGATGCACTAAACCGAGGAGGTCCCCAAGGAAATCAGGCGGCGAACAGTTTCAAGCGCTTGAACCCTCCCTTCTTTGACGGCAGTGAAGATGCGATTGCCGCGGATGCTTGGCTTCAGGATACCGAGGTGGTTCTAGAAGCAGCTAGGACGCCTGAGAATGATATTTGGAATAACTTTTGGCATAAACTTGATTTTGCTTAATATATTTGGAATAACTATTGTACACAGCATGGTATGACAATGAACTAGTATAACATGACAGTGACCCGTAGTGGTGCACTCCTGACACGACCAACCTGACTTGATAGTGGCCCGTCGTGGCGCACCCCTGACAAGTACCCTGACATGATTTACCTTGATAACTTGATAGTGGCCCGTGGCGGCGTACTCTTGACTTGACTTGACTTGACTTGATAACTTGACTTGACTTGCCTTGACACCGTGGGTG
>JANAVB010004599.1:28588397-28648397 GCA_029216955.1 Iris pallida
TGGAGTATCTTATTGCATCTTGCTAGTAACTAGGCCTGTGACAACCCTAGTTAGTTAAAATATCAAGCCGTACTCATTGCTCGATCGTGATTGATTAGATGGAGTCCAGCCCAGTCTAGTCCTGATCCTGTACAAGGTTAGAACGTGACCTGATTGCTTGTGCTTTACCTTATCGATGGTTATCTTATCATACATCATCACGATTTTCCATATCTCCAGTTTTTTTTATGTTATCATGTTTTGTGCTAATTAATGGTTTTAGTTCTTAAGTGAAGCCTCCTTCATGGCACTTGCTCTTTCTAGGATCTGACCCAGCTGGTTTTGCATGACCAGATACCGGAGTAGCTCCAGAGGATCTCCCTATCTTCCAGCCAGATGGTGACCACCAGGCGTAACCTTGGCGACGAGTAGATTTTATTTTGCTCTCCCATTCTATTGTAAAAATATTCTTTTGAGGCGTTTAGTCGACAAGCACGTGTTAGCTCGATTGCACTTTACTTACTGTCTGCCTACGGGCTGTAACATGATTGACAAATCCTAGGGTTGATCATGTGTGACTAAAACTCTTGCTAGTCTTTACATTTTGTATGACTGGCTTCATGATCATCCAAATATGTAATGTATGGGATGCCTTACTATTGTATATTTGGTGCTCTGACATCTTGTAACTGCTATCACTTGCTTGAGATTGCGACAATAGCCTTGTTCATGACCTTAAGAGACTGATGTCTTGTAGTAAAACCCTCACGTATCTAGACAGCCGTGACCGTATAGCGAGGTGGGTTGCACTTCAATATACGTAGCTGGCTATGTATGCCTCCGCTCTCCAGTATTCTGGTTCTGGGGCGTTACATGGTTTAAGTGGTGGCCCATACAGGTCTTGAAAATCAAGATATGTGAGGGTTTACCGAATAGATGTCTCAATCAGTACTTGCCCTTGATCTCTGCTCGTATCCTCTAAATCCCTGAAATCTTGACTGATCACATGCTTGTATCTTTGATCTGTCCTGGTTCTTCCTTATTGTTTCCTATGTCGTCTTCTTCAGCGGCATTGCTCCTGGTCCTGCCAATCAGCCGAAAGAAGCTCCGCGAGTACCCCCGCAACAAGAAGATCAAGCTCATCACTCAGGAGCAGCCTCCTGAGTCATGCTTCCTGGAGGTCCAAAACCGCCAGTTCAGCCAGCCCAGCGTACAGGGCAGGATGAAGGAGTTTTGGTTGGACTTATCAGGGAGTTGCTTGTATCTCAAGATCGTAGGGGCGACGCCCTGTACCAGATAGTGCAAGATGCTATGAACAGAGGCGATCATTAAGGGAACCAGGAAGCTAACGGCTTCAAGCGTTTGAACCCTCCTTTCTTCGACGGCAGTGAGGATGCGATTGCCGCAGATGCGTGGCGGCAGAATACAGAAGTGATTCTAGAAGCGGCAAGGATGCCCGAGATCGAGAAGGTGGTGGTGGTACGCCTACAATTATTGGATCTTGCCCGCAGCTGGTGGGCGGCACAGGCCGTTGGATTAGTGGCACCTATTGTCTGGGCAGTATTCCGAGAAAGATTCCAGACCAAGTGCTTCGATGCTGTAGCTCGGTATGATCTACAGACGAGGTTCACCAATCTGAAGCAGATGGACAGGACGGTCGATGTGTATGTGGCCGAGTTTTCGAGACTTAGTCGGTTTGCTCCCACCTTGGTAGCGACTGAGTTCGATAGAGCCCAGCGGTTCCAGCAGGGGCTCCATCTAGAGATTTTATTGGCAGTGGAGCAGTTTGAGCATCAGACTTTTGATACGGTATTGAGAGCAGCCAGGAGGCACGAGTATACCTCCTAGAGGATCGTGGACAGGACCGGAGGTCGAAAGCGATCTCATGACCACATGAATTAGTCTTCAGTACCAGACCCGACAACTAGTGCTTTGACAATTGGAACTCCGAGGCGGGCGGCCTCAGTGACGTCGGTTCAACATTCAACCCCGATGAGCCCTCAACAGCAGAAGCAGAAGCACTCTTCCGCAGTGGGATGTTCACATTGCGGGAAGCCAGGACATGTGGTGGCAGAATATCGCAGAGCACAGGGTTTGTGCTTGGTTTATGGGGCATCGGACCACAGGGTTGGAAACTGTCTGAATAGGGGGAGTTCCTCTTCTTCGACCTTTTCTAGTCCCTCGGTTAGGGGGCCAGCCCCAGCACCAGTCCAGTAACAATAGCAGTATCAGCCTCAGAGGCTATTGTCGCCTCAGTCACAAGCCTTCCAGCAGCAAAACCCCCAGCAGTATGCACAAGTCCAAGTCCTGATTCAGAGCAGATAGAGAGATTTTCAGCAGAGGGGACCAGCACCCCGAGGGTATGGTCAGGCGATGGTAATGACCGTAGAAGAAGGATTGGCACCAGGTGAGGTAGTGGCAGGTACTATTCTCGTCAACTCCTCTCCAGCATCAGCATTATTTGATTCTGGTGCATCGCATTCATTCCTATCTGTACGATTTGTGACACGGATAGGACTGGAGCCCGAGTCATTATCAGTAAGGCTCAATATACTTACTGGTAACGGTCTTGTGGGAGTAGATAGAGTATTTTCCTCGTGTCGGATCGTAGTTAGCGGTAGAGAATTCTCCGCTAGATTGATAGAGTTTCCAATGGCCGATTATGATGTGGTCTTAGGGATGGATTGGTTAAGGAACCAGTATGCTAGGATAGACTGCCATGTTGGCAGGATTGTTTTTAGCATTCCAGGCGAGCCAGAGTTTTCTTTTTCCCGAGGCGAAGTTGAACCTTCTCCTCCAGTATTGCGGATGGCGGTAGCAGCAGTACAGTTACCCAGGATAGTCGAAGAGTTTCCAGATGTTTTCCCAGAGCTTCCAGGAATGCCGCCAGAGCGAGAGATCGAGTTTACTATCGACTTAATCCCAGGGACAGCCCCAGTGTCGAAGAGAGTCTACAGGATGGCGCCGTCAGTTAGAGATATTGTACAAGATGATTGAAAAACTCAGGACCAAGGAATTCATTCGTGCAAGTGGATCGCCTTGGGGAGCCCCGATGCTTCTTATAAAAAAAGAAGGATGGTACATCCAGATTATGTATAGATTATCGTACTTTGAACTCAGTGACAATCAAGAACAGATACCCTCTCCCGAGGATAGATGACTTGTTTGATCAACTCAAGAGGGCAGCAGTATTCTCGAAGATTGACTTGCGGTCAGGATACCATCAGATCAAAGTCAGAGAGCTGGACATCCCGAATACAGCTTTTAGATCTAGATATGGGCATTGGGAGTTCCTTGTTATGCCATTTGGAGCAACCAATGCACCAGCTGTATTCATGGACCTCATGAATCGCATTTTCATGCCATACTTGGATCAGTTCGTGATTGTGTTAATAGATGATATCCTGGTCTACAGCAAAAGTGAAGCGGAGCATGAGCAGTATCTCAGAATTGTCCTTCAGATTCTCCGAGAGCACCAGTTGTACGCAAAGTTCAGTAAATACGAGTTCTGGCTCGATCGTAATTCGTACTTGGGTCATATTATCACCAGAGGTGGGATAGAAGTGGATCTCCAGAAGATCGTGGCTATCGAGACATGGCCAGTACCCAGCACAGTGGCGGAAGTTTACAGCTTCCTTGGATTGGCCGGTTACTACCGACGATTCGTTTCGGACTTTGCTCGGATTTCAGCGCCTATGACCCAGTTGACCCGTAAGGATGTACAATTCGTTTGGACGGCAGAGTGTTAGGAATCTTTTGAGAAATTGAAGCGAGGCTTGATGATGGCACCCATTCTCGCACTTACAGATGGGACCGGAGGATTTTCAGTATATTTTGATGCTTCAGGCAGGGGTTTGGGATGTGTTTTGATGCAGCATAGGAAGGTAATTGCTTATACATCACGTCAGCTTCGTGATCATGAGAAGAATTACCCGACCCACGACTTGGAGTTGGCAACAGTAGTGTTTACACTTAAGCTATGGAGACACTATCTGTACGGAGACAGGGTGGAGATTTTCACCGACCATAAGAGCCTGAAGTATGTATTCACCCAGAAGGATCTCAACATGCGTCAGAGAAGGTGGCTAGAGCTACTTGTGGATTATGATATCAACCTGCAGTATCACCCAGGGAAGGCCAATGTAGTAGCAGATGCGTTGAGCAGGAGAGCCGGAGTTTATTTTCTCACAGCGCAGCCAGAGTTATTGGCAGATCTTCAAAAAATGGGAATCGGGGTGGTTCTTCCTACCAGTGTGGCATTGATGGCCAGTTTACAAGTTCAGTCCACTATAGTCGAGAGGATCCGGATGGCGAAGTCAACAGATTCCAAGCTTCAGCGACTCAGAGCCGAATGTGAGGCAGGACGACGGCCAGAGTTATGCATTCATGAAGACGGTACACTTCGACATGGGAAGCGTCTTTGTGTACCCAGTGGTGATATCAGACAGGAGATCATGGCAGAAGCTTACAGTTTGCAGTATTCCATTCATCCCGGTGGCACGAAGATATACCGTGATATCCGTCAGCACTTTTGGTGGAATGACATGAAGAGGGAGATAGCCCGGTTTGTCTCTCGGTGTTTGGTTTGACAACAAGTTAAGGCTGAACATCAAAGGCCAGCTGGACTTCTTCAGCCCTTGCCGATTCCAGAATGGAAGTGGGAGCATATAACCATAGATTTCGTGACTGGATTACCTAGGTCTCCGGTCGGTAGAGATGCTATTTGGGTTATTATAGATAGGCTCATGAAGGTGGCTCACTTTCTCCCGTTTAGAGTTGGTCAGTCGACGACTCAGCTAGCAGAAATCTACCTCAGGTAGATCGTCAAATTTTATGGTGTACCAGTCAGTATCACCTCAGACAGAGATTCAAGATTTATGTCGCACTTTTGGCGCAGTCTGCAAGAGAGTTTGGGAACTCACCTCCAGTTCAGCTCAGCTTATCATCCGCAAACAGATGGTCAGTCAGAGCGTACCATACGAACCTTGGAAGATATGTTGAGATCTTGTACACTCGACTTCGGTAGTTCGTGGGAGGATCACCTGCACCTGGTGGAATTCTCGTACAACAACAGTTTCCAAGCCAGTATCCAGATGGCACCGTTCGAGGCACTGTATGTTAGGAAGTGCAGATCCCCGCTAGCATGGGACGATGTTGGAGAGAGGAAGATGCTCGGTTCGGAAATGATTACTCAGATAGTTGAGGTGGTCAGAAGAGTCATAGATCATCTTTGAGTTGCATAAGATCGCCAACGTCATTGGGCCGATTCTCATCGGCGTCCCCTTGAGTTTTCTGCCGGCGACCATGTATTCCTGAGGATCTCGCCTACCCGTGGCGTCATTCATTTCGACGTACGGGGAAAGCTTAGTCCTAGGTATATAGGACAGTTCGATGTTCTAGAGCGAGTAGGAGACGTGTCCTATCGTCTCGCTCTTCCGCCGTCTTTACGTGAGGTGTATGTAACGTCCCAGAACCAGAATACTGGAGAGCGGGGGCATACATAGCCAGCTACGTATAATAAAATGGAATCCACCTCACTATACAGTCACGGATGTCTAGATATATGAGGGTTTAACTACAATCCATCAGACTTCTATGGTCAATAACAAGCCTAAATGTCTCAATTTCAAGCAAGCAAGTAAAGTTACAAGATGTAAGATCACCAAATATACAATAGTAAGGCGTCCCAAACTTACATATTCAGCTGATCATGAAGCTAATCGTTACAAAATGTGAGGACTAGCAAGAGTTTAGTCATACATGATCAACCCTAGGATCTGTCAATCATGTTACAGCCCGTAGGCAGACAGTAATAAAGTATGCAATACGAGCTAACAGGTGCTCTCCGGCTAAACGCCTCAAAATAAAATTTTTACAATAGAGTAAGAGAGCCAAAATAAACCCACTCGTTGCCCTGGTTACGCATGGTGGTCACCATCAGGCTGAAAAGTCGGTAGATCCTCTGGAGCTGCTCCGAAATCTGGCCATACAAAACCAGCTGGGTTAGATCCCAGAAAGAGCAAGTGCCACAAAGGAGGCTTCACTTAAGAACTAAAACCAGCATATCAGAAATAAATATTAAAAGTAGTTACAAAAGAGCTTGATAATAAAAGAATAACAACAATCATAATAGAGTACGAGGGAACCATTCAAGTAGCCAGGTCACAACCCTTAAACCAAACCACCGGGGTTGTAACCCTTCACCTGAATAGAACTCCGTCTCCAAATTTTGTTGTTAAGGTAAAACATAACGAGTATGACGTAGGGTGCAATAAGACAATAAACGAAGAGAGGACTCAGAACTGTTCCGGGAGCCAGGTTACAACCCTTACACCAAACAAGGACCGGGGTTGTAACCCTTCACCTGAACAGAACTTAGCCTCTGATCTTTATTGTTAAAAGTGACAATCATGCGATCAAGCCTACAATAATCGAGCACTGAAACTACACCATACAATCGCTCCCGGCCAATTAGTGACTACGGCTTTCTACATTAGCTAACTAGGGTTATCACAAGCCTTAGTTACTAGCAATATACAATGGGATGTTCCTCCAGCCACAAGCCCTGCAGCTAATCCAGGTTATCCAGGCGACTTGGATTCATTAAACAGTGCCTCGTTCTTTTCTATATATCAGTGAATCTAGACTTGTGCCCTACTCATCGGCAGGCTGCAAGTCCAACAATAGTGGCCGGGATAACGGGATCGCCTGTAACTGGAAAAATCTTTCATGACTACTGAATTATTCTAGTTATTAGCCTTAGTCATTTACAGTAGGTACCCCTGACCGTGGTACTCAGGGATCCCTGTCCTAGACATGATGCAAACATTACCGGTTTAATTGTACAAACACAATCATCCATGGTGTCCAGGCCATTCAATCTTGTCATGACATGCTAGCCGTCGTAACAGCCTTCGAGATATATATCATGTCATGTTCACTGTCAGGAGTACGCCACAACTGGCCACTATTATGTCATGTCATTTGTCAAATGTGCACCACAACGGGTCACCATCGTGTCAGAAAACATATTTAAAATTAATATGGTACAAGCATACATGTAGTAATTAAATATTAGCAGGGGCAAGGGCTGTGGAGGAATCATGCGACTCAGGAGACAGGGGCATGCGGCAGAAGAAATCAGGGCTCATGCGGCTCAAGAAAAACTTGCCGCATGAAATTGCCATACGGCCAACCAATAAATGTTGTCACTATACAATATGCGGCCAGCACACATTTGCTACATGCGGCCAAGAATGATAAATCGGCCATGTGGCCAAGAGTGGATGAGGTGGGGGCCATAAGACCAATGCTTAATATATAAGCCATGCGACTAAAAATTAAATATTGCATGCGGCCTAGAGTAATACATAGGCCATGCGGCCAAAATTATTACATAGACCATGCGGCCACAAAGTGCATGCAAGCAAATGCATGCAAACCAATGCATGCGGCCAGTGCAATGCTTTAGGCCATACGTCCAGGGATGTTTCATACGGCCATGAATTATTTCATGCGGCCAGCATATATATATATATATAAAATGTCATGCGGCCAAGCATTATTCCGTATACGGCCAACATATAAAATATTCAAGCGGCCAAGAATTGGATTCTTGCATGTAAGCCAAGCTTTAACTTAGGCCATAAAAATTAAAGCATGCAAGTAAGCATGCAACTGCATGCAAGCAAGCCAATGCTAACTAATAAAATTGCCAAAGCTACTTGCATGCGATAGCTAAAGAAATAAGGCCATGAAATTTAATAATGCATTCAAAGCTAAGTTAACTATTTATGCATGCATGCAAGCATAACTGTGCATGCTAAATACACTATGCGGCCAAACTAAATTAACAAGGCATATGCGGTAGTAAATTATTATGCATGCGGCCCAACTTAATTATTAATGCCATCATGCAACTTTAAGTTGCTAACAGCTCATGCAAACAAATTCCATGCGGCTAAACAATGAATTAACGGCCATGCGGCCAAGGGTGTTCAGGTCTCATGCGGCCAGAAAGAGGGGGTTCTTATGCGGCCCGGGTTAGAAGTTCATACGGCTGAATTTTCCATGCGGCAGGGAAGGCGCATGCTGCTGAGAAAGCTCATGCGGCTCAGGAAAAACTTGTCGCATGAAATTGCCATGCAGTCAAGCACTGTTCTTCTTCTTTAATTTTCGAGAAGAAGAACCATGAAGCAATTGCTTCTAAGCTCCATAAATCCTTCATTCCAAGCCCAAATCCGGACTTCCATAGGTCAAAATGGGGTAGAACAAAATTTTCTACAACATGGAACCATCAAAACTTGAAAATAACAAGGTTAAATAGATCAAAATCCAAAAAATCCAAAAATATAATAAACTTAGATCTACATGAATTTAGCCATGGAAATTGAAAATGCTAAGTACTAAAGTGTCTTAGAATGTTGGGAGGAAAAAAATAGAACAATAAAACTTGAGTTCCTCCATGAAGCAAGTTGTACTTGCCTAAACCTTCCTGGTAGGTGGAGAGTAATGGTGAGGAAGAAGAAGAGTGAATGAGGAGAGAGAAAGAGTGTTGGGTTAATAAATGATGATGGTGGTGGTAGGTAGGGGTTTGGTTCACATACCAAACCAAGCCAAACAAGCCGAACCGAATCAAGCAATAAAATACCAAATAAATTATGCGAGAAGACGTGCAATACGAGTCAAAATACGTACATGTATACCAAAATACGTAATACAAAATATGGTCATTACAACTCTACCTACCTTAAAAGAATTTCGTCCTCAAAATTTAATCAAGAGGCTAGAGATGCAAGGACAAGCTATACTAATCACAGGCAAGCTATACTAGTCAAGCAATCAAGCAATTATTCATGCAAGCAAGGAATCGAAGGCATGAGGCATAAGAAAGATTTTATACCTCACGAGTCAAACAGGTCGGGATATCGCGATCGGATATCATCCTCACGCTTCCACGTTGACTCACCCAAAGAGTAATGACCCCAAGCAACATGGACTAACTTGATAGTCTTGTTCTTGAGTATCTTCTCTTTTTGGTCCAATATGGATATGGACCTCTCCTCATACGAAAGGTTGGTACCAACAACCAATTTCGAATGATCCAGGATATGACTCGGGTTCGGGATATACCATCGTAGTTGGGATACATGGAACACGTCATGCACCTCACTCAGAGATGGCGGAAGAGCGAGACGATATGACACATCTCCTACTCGCTCCACAATATCGAACGGTCCTATATACCTAGGACTAAGCTTTTCCCGTACACCAAAACGAATGACGCTACGGTTAGGCGAGATCCTAAGGAATACATGGTCGTCGACGAAACATTCAAGGGAGCACCGATGAGAATCGGCTCAATAGCGCTGACGATCTTATACAACTCGAAGATGATCTCTGACTCTCCTGACCACCTCAACTGTCTGAGTGATCATCTCTGGACCAAGCATCTGCCTCTCTCAAACATCGTCTCATGCTAGTGGGGATCTGTACTTCCTACCATACAGTACCTCGAACGGTGCCATCTGGATACTAGCTTGGAAACTGTTGTTGTACGAGAACTCCACCAGGTGCAGGTGATCTTTCCACGAACAACCGAAGTTGAATGTACAAGATCTCAACATATCCTCAAGAGTCTGGATCGTACGTTCTGACTGACCATCTGTCTGCGTGTGATAAGCTGAACTGAACTGGAGGTGAGTTCCCAAACTCTCTTGCAGAATATGCCAAAAGTGCAACATGAATCTCGAATCTCTGTCCAAGGTGATATTGACTGGTACTCCGTGAAGTCTGACTATCTGCCTGAGGTACATCTTTGCTAGCTGAACCGTCGACTGACCAACTCTGAATGGGAGAAAATGAGCCACCTTCGTGAGCCTGTCAACTATAACCCAAATAGCATCTCTACTGGTCGGAGATCGAGGTAATCCAGTCACGAAATCCATGGTTATATGCTCCCACTTCCATTCTGGAATCGACAAGGGCTGAAGAAGTCCAGCTGGCCTCTGATGTTCAGTCTTGTCTTGTTGGCAAACCAAACACCGAGAGACAAACCGAGCTATCTCCCTCTTCATGCCATTCCACCAAAAGTGTTGACGGATATAACGATACATCTTCGTGCCACCGGAATAAATCGAATACTGAGAACTGTGAGCTTCCGCCATGACCTCCTGTCTGATATCTCCACTGGGTACACAAAGATGCTTATCATGTTGAAGTGTACCGTCTTCATGAATGCATAATTCTGGTCGTCATCCTGCTTCACATTCTTCTCTAAGCCGTTGAAGCTTAGAATCGGAGGACTGAGCTATCTTGATCCTCTCAACTATACTGGACTGAACTTGCATGCTGGCCATCAATGCCACACTGGTAGGAAGGACAATTTATATACCCATCTTCTGAAGATATGCTAACAACTCTGGTTGCGCTGTCAGAAAATAAACTCCGGTTCTCCTGCTCAATGCATCTGCAACAACGTTGGCCTTCCCAGGATGATACTGCAGGTTGACATCATAATCCACAAGCAGCTCTAGCCATCTTCTCTGAGGCATGTTAAGATCCTTCTGAGTGAACACATACTTCAGGCTCTTGCGGTCGGTGAAAATCTCCACCCTATCTCCATACAAGTAGTGTCTCCAAAGCTTGAGTGCAAACACTACTGTTGTCAGTTCCAAGTCGTGGGTCGGGTAATTCCTCTCATGATCATAAAGTTGTCGTGACGCATAAGCTATTACCTTCCCATGCTGTATCAAAACACATCCTAAACCTCTGCCTGAAGCATCACAGTACACTGAAAATCCTCTGGTCCCATCTGAAAGTGTGAGAATGGGTGCCGTCATCAAGCCTCGCTTCAGCTTCTCAAAAGAATCATGACATTCTGCTGTCCAAGCAAACTGTACCTCCTTGCGGGTCAACTGTGTCAATGGCGCTAAAATTCGAGCAAAGTCCGAAACAAATCTCCGGTAGTAGTCGGCCAATCCAAGAAAACTGCGAACTTCTGCAACCATGCTGGAAACTGGTCACGTCTCGATAGCCACGATCTTCTGGGGATCCACTTTTACTCCCCTCTGGTGATGATATGACCCAAGTATGAAATACGATCGAGCCAGAACTCACATTTACTGAACTTGGCATACAACTGGTGCTCTCAGAGAATCTGGAGGACAACTCTGAGATGCTACTCATGCTCTGCTTCACTCTTACTGTAGACCAGGATATCGTCTATGAATACGATAACGAACTGATCCAAATAAGGCATGAAGATACGATTCATGAGGTCCATGAATACAGCCGACGCATTGGTCGCTCCAAAGGGCATAACAAGGAACTCTTAATGCCCATATCTAGATCTGAAAGCTGTCTTCGGGATGTCCTGCTCTCTGACTCTGATCTGGTGGTATTCTGACTGCAAATCAATCTTCGAGAATACTGCCGCTCCTCTGAGTTGATCAAACAAGTCATCTATCCTTGGGAGAGGATATCTGTTCTTGATTGTTACTGAGTTCAAGGTACGATAGTCAACACGTAATCTGGATGTACCATCATTCTTTTTCACAAAAAGCATCGGGGCTCCCCAAGGCGATCCACTTGCACGAATGAATCCCATGGTCCGGAGTTCTTCAATCATCTTGTACAATATCTCTAATTCTGACGGTGCCATCCTGTAGACTCTCTCTAACACTGGTACTGTCCCGAGGATCAAGTCGATAGTAAACTCGATCTCTCGCTCTGGCGATATTCCTGGAAGCTCTTCCGGGAAAATATCTAGAAATTCCTCGACTATCCGGGGTAACTGTACTACTGCTACGGCCATCCGCAATATTAGAGGAGGAGGTTCAACTTCGTCTCGAGAAAAGGAAAACTCCGGCTCGTCTGGAATGCTAAAAACAACTCTGCCAATATGGCAGTCTATCCTAGCATACTGCTCCCTCAGCCAATCCATCCCTAAGACCACATCATAATTGGCCATCGGGAATTCTATCAGCCTAGCAGGAAACTCTCTACCGCTAACCACGATCCGACACGAGGAAAACACTCTATCTACTCCCACAAGATCGTTACCAGTAAGTATATTGAGCCTTACTGATAATGACTCGGGCTCCAGTCCTATCCGTGTCACAAATCGTGCAGACATAAATGAATACGATGCACCAGAGTCAAATAATACTAAAGCCGGAAAGGTGTTGACGAGAATAGTACCTGCCACTACCTCACCCAGCGCCACTCCTTCTTCTTCCATGGTTAAAGCCAACACTTGACCATGCCCTCTGGGTGCCGGCCCTCTCTGCTGGAATCCTCTCTGCCTATTCTGAACTTGCGCCTGGGCATACTGCTGAGGCCTTTGCTGCTGAAAAGCTTGGGTCTGCGTCGGCAATGGCCTCGGAGATAGAAACTGCTGCTGGACAGGTACTGGGGCTGGACCCCTAGCTGATGAACTGGTCATGGCTGGTGATGAGTCAGTCCTGAACGGGCAGGACCCTACCTTGTGGTCCGGCGCTCCACAAAGCAAACACAATCCTCGAGCCTTGCGACATTCTGAAACAACATGTCCAGGCTTCCCACAATAAGAGCAGCCCATGGGAGAAGACTGCTTCTGCTTCTGCTGCTGAGGATACGTCGGGGTTGAATGTTGAACCGACATAACTGAAGCTGTCCTTCTCGGAGCTCCAATGGTCAAAGCCCTAGTTGCCGGGGCTGGGGCTGACGACTGATTCATCTGGCCGTGAGATCGTTTTCGACCTCCGGTCCTGTCCACAATCCTCTGGGAGGTATACTCATGCCTCCTAGCTGCCTTCAATACCGCATCAAAAGTCTGATGCTCAAACTGCTCCACCGCCAGCAAAATTTCTAGGTGGAGTTCCTGCTGAAATTGCTAGGCTCTATCGAACTCGGTCGCCACCAAGGTGGGAGCAAACCGACTAAGCCTGGAAAACTCAGCCGCATACCCATCGACCGTCCTGCCTATCTGCTTCAAATTGGTGAACTTGGTCTGTAGATCCTACCGAGCTACAACATCGAAGTACTTGGTCCGGAACCTCTCACGGAATACTGTCCAGGCAATAGGCGCCAATAGTCCAATAGCCTGCGCCGTCCACCAGCTGCGGGCTAGATCCAATAACTACAGGCGCACTACGGCCACCTTCTCATCTTCTGGGGTCTTCGCTGTCTTCAATATCACCTCTGTGTCCTGAAGCCACGCATCAGCAGCGATAGCATCTTCGCTGCCATCGAAGAATGGAGGGTTCAGGCGCTTGAAACTGTTCGCTGTACTGTTACCATGATGTCCACCTCTGTCCAGAGCATCCGCCACTGCCTGATGCAAGGCATCTCCTCGACGATCCTGCGATGCAAGCAACTTCCTAATAAGTCCAACCAAGGCTCCATCATCCTGCCTTACGGGCTGGGCTGGCTGCATCGGGGGTTCTGGATCTCCGGGAGGCATGACCCGGGAGGCTGCTCCTGAATGCTGGGCCTGATCTTCTTGTTGCTGCTGGTCCATGGGAGATGCTCCGTCTTGCCGATCGATAGGACCAGAAACAATGCCGCTGAAGAAGACGACATAGAGAACAATAAGGAAGGACCAAGACAGATCAACGATACAAGCATGTGATCAGGTCAAAAATCTCAGGGATTAGAAGATACGGCCAGAGATCAAGGGTGAGTGCTGATTGAGACATCTATTCGGTAAACCCTCACATATCTTGATTTACAAGACCTACATGGGCCACCACTTAAACCATATAACGTCCCAGAACCAGAATACTGGAGAGCAGGGGCATACATAGCCAGCTACGTATAATGAAATGGAATCCACCTCACTATACGGTCACGGCTGTCTAAATATATGAGGGTTTAACTACAATCCATCAGACTCCTATGGTCAATAACAAGCCTAAATGTCTCAATTTTAAGCAAGCAAGTAAAGTTATAAGATGTAAGATCACCAAATATACAATAGTAAGGCGTCCCAAACATTACATATTCAGCTGATCATGAAGCTAGTCGTTACAAAATGTTAGGACTAGTAAGAGTTTAGTCATACATGATCAACCCTAGGATCTGTCAATCATGTTACAGCCTGTAGGCAGACAGTAATAAAGTATGTAATACGAGCTAACAGGTGCTCGCTGCTAAATGCCTCAAAATAAAATTTTTACAATATAGTGGGAGAGCCAAAAATAAACCCACTCGTTGCTCTGGTTACGCCTGGTGGTCACCATCGGGCTGGAAAGTCGGTAGATCCTCTGGAGCTGCTCTTAAATCTGGCCATACAAAACCAGCTGGATCAGATCCCAGAAAGAGCAAGTTCCACAAAGGAGGCTTCACTTAAGAACTAAAACCAGCATATCAGAAATAAATATTAAAAGTAGTTATAAAAGAGCTTGATAATAAAAGAATAACAACAGTCATAATAGTGTACGAGGGAACCATTCAAGTAGCCAGGTCACAACCCTTAAACCAAACAAGGACCGGGGTTGTAACCCTTCACCTGAATAGAACTTCGTCTCCAAATCTTGTTGGTAAGGTAAAGCATAACGAGCATGACGTGGGGTACAATAAGACAATAAATGAAGAGAGGACTCAGAACTGTTCCGGGAGCCAGGTTACAACCCTTAAACCAAACAAGGACCGGGGTTGTAACCCTTCACCTGAACAGAACTTAGCCTCTGATCTTTATTGTTAAAAGTGACAATCATGCAATCAAGCCTACAATAATCGAGCACTAAAACTACAACATACAATCGCTCCCGGCCAATCAGTGACTACAGCTTTCTACATTAGCTAACTAGGATTATCACAAGCCTTAGTTACTAGCAATATGCAGTGAGATGTTCCTCCAGCCACAAGTCCTACAGTTAATCCAGGTTATCCAGGCGACTTGGATTCATTAAACAGTGCCTCGTTCTTTTCCATATATCAGTGAATCTAGACTTGTGCCCTACTCGTCGGCAAGCTGCAAGTCCAACAATGGTGGCCGGGATAACGGGATCGCCTGTAACTGGGAAAATCTTTCATGACTACTGATTTATTCTAGTTATTAGCCTTAGCCATTTACAGTAGGTACCCCTGACCGTGGTACTCAGGGATCCCTGTCCTAGACATGATGCAAACATTACCGGTTCAATTGTACAAACACAATCATCCACGGTGTCCAGGCCATTCAATCTTGTCATGACATGCTAGCCGTCGCAATAGCCTTCGAGATATATATTATGTCATGTTCACTGTCAAGAGTGCGCCACGACGGGCCACTATCATGTCATGTCATTTGTCAAAAGTATACCACAACGGGTCACCATCGTATTAGAAAACATATTTAAAATTAATATGGCACAAGCATACATGTAGTAATTAAATATTAGCAGGGGCAAGGGCTGTGGAGGAATCATGCGACTCAGGAGACAGGGCATGCGGCAGAAGAAATCAGGGCTCATACGGCTCAGAAAAAACTTGTCGCATGAAATTGCCATGCGGCCAGCCAATAAATGTTGTCACTATATAATATACGGCCAGCACACATTTGCTGCATGCGGCCAAGAATGATAAATAGGCCATGTGGCCAAGAGTGGATGAGGTGGGGGCCATAAGGCCAATGCTTAATATATAAACCATACGGCTAGAAATTAAATATTGCATGCGGCCTAGAGTAATACATATGCCATGCGGCCAAAATTATTACATAGGCCATGCGGCCACAAAGTGCATGCAAGCAAATGCATGCAAACCAATGCATGCGGCCAGTGCAATGCTCTAGGCCATGCGGCCATGAATTATTTCATGCGGCCAGCATATATATATAAAAAATGTTATGCGGCCAAGCATTATTCCGTATGCGGCCAACATATGAAATATTCAAGCGGCCAAGAATTGGATGCTTGCATGCAAGCCAAGCTTTAACATAGGCCATGCAAATTAAAGCATGCAAGTAAGCATGCAACTGCATGCAAGCAAGCCAATGCTAACTAATTAAAATTGCCAAAGCAACTTGTATGCGGCAGCTAAAGAAATAAGGCCATGCAATTTAATAATGCATGCAAAGCTAAGCTAACTATTTATGCATGCATGCAAGCATAACTGTGTATGCTAAATACACTATGCGGCCAAGCTAAATTAGCAAGGCATATGCGGCAGTAAATTATTATGCATGCGGCCCAACTTAATTATTAATGCCATCATGCAACTTTAAGTTGCTAACAGCTCATGCAAACAAATCCTATGCGGACAAACAATGAATTAATGGCCATGTGGCCAAGGGTGTTCAGGTCTCATGCGGCCAGAAAGAGGGGGGTTCTTATGCGGCTCGGGTTAGAAGTTCATGCGGCTAAATTTTCCATGCGGCAGTGAAGGCGCATACGGCTGAGAAAGCTCATGCGGCTCAAGAAAAACTTGTCGCATGAAATTGCCATGCGGTCAAACACTGTTCTTCTTCTCCAATTTTCGAGAAGAAGAACCATGAAGCCATTGCTTCTAAGCTCCATAAATCCTTCATTCCAAGCCCAAACCCGGACTTTCATAGGTCAAAATGGGGTAGAACGAAATTCTCTACAACATGGAACTATCAAAACTTGAAAATAACAAGGTTAAATAGATCAAAACCCAAGAAATTCGAAAATACAATAAACTTAGATCTACATGAATTTAGCCATGAAAATTGAAAATGCTAAGTACTAAAGTGTTTTAGAATATTGGGAGAAAGAAAATAGAACAATAAAACTTGAGTTCCTCAATGAAGCAAGTTGCACTTGTCTAAACCTTCCTGGTAGGTGGAGAGTAATGGTGAGGAAGAAGAAGAGTGAATGAGGAGAGAGAAAGAGTGTTGCGTTAATAAATGATGATGGTGGTGGTAGGTAGGGGTTTGGTTCACAAACCGAACCAAGCCAAACAAGCCGAACCGAATCAAGCAATAAAATGCCAAATAAATCATGCGAGGAGACATGCAATACAAGTCAAAATACGTACACGTATACCAAAATATGTAATACGAACCATGGTCATTACAGTGCATGATGTATTCCATGTATCCCAATTACGACGGTATATCCCGGATCCGAGTCATGTCCTTGATCATTCAGAATTGGTTGTTGGTACCAACCTTTCGTATGAGGAAAGATCTGTATCCATATTGGACCAGAGAGAAAAGATACTCAAGAATAAGACTATTAGTTTAGTCCGTGTTGCTTGGGGTCATCACTCTTTGGATGAGTCAACATGGAAGTGTGAGGATGATATCCGATCACGATATCCTGACCTGTTTGACTCGTCAGGTATAATGTCTTTCTTATGCCTTATGCCCTCAATTCCTTGCTTGAATGAATGATTGCATGGTGGACTGCTTAGTATAGCTTGTCTGTGATTAGTATAGCTAGTCCTTGCCTCTCTAGCCTCTTAATTAAATTTCGAAGACGGAATTCTTTTAAGGTGGGTAGAGTTGTAACGTCTGTAGTTCGTATTACGTATTTTGGTATACGTGTACGTAATCTCGGACCTGTATATAGACTTGTCCTGATTGGCTAGCCTTGGGTTCTGCATTGGCATGAGTTAGTTAGCATTTTATGGTTCTGGCATGCATCGGGTTCGGTTGGGTTCGGCTTGGTTGGTTCGGTTTGGGTTGGAATGCAAACCCCTACCTACCACCCTCTATCATTTATTAATCCCAACAACCCTTCTCTCTCTTCATTCATTTTCTTATTACTGCTCTTTTTCTTCATTTCTCTACCGAACACCACAGTAGGCAAGTGCAACTTGCTTCATAGAGGAACTCAAATTTTATTGTTCCATTGTCTTCCTCACGAGATTCTAAGACACTTTAGTACTTAGCATTTTTAGTTTCCATCGTTCATTTCATGTAGATCTAAGCTTGTTGTATTTTTGAATTTCTTGGTTTTGATCTACTAAACTGGCTTGTTTTCGAAAACTGAGAGTTTCATGTAGTAAGCATTCTGATTTTACGCAAGATTGGTTTTGAAATGGTTGGATTTCATCGTGTCTTGACCGAGATGAGACTTTCTTGAGCTTTTACGCCTGCTTGTATCGGCTTTGGGGAGAAGATGAAGTTTTACGCACACGTTCTTACGTGTTAGCGTAGTATCTAGTTTTTACGCCCACGTTTTACGTGTCACGTATCATTTACTCTCTTTACGCACATGTTTTACGTGCCCGCGTATTATTGACCTTTTACGTACACGTTCTCACGTGGCCGCGTAATCCATTCTACGCCGAGTTCAATTGAACTTTACGCAGGGGCCTTCCCGCTCGCGTAGACTCCCGCTCGCGTAGATCCTGCTGCGTAGAGTCTCGCTAGCGTAGAGTGGCCCGTGCGTAGAGCCTCGCTCGCGTAGAATGCTCACTAGCGTAGAGCTCCGCTCGCGTAGAGCGCTTGCTCGCGTAAAATCATGCTCGCATGCACTCTTGCTCGCGCAGAGCTCTCTATCCTTAGGTCTTGTCCGCGTAGAGCTGTTTTACGCGCGGGGTCTCTTTGGCCTAGCATAGTATTGCCCGCGTAGAATCTTGAGCCCCCTTAGCGTAATCTATTGCTTTTATATTCTTACATCTTTTGTCATGAACTTGTTAATCCCGAAATGATTTAATATGTTTAGAATAATAATTGCACACAGCATGGTATAGCGAGTGAATTGACATGACATGACATGGCATGATATGACAAGTAACATGACAGGACATGACAAGACATGGCAAGTAATAAATGATGGAAACTATTGGAAGCTGTTGCGACGGCTAGCATGACATGACAATAATGACATGACAAGAATGAATGACCAGGACATCGTGGACGATTGTATTTGTACAAGTGAACTAGTATTGTCTTGTATCATGTCTAGGGCAGGGACCCCTGAGTACCACGGTCAGGGGTACCTACTTAAATTGACTAAGGCTAATAACTAGAATAATCCAGTAGTCATGAAGAGATTTTCCAGCTACAGGCAATCTCGTTATCTCGGCGCGCAAGTGGACTTGTAGCCTGCCGACGAGTAGGGCACATTTCCAGCACACTGTCATGTGTTGCACACTTCATGAACGAATATTCGACCTGGATAACCTGGATGGTCTGCATGGCTTGTGGCTATGGATTATCTTATTACATCTTGCTAGAAACTAGGCCTGTGATAACCCTAGTTAGTTAAAGTATCAAGCCGTACTCATTGCTTGGCCGTGATTGATTGGATGGAGTCCAGCCCAGTCTAGTCCTGATCCTGTACAAGATTGGAACGTGACCTGATTGCTTGTGCTTTACCTTATCGATGGTTATCTTATCATACATCATCACGATTTTCCATATATCCAATTTTTATTATGTTATCATGTTTTGTGCTAATTATTGGTTTTAGTTCTTTGGTGAAGTCTCCTTTGTGGCACTTGCTCTTTCTGGGATCTGACCCAGCTGGTTTTGCATGACCAGATACCGGAGTAGCTCCAGAGGATCTCCCTATCTTTCAGCCAGATGGTGACCACCAGGCGTAACCTTGGCAACGAGTGGATTTTATTTTGCTCTCCCACTCTATTGTAAAAATATTCTTTTGAGACGTTTAGCCGACGAGCACGTGTTAGCTCGATTGTACTTTACTTACTGTCAGCCTACGGGCTGTAACATGATTGACAAATCCTAGGGTTGATCATGTGTGACTAAAACTTTTGCTAGTCTTCACATTTTGTATGACTAGCTTCATGATCATCCAAATATGTAATGTATGGGACGCCTTACTATTGTATATTTGGTGCTCTGACATCTTGTAACTGCTATCACTTGCTTGAGATTGAGACAATAGGCTTGTTCATGACCTTAAGAGACTGATGGCTTGTAGTAAAACCCTCACGTATCTAGACAGCCGTGACCGTATAGCGAGGTGGGTTGCACTTCAATATACGTAGCTGGCTATGTATGCCCCCGCTCTCTAGTATTCTGGTTCTGGGGCGTTACACCACTCCCCCCTATTGGCATTCTTCATAATATATAGTTTGATGTAAATGCTATGTCACCCTAGTAGGTGAGAGGTCCATGCATGGGATGTACTGTAACCTGTATGATTTGAGTTGATTTTGGAATAAGATTTACCATTTTCCAATATATATATATATATATATATATATATATATATATATAAACCAAAGTTCGTGGACCAAAGCCACCCAACCAGCTTTAGCCCGGGGACCGTGGACAAACGATACCCAGTCGCTCCCATTAGGGCTCGATCCTGATACCTGCCCCCAACATGCCAACGGTCTTACCGCTAGACCGCGTGCCATTGACGTGTGTATATTCCCGCCAGAGGTTGCAGGTTCGAGCAACTGGGGAAGCACTTTAAATTTTTTGATGTTAGAATTAAAGTGAGATGGGTGCAGTGCGGCGGTCCAAGTGCGGGTGCGGTACAAATGCGGTGCGGTGCGATGCAAGTGCGATGTAGGTGGAGGAGGCATTCGGACCATGGTATAGCCTTCGTGCCGGGATGTAGCCTTCGGACAGAATTTGTAGGCCTCTGGACTGTGATTGTAGGTCTTTGGATCAGGAAAAAAATTACCTTCTCTCTCTCTCTCTCTCTCTCTCTATATATATATATATATATATAGAGAGAGAGAGAGAGAGAGAGAGAGAGATACATAAAATTTAGTATTATTTATTTTTAGGGTCTCACATCTATATAGATATTAGGGTTTGGATTTCGAAATTCACCGATGTTAGGATTTGGGTCTCGAAATTACTGTTCATAAGCCTACATAAACAGTGATTTCAATACCCAAACATCGGTTAGAGTTCCAAACCCTAATATCCATGTATATTTGAGACACCAAAACTAAATATCTCTAAAATTTATAGTACTTATATAATTTTATATTTTTTTATTAAACTTTTAGTTTTGGAAATCTAAACTCAGGATAAATTTTTTCTAGTATTTTAAAAATCAAATTTGGACTGAAACAAATCATTCATTTATGTCCAAATCAATCAGTTTGATGATGACTGTATAGCACATGGGAAAACCCAACATTTTGTACTGTTAGAAGATTGTTAAAGTTAGAAAGACAACTGAGAATGTGGTCAGTTACGAGAGAGAGAGAGAGAGAGAGAGAGAGAGAGAGAGAGAGAGTGTGTGTGTGTGTGTAATGTCACATAGGACAGAATAGTACAGTCTAGATCTTAGTAAAATTTGCTAATAATAATTGTGAGGAGTGTGTGTGTGTGTCCATAGCTTTCCTTCATGTCTCTGTCCTCAGTCTCCTCTCCTCTGTTCCTACTCACTACTACTACAACTTCTCTGTGATCCTCACCTTCCAGTGGGGCTATGTTTTGTTACAGTATGGATTAATAAGGAGCTTGGTTTGGTCAGTTTGCAGTCACTTTGGTCTGGTCTTGAACAGGAAAAAAGGTTGGTTCTTTCTTCAATTTCTGTCATTGCCTCCTAGAAATGTTGATATGGGGGTCTGTTGGTACAAGGATTCTTGATCCTTTGGTCATTTGGGTGTTGATAATTGTGTGTTCTAATCAAATTCTTTAAACTAAAATTTGGTTTATTTTTTTCCTACAATTTTTTATGATATGGGTTCATGATTTTGTTTTCCACTAAGTAAGAAAAGAGAGAGAAAAGAAAAGGGAACACCTTTTCTATTTCTTTACAATGTCTTCTAGAGATAAGGTTTGCTGATGTTTGTGGACTCATCAGTTCCAAGCTGTTTCACTTTTGGTTTGACTGCTAATTTGTATCATCTGGTGGCCCAATTTGTGTTTGTCTACCTCTTTCTCATTACTTACAAACTCGGAGGGATTGCTTTCTTAGTTTGTTTTTGCATAGGCAGATCTTGATTTGAGAGTTCTGGATTGGCATGGCCTTGATATTATAGTGTGGAGGAGGTTGGTTTCTATTCAGTTCTAATATTTGCATGTTGTTTCTCCAGGTTTGTTCCCTGTGTTTGAGAACTATAGATCTTTGGTCTTCATTTTCTGAAATGATTATAAGATGTTGGGTATGCTCTGCTTTGAAGTGCTATTCTTTTGGTCATCATTTCTTGCTATTCGGATTCTACTAACTCACCCATCTATACTCGTTTCCAACATTCCAGGCTAGTTCTATATCATATGTTGGTTAGAATCATTCGTCGATACTCGTTTCCACCGTTCCACGCCCATTGAATACCATATTTTGATTAAAGTTACCCATTTATACCCGTTTTCGTCGTTCTATGCGCATTCACCGATCATATTTCAGTTATAATCACCCATCTAACTCGTTTACATCATTTCAGGCCAGTTCTGTACCATATTTCGGTTAAAATCCGTCATCTATGCCAATTCAGTATCATATTTCTATTAGAATAATAACCTATTTATACTCGTTTTTATCATTCTAGGTCCATTATATACCATATTTCGGTTAGAATCATCAATCTATACTCGTTTTCACTATTCTACGCCCGTTCTATACCATATTTCGGTTAGAATCAACCATCTCATTTCCATCATTCTAGGTAAGTTCTATACAATATTTCGGTTAGAATTACCTATCTATACTCATTTTCACCATTTTACACTCATTCAATACCATATTTCAGTTAGAATCACCTATCTATACTCGTTTCTAACATTCCAGACCAGTTCTATACCATATTTCGGTTAGAATAATCCATCAATACCTGTTTTCACCATTCTACACACATTGAATACCATATTTCGATTATAATGACCAATTTATACTCGTTTTCGTCATTCTATGTGCATTCTATATCATATTTCGGTTTGAATCACTCATCAATACTTATTTTCACAATTTTACGCCAATTCATTACTATATATCGGTTAGAATCATCCATCTATAGTCGTTTTCACCATTCTATGCTCATTCAATACCATATTTCTGTCATAATCACTCATTTATACTCGTTTTCATTCTTCTATGCCAAGTATGATTCATTAGTCTATACCACTGAAGGTCTTCATGGGCTGAAAGCTTACTGATTTGTCTGTCTCTACTCTCTAAAATACATGATGTTAAAAAAATATGATTACTGTCGTGACATTTGGCTTTACAATTTATGTGCACAGAGATAAATGTACCGAGAAATCATTGGATTTTATTTCTTTTTTTTACTGATCATGCATTGTTACCTCCATCATGTACAATCTATGTTGCACGGACTCTGATACAACACGACACAATGGTCAGAGAAGCGACACGGATCAGCGTGTCCTAGTATCTTTTGGAGTCTCGTGCTATATTTGATACATGTCCGACACGATGTGACAGGCGCACATTTCTGATTTCCAGAGTGTCTGAGCTTCCTTGTGTATAATATAGGAAATTGTTTACATTGTTGCATGTCAGAAAAATTGTACCCTTTTCCTTTTGTTAATACAGGGTTTCACATAGACAAGCAAAAGGCATTTCTTACTTTCACTTATTAGAAGAGCACTCTGAAGGGAGAAAGATAAAAAATGAGTACAGGCAAAGTAAAGCGTTGTGTGGGTAAATATGAGCTAGGCCGAACAATTGGTGAAGGAACATTTGCAAAGGTTAGGTTTGCAAGGAACTCTGAAACTGGAGAATCTGTTGCCATCAAAATCCTTGATAAAGAGAAGGTACTGAAGAACAAAATGGTCGAACAGGTATGCTCCCGAAACCTTTTTAATTGAAGGATCCAAATTTGTGCTTTCTTTCATATAGGTTGCTTTATTGTTTCTATAGAGAGAGAAGTATACGCATAGGTGATTATAGTTGGACTAGTATCTGGTATCCAGTATCATAACCTTCCAATTGCAGTATTCGTTTGTAAAATGTTTTACTAAGGTTTTTCTACAATTCCGTGCAGATTAAGAGGGAAATAGCAACTATGAAGTTAATAAAGCATCCTAACGTCGTCCGCCTATATGAGGTATGTTCAAAGCAACAATTTTGTAACTTAAACTTGATAATCTTCATTCTTTTACAAAGCAAAGCAACATGGCATAAACATTCTAAAAACTTAACGGGACACAACTTGTTGTTATGATGTGTGTATCAATCAATACCTGACTGAAATATAGAATTGACTTCCAGTTATAGTTTAACAATCCATCTAAAGTTTAGTGCATTTGCTCTCCTAGTCTCTCACCCCTCTCACTTGTGTGCATGCATGTTTGCGTTAGAGGTTGCTTCGTCTTTTTTCGGTCTCCCTTCTTCTTCTTCCTCCTCTCTGCTAGTCTATGAAGCCTGTTAATTGTGTTAATTACCCAAACCGGCATCTTGTAGTAGGACATATAGACGATGGTATCATGGAAAGAATAGTGTTATTTTACCTCCTCAAAAGAGAAACTTGTTTTTCCATCCATGGAGCCTTATCTATTGAGTGGTTCTCATGCCCCCTCTGGTTAGATAAAGAATTTGTAATTGTGCGAGAATGGAAGACCAGGTAAAATGTTTCTTGGGGAGCTATTAAGCATACATGAAGTCCCGGCACGGACACGGGTACAGACATGGACACAAGTTTTCTATGTCCGTGTAACATAGCTTACGCCAAATATTAACTGCATAAGAGAACAAGGTGATGCAAACAAGATATAGAAGTCCATGTTTCTAACTATTAACAGGCATGGTAGAAACAGAGATGATACTGTGTATATAATATTTATTATTCTTCGTTTCTCTCCAAAATAATGATTCTTTCTGTTCAGGTAATGGGAAGCAAAACCAAGATCTTTATTGTTCTTGAATTTGTTACCGGAGGAGAGCTTTTTGACAAAATTGTAAGTCTTGAAGCGGTTAATTTGTGATGATTTACTTGCCTTTTATATGTTTTAAACATATATTTATACTACTATTGTGGATGAAGTTTGATTCATAAGTTCACCCTTGCCGATGTCTTTCATCTTTTCACACAACACATTTCCTTCAATGTTGTTCGCTGCATCTTATCTTGGATAGATATGGTTTAACTTCTCTAAATTTTAATATAATGAAGGTTAACAATGGCCGTATGAGGGAGGGTGAAGCTCGAAGATATTTCCAGCAGCTCATTAATGCCGTTGATTATTGCCATAGCAGGGGTGTTTACCACCGTGACTTGAAGGTTAACTTTTTCTTCAGTGCTACGGTGTCATAACCTGACCAGCATACTTGAGGCTTTTACTGAACATGTCCAACATATTTGTTTTTGTGCAGCCAGAGAACTTGCTGCTTGATCAAAGTGGAAACCTCAAAGTTTCTGATTTTGGATTAAGTGCACTATCTCAACAAGTCAGGGTAACTATAAAAGTTTAAAGCACTACCATTTATGTATTATAAGACTAGAGCTTATCTGAATTATCAACGGTCTACGCCTCTATTCTTTTTTATATAGCTGTTATTAGTAATTATATTGTGAGTTCTTTTGGGAGGTCAGAATTTTATCTGAAATAACAACAGACTACGGCTCAATTTTTTTTTTACATAGCTGTTATTAGTAATTATATTGTGAGTAGTTCTTTTGAGAGGGTCAGAATTCTAACCTACGTTTACATGAAAGAGTTCTCTTCAGTAAGAACTATTAAAGTTCATTTAGTAATTTCCAGCCTATAGTCAATGAAATAAATAAGAATTGTGTATGTTATTGAACCTTAACTACTGTAACAAAGAGAGAGAGAGAGAGAGAGAGAGAGAGAGAGCTTGGAACTTACTGGTTCAACGTCATGCCGACCAAAGTTAGAAAGAAAACTTTACTTCATCAAAGTAGGGGAATGGGAAGGCGGAAACCTTTAAACCTCTGATAGTTGTATATATCTTTTTTCATGTCCCAGATCCTATAGAGGACCCACTTTATATACCTGATACAATATCTAAACAACCCCTAACTTTACCGACATCACAAACTTTTCTAGACCCTTTAATTTAGTGCTAAATGTTCAACTTAAGTGCAATCTGTTCTGAATTCAAGACATGAACTCACGTAACCACATTGTAGTGAATTCAACGGCTTCCTCCACGTGGAAGGCCACTAATGACAAAGCTTGACCTTGTCTATGTTGATCGCTCCAGATTTCATTGTGAACTAATGGCAAGCTATGTTGCACGAATACGGGACGTGGATAATGGATACGGACACATACATATATGGATATTTTCAAATAAGTACGAAGGTAGTTGCCTCTGTTGCATGAGAGAGGACACGGTACAAACACGATACGGATAGGGACATAATTTTTCCGTGTCCGTGCAACATAGATGGCAAGGAAATAATTGTAAAATACAGATGAATGCCTGCTTACGTAACTTGCGAGTCACATCGTCTTGTCTTGCCACGTAAATGTAGTAAAACGACATAATCTTTCAAACAGCTCATGTTCCCCTACCAGTTAATTTTTGTGCATTACTTACTCTTCGTTCAAATCAATTTTCATATTCTCACGTCAACTTTTCTAGCCAACTAACTAGTACTGGACGTATATTTTTATTCTTGGCATGCATGTTAACCTATATTGATTTTTCCATCAGGATGATGGTTTGTTTCATACATCTTGCGGAACTCCAAACTATGTTGCTCCAGAGGTGCTGATGATTTGTTGCATGCTTACACGTAGTAGTTATTTTATTTTTTTCCAGGCAATAGTTTTTTTTAAATTAACTGCGAATTCCTGATTATATTGGCTAGGTCCTTCAAGATAGAGGTTACAATGGCGCAACTGCAGACATATGGTCATGCGGGGTCATTCTTTTCGTACTACTTGCTGGGTATTTGCCTTTTGAAGATGAAAATCTCATGATCTTGTATAATAAAGTGAGCTGTTAGACTATCTTAAGGAGTTGTAGTTATTATGTTCTCGATCTTGCTTAACATGCATGTCTTCTTTCTAAATTCAGATTTCAGTTGCCGATTTCACACTTCCAGCTTGGCTTTCTTTTGGTGCGAAGAAATTGATAACACAAATCCTAGATCCGAACCCTATGACAGTGAGTCGATTTCATAATTAGTATGAAGAAGCCGCTAACTTAACATGATGACTGATTTTGGTTTGATTTGTGTATAAGCTAATTACATAAACTTAGTTCAACTACAAATATTCTGTCATCAAGTGGCATCCAAATGTAGGTAGTCGAATATAATTTCTGGTTGAAACTTTAAATTAAGTGTCCACTTTCAACATCATAACATAACATTTTAAATATAATGGAAGTTCAACGAGTTTCATTCACTAGGTCGGATAAGATGTTTTAAAAGTTTCCTATATTTATTGACAGCGCATTACTATGCCTGAGATACTGGCGGATGAATGGTTCAGGAAAGGATACAAGGCCCCCGTCTTTGAGGAAAAATATGAAACAAATTTGGATGATGTAGAATCTGTCTTCAAGGACTCGGAAGTAAGTAAATAACAGTTACATTGAAAATTCGTAGAAAAATGTTCCTAGATTGCGTATTCAATAGAAAAAGGTACCAGTGACGAATGTTATCTTTTCTTCAAGGAAAACCATGTTACAGAGAAGAAGGAAACACAGCCAGCTGCCATGAATGCATTTGAACTTATATCAATGTCCAAGGGGCTAAATCTTGGAAATTTGTTCGACGTGGAGCAGGTCTTTTTACTGATTTTGGGTCTGATCTGTTTTTAGGATCAAATGACTTTGATATGTATCTCTTTTGACATTTAGCTCCCTTGGAAGCTTCATCTTAATCTATTTATAACTCCAGGGAACAACTTATGCAGCTATACTTAACTGATTTCAATTCCCCTCACTGTGGTAGGAATTCAAAAGAGAAACAAGATTTACATCGAAATGTCCAGCAAAAGACATCATCAATAAGATTGAAGAAGCCGCAAAACCACTTGGATTTGAGGTTCAAAAGAAAAATTATAAGGTGAGCGAATGTCGAGAACTTTTGATTGTATATATTTTTTGAAGTTGCTCGGTTGTACTTTCTCCTGTCTTCTTGACATCACCAAATCTTTCATGAAATTATTTCAGATGAGGCTTGAAAATGTGAAGGCTGGAAGAAAAGGGAATCTAAATATTGCTACCGAGGTTCGCTATAAAACTACACTGCATTTAAATTTCTTATGGGCCTAAACATGCTCTCAGTACTGATTCTTCGTATTGTTAAGATATTTCAAGTGGCTCCATCTCTTCACATGGTGGAGGTCCGGAAAGCTAAAGGAGACACTTTGGAGTTTCATAAGGTATTGCAATCAATCCGATTGACCAAAATATGAAATAAGAACCATATCATTTCTTTCAACAAATCATTTTTGCTTGGAAGATGATGGCTTTGAGTTGATTGGTGCCATTTTTTTTTCTTTGACATGTATTTACTATTTAGGTGGATATCTGTAAGATCCCGAAGTGAATGTTGGTAGCAATTATCATGTTTTAATTGATACGGCTAGAGATGGATTTATCTTTAGAATATGGAAAGAAGCTTTAGATTAGAGGATTTTGTTTTATTTATTTTGAGACAATAGAGTAGAGGATCTAGATTTAGTAGACAAAACAGAGATTATATGAATGGAAGTTTCAAGAAGAAGTGAATCATTTGCCATGATGGAAAGATTGACTGTGATATTGTTCATAGAACTAGTTGAAGTAGAGAAAGTCTTCTATAGTGCTTTTTGACAGTAGGAAATTCCGCAAACTGCTATAAGACAACCATGCTTTATAGGTTGCAATCTTCAACAACTAAGAAACTGTCTTGCACAGAAACAGGAACACCGTCCGTGCCCATACATTGTCAGCCCACATATCTATATTTGTGCATCATAGGGAACTACATTGTACGTGTTTGAAAATATCAATATCCCGTATCCATACATTCCTTGTCCATATACATGCCTGAATTTTTGCAATATAGTCTATATAGCTAAGAAACAATATATCCAAAAAAATTGAGCTACTTCTCTATTTTTCTATTTTTTCATTTTGTTTGAGACAGAATTGGTGGGATTAAAGAGCGTAATTAAACTGAGAATGTTGTGCTGGTGCAAAAACTTTACATAATAGAGCATAAAGTATATTTTGTTTGGACGGTTGAAGTGGTATCGACTAAGGATAAGATGAGAAATCGTCTGAGGTGGTGCCAACACATTGAACAACAAAAAACTAATGCACCAATATTAGGAATAATTAGATCTTAGTCAAATGACCTGCTAGAACTAGGGGTGACCTAAAGGCTAAATGTACGTGGATTTTGTATGTGGAAAAGGATGGGAAATTTGCTAATCTTAGAAAGAACATGACCCTTTACAAAGTTGAATCGAGGAAAAGGATTCCTATAGTCATCCCAAAGTTAGGAATAAAGCATTTATTGTTGTTGTTTCTGTAATAAACGAGGTTTTGTGAACCTTTTTTTCTTTTCTTTTTTGAGATAAGGCCAGTAATTAGTGGTTTTCCCTGTCTTGGGCTACGAGCACCAAGATCCCCCCTCTCATTTAATTATTGTCCGGGCTGAAATTAGAATCCACGCCCGCTTCTCCCGTTCCTTACTAGTGTTACCACTAGACGCCCCCATGGTGGTCAAGTTTTTGTGAACTCAAATATCAAATTTTGTGTAGGCATAGATATATTTTCATATATTATTGATCTATAAATTAGGTTCCTAGGAAGGAAGAAAAGAAAGGTAAAGGTATAGGTGTTAGTGGACTTGGACTATGTTGCACGAATATGGACACATCAGGTAAGGATGCGATATAGATACGGGAGAAAAACATTTTTAAATAGCTACAAGGTAGTCACATATGTTTCACGAGTACGGACATGGATGATGTAGGTACGGACAAGCTATAGGAAATGTACACCATTTTCCACGTCCGTGCAACATAGGACTTTGGAGGAAAGTCTCACGATGAGAAGTTGGAAGGGGGGAAGAACAAGAACTTGAACGTCTTTTCTTGCTCCGGTAGTGTGTACCACATAGAATAGACTAGTTGCTTATTATGTCAAATATGTCTTGGGATGAAATTTTCAATATTGTGTTCTTCGGCTACTGACAATTGGTATTGTTCTGAATATTATGTCTTTTGCCTGCAGTTCTACAAAAACCTTTCATCCGGCCTCAAGGATGTTGTTTGGAAATCTGAAGACATGGAATCTGCCGATTGAAGAATTCTGTAAAGACAAAAAGACTCGAGATGTAAAAAAAAAAAAAAAAAAAAAAAAAAAAAAAGTGTGCACCCTTGTGGAGTGCTCACCTCCTAAAAAATTTCCATTCATCTTGGACTTTATTCTTCAAGTCCCCCTTTTGCCATTAGAAGTGTGTTCATTTTATTTTTTGTTTGTTGATTTGTTTGTATGTTGGGAAGAAAAAAAAAAAGAAGACTAAAATTGTACTTGAACTATACATATGAAGAGAGAAAATTCTACCGTTCCGGCATTTGTTTAGGAATTTGGCACGTGCTGAGGTTTTAAGAGAGGAGCTCAGACTTGTTGAAGTCATTCAATTGTTGCAGAATTAGGGGTGAGCATTATTCGGTTTTGGACCGAAAACCGAACCGAATAAGATATTCGGTTCGGTTTAAAAAATAGACAGTAAGCCACTACAATCTCTCTTAATATTAGTAGAACAGCAATAGCAGTCGCACAGCAAATGCGGCTGCATCCACACGGGGTCGCAACTGGGCCTTTTTGCTCGGAGAAGGTTGCGACATTTGCAACTGCTTTGCAATCTGAAGCTAATCAATCATGCACTACACTACACGCTATATCAATTTGATGCGAAGCAAGAACTAGATTCGACACAAATCGCCTGCGAAACTTGACCATATTCTCATCCTCTTCCCCGTCTCACTATATGTACAGGCAACCACAAAATGCCCAATTGTAATGTCATCAAACAGGAAGAGCAAATAAGGATGACCAAAACAAAAAACTGAGATCATTGATACATAAGCAAAGATGCAATGGCTGGAAAATAATATCATTACATTAAAAATTCAAGGTAATAGTTCCATAATCTTTTTTTATAATAGAAAGACATGGAAACCTACGAAACATCCTACTCAGAGAAAGATCCAAACCCCTACTGCAATCCGAGCAACAAGAATCACATTCACAGCGCACACAGGCCACAACCAAGAGAAACACACAGCTACCATTGTTCGGGTTCTTCTTCTTTTCCACATCTGGTGCTACTAACCAAATAAATCTACCTACAATACGGGAATTTAAGAACTTGAAGTTTTCTAATGACCAGAATTACGGGAGGGGTCGATTGAATTCCTCACTTGGCCATCATGATTTTGACGAACTCGTCATAGTTGATTTGGCCATCCCCATCGACATCAGCCTCCCGGATCATCTCGTCCACCTCCTCGTCAGTCAGCTTCTCCCCAAGGTTGGTCATGACATGGCGGAGCTCGGCAGCCGAGATGAAACCATTCTGATCCTTGTCAAACACACGGAAGGCCTCCTTGAGCTCTTCCTCAGAGTCAGTGTCCTTCATCTTGCGGGCCATGAGGTTGAGGAACTCTGGGAAGTCGATAGTTCCATTGCCATCAGCATCCACCTCATTGATCATGTCCTGAAGCTCTGCCTCTGTGGGGTTTTGGCCAAGTGACCGCATCACAGTTCCAAGCTCCTTCGTTGTGATGCAACCTGTTGGGTGATGTAAGATAATGAAGTGAAAAAGCATTATAAACCTTCCGCATTACACAGGACTAAGCCGTCCAATCGAACAAAGATATACATGTCTACCGACTTAAAAGTATATAATATACTATACTGATTCATATGAACTTCAAATACACTGATCAATATTCTGATTCATATGTAAGTTCAATAGCAAGCCCAATTTCTTCAGGTTGATCTACCACACATTCCTTACATATCTGACAGTTGTATTTCAACTACTCAAAAAAGCCTTTTGGCACTTCATAACAGTTGACAGTTCTAGGTTCTGGAGTAATTCTAAAACCACACCTATCTATCTGTAAATAAATAAATTGAGCCCACATATTTCACCATTGCCAAATGTGGAAACATGGTTTTGTAACTAGATAGCAGAAATGACAAAATATACAAAATACTCGAACCAGATAGGATTTAGGTGAACTAATCCAAAAAAGGTGGAATAATATTACATAGGCCATAACCTCTGCTATCAAGATAATATTGCAGGGTTCTAGTCAATTTCAGGTTCAATTCAGTCCATTGGCTAGAACTTCTTAAATTTTATTAGAACTAGCCAAAGTTGGCAAAAATATATCCGATGTAATTTTGTTTTTCATTTTCATGTTGGCTAGGACATTTATTGCTTCTAAGAGAAAAGGCATGTCCATATATGGTAGATCTCCTATTAACTTTTGCAAGTGCCTTCTTATACTTTTATCCACTGAAATAAACATGTAATTACAAGAACAATTTAAGTATTATGTTTCAACATTAGATAAATGAAGCATTTATCTCCCATTTTGCAATGCCATTTGCAACTTTGCTGTCATCGCCCTTGCAGAACTAAATATTAGAAGAGTTGGTACTGGTTTACAACCAGTTGATACAATTCTCCAAAAATTTAGCCTTTTGTGAACCAACAAAAAGGTTGTGTGTGGAATTGCAAACTTGCAGAAGCAAGCTCGAGTCTTTCTAAACTACAAATGGTACTTTGATAGTCCAAACTGCCTTCCAGTCAAACTCTCCAACATCAACGACAACACTGTTTTTCAAACTTGATACTTAAAATTCTGAATTCAAGTGTTCACTTCTAGTTTGTTTGAAAGGCAGTGTTTGGCAACGGATGAAGAACCATATAACCAAAACTAACAAAGTTGACAATTAGAGCATCATTAGTAGTTGGGACTCTCAAATACAATTTGAGGCCCAAAGTTTCAAAAAAAAAAGGTAAATGTAGAATGGGTTGGATTTGTATGAGAATAGTAGGAAATGATAAAGTGAGCTCCGGTCCCAAAGATTGTGTGGTCAAAAATTCATGTGGGAAAAAAATAATGTAAAATTTAGAATCTAGAAAGTTGGGCTCCAAATTGGGAGTTACTATTCTACAAAATGAGTTTCTACAATCTAGAATCTAGAAATTGGGAGGCCCAATCCTTAGCACCCATGGATGGGATGGGACTGAAATTGTAGAAATTAAAACTACGAATGGAACTTACTATTCTACAAAATGAGCTCCTACATTCTAAATCTAGAATCTAGAAAATGTGACGAGCCTTGCTAATGATGCTCTTAGCGAACATTTGAAAGGAATTGATGGATTAGGCCATGACCACATTTAAAAAAATGTGTAGAAAGTCTGACTCGACCGATGGGGCGTGTCAACCCAAATGATTCTAAAATTCTATATTAATTGAGATAAAGATAAGGGAACCTAGAAGTTTCAATTAAGTCATTTGTAATCCTAATTGTCACTTAAGCCGTTGCCAAACACAAAAGGAGTCGGCCTTTGCTTGGATTGAGGGGAGGGGGTGGGGGAATATGCAGAGTTAAGTGAAGGGGAGGGAGTCATTACATATAACCTTATTACAAAAATACAATAGTTATCAAAATACCCTATTACATGTGACATAAAATTAGATTTGATTGGATTTTTAATTAGAACTTGTCAAAACAAGGAGTATTTACGACTTTTCAAACAACAAACCCACTCTTCCCATTGTTAACCCCCTTTACAAAGGGATTAATGACAGCCCTTTTATTTCTTAACCTATATGATTGGGTTAGTCCGACTCTCATAACATGTCACCAACTAGAGGTCATGCTTATCCTCTCCATATTGTCTCCATCTCGTACATGTGGCAGACAAGACGCAGAACACCAAAAGTACGTTAGGGTACACCAAAATCAGTATCGCATCTACATCTTCACGTACATGTGGCAGACACGACACAGAACAACCAAAAATATGCTAGGGCACACCAAAATCAGTGTCGCATCAACACCTTCGCGTACATGTGGCAGACAAGACACAGAACAACCAAAAATACGCTAGGGCACATCAAAATCGGTGTCGCATCTACACCTTCACGTCCATATCGCATCTGTCGTGTTATCGACTGTGCACTTAATATCTCTTGGATACCAATACTCTCTCTCTCTCTCTCTCTCTCTCTCTCCCTCTCTCTCTCTCTCTCTACAACAATGGCGTCACGATTAACTAAACTCATGTATCCTCAAAAGGGCCTCCTAAATATGTACCGAACCCCTTATCATACTTCTACAAGGTCATCAAATCATTCCTCTCTCTTGAATATTTTTTAATTAATTCGATTCTATTAGAACCAGCTATCAACAATATTCCCATCGAATCGAGCTAATTTGTAGCAAATCACGCAGATCCGGAAACCCTAACCCTGGAATTTCCGGATCCGCCAAAAAAAACAGCAAAAAAAAAATCAGCGAAAAGAAAATCGGATATGAGAATTTAAAGAGAATAAATTGTGGGAGATGATACCATCGCCGTCCTTGTCGAAGAGGCTGAAGGCCTCCTTGAACTCGGAGATCTGGTCGTCGGTCAGCTGATCCGCCATTACAGAGGAAACCCTAATCCTAACCCTAACCCTAACCAGACCGAGATAGGAGAGAGAAGAAGAAGAAGAAGGAACGTTTCTTTGAGCTGCTGCTCTGTTCCGTTGGAGAAATATTAGGTGAGTACCATCCTCCGATCCGGACCTAAAGGCAAGAGGCAATACGGATGGACCACACTATTTCTTCCCAAACTGCCCCTCTCTCTCTAATCAATTATTAACATTATTAAAATTAGGGTTAAGTTAACTAGACTTTGTTAAAAAAAAATTGAGTGGCACCCCACTTTTGTTTACCATATTTACAGTGCACCCCACAAGTTTACAACAATGTAAGGTACCCTCCACTTTTTACGTTTTTCGTCCAATATGGACGGTCAACTGGGTTGACCCAAATTTTTTGACAAAAATACCCCCGACCTGTTGTCTTCTTCACCGTGTCTCTCGCCCCCCCCCCCTCCCTCGCCGCTGCCCCCCCCCCCCCCCCCCCCCCGACCTCGCTGACCCCGTCCCTGACCTCTCCGACCTTGTTGCCCCCCCCCCCCCCCCCCGACCTCGCCGACCTCCATCCCCGACCTCGCCGCCCCCCATCCCCGACCTCGCCGAGGGTATTGGGCACTCGATGGGCGTATCGACAATTCTTGTTCCGGGGTCCGGGGAGCCAAACTTCGATACCTGGGTGGCAAATCCTTATGAAACGGAGAAACAGAGGAGGGAGAAAGGGGTGCACTTGCTTCTTGATAAGCTTCAGCCGGAGACCATCATGCTGGATCCGACCAGGATAGGTACAGTAAAGCCTCCGAGGAGGAGAGGGAGGCTGAGCAAGAAGGAACTGGAAGCAGAGAAGGAAGAGGCGGTGGAAGCTGCCAAGGGTTTCAGATTCAAGAACAAGACCAAGGGGAGGAGCAAGCCAAGCAAGAAGGCAAGGAAGAAGGAAGAGGGAGTTTTCAAGGCAAAGAGACCATTCCTGGGGAGGGGGGGGGGGGGGGGGGGGCGGCGAGGTCGGGGAGGGGGGACGGCGAGGTCGGGGAAGGGGGGCGGCGCTAGGGCCCGGCGAAGGGGGGCGGCGGAGGCACGCCGACGGCGAGGAGGGGGCAGACACTGAAAACATAGGGGGATACGGAAAAGAAGACGGATATTTTGGTAAAAAAAAATGGTCAAAGGGGTTGATCGTAAGTTGGGGACGGAAACCGTCAAAAGTGGAGGGTACCTTACATTGTTGTAAACTTGTGGGGTGCACTGTAAATATGGTAAACAAAAATGGGATACCACTCAAAATTTCTCAAAAAAAATAGGGTTTGGATACTATAGATGTTCGAATTAGGGTTTGGATCGGTTAATCTATGTTGACCATCTAAAATCTATTAATAAATATTTTAGAGTTAATTAAACTTAAGAGCTCCATAAATATTTTTTTTTTTCTTCTTGAGTTCTGATTCAATTTATTTATCAACATATTTTGGATGGTCAACACGGATCAACCGTCATCTTAGGACCTAAACTCTAAGCTGGACAGCTTCGGAATTCAAACCCAAATTTTCGAACGTTTCTGGATCCAAAGTCTAATTAGCATATTAAAATTCACAGCATATTTGCCTTTGATTTAGATTTTGTATAAATATCTTACATTTCATCAATGACGTGGGAAGGAATAAGACTATTAGATTGATAATACATGATGTACAATGAAGGTGTCAAGTTCATCTAGGCTCGGACCATCACTGCACAACGGTAGTGATTCATCCATATACGCTAAAAAGGATGGCTCGTGCATGACAGTGATAACCCAATTTAAAGCATCATTAGTAAGGCCCATCCCATTTTCTAGATTCTAGATTTAGAATGTAGGAGCTCATTTTGTAGAATAATAAGTCTCATCCCTAGTTTCAATTTCTACAATTTCGGTACTAACCCATCCATGGGTGCTAAGGGTTGGACCTCCCAAATTTCTAGATTCTAGATTGTAGAAACTCGTTTTGTAGAATAGTAAGTTCCAATTTGGAGCCCAACTTTCTAGATTCTAAATTTTATATTATTTTTTTCCTACATTAATTTTTGACCACACAAATATTTGGACCGGAGCTCACTTTATCATTTCTTACTATTCTCATACAAACCCAACCCATTCTACATTTACCTTTTTTTTTGAAATTTTGGGCTCCAAATTGCATTGGAGAGTCCCAACTACTAATGATGCTCTTAGAAATTCAAATAGAGTCAATTTTTGAAGGACAATGGTACTTTTACAACCAATAAGAGCTTACACCCGCCACATAGCGGCCCTCCATTGGGATGGGGGGGGGGGGGGGGGGGTTGGGATGGGGGGAGAAGAGGTTGTAGGTCTTGTTGGATTGTATCTTATTTTCGGTTGAACGTTCAAATGGGAGGTGACAATGGAGTTGGTAATTTAGTTCCACATTGGCTAGGAGGTGAGATCATATGGTGTAGATAATTGGGATTAGTTCAGGCCTTACATGAGAATTCTCTTTTAAAGCATATGGGCCCAATTCAATATCGCACCTCATGGACCAACTCCGATTTGGGTCACACCGCGCGCCCAACAGGCCTTTGATTGTAAACTTAACATTTTTTCTAAGATTGGATGGTTAATACGAGCTTTTATATTATTTATAAGATTGGATGGTTTTACTAAGGTAGATAAGTGATAGGGTACAACTCCAAGTGAGCAGTGGTGAGCATTCGATTTATTCGGTTTCAACCAAACTGAATTAGCCAAAATCGAATAAATCAAAATTCTAAAAATTAAAGACCGAAGCTGAATCAAATTAGCCAAAACAAAAACCGAATAATAAATTTAGTTTATCTAGTTTGTTCGGTTGGACTATTTATATTGTTTAATGTGTCGGACCCAAAGTTGACATCGTAATTAAATTATATTAAAAATTATAATTTTATACACACATTTTTGAACTTCAAACGTGTGTGCAAAGTTAGACTAGTTGTTAAATTATCAAAGTTAAAATTTAAAATACTATCATAGAATTTTTGTTTTTAAAATATATACAGTTTTAATCATAAAATATGCAAATAGATTAGTGTATTTATATAATTGTATAATTATTATTCGATTTTTTGTTTTGGACCGAAATAACCCAAAATCGAAACCGAAACCGAATAAAAAAAATTTGTATTTTGAAAACAAAAACAAAACCAATTTTTTAAAGCGAATTGAATCTCTTGTTCGGTTGGATTTGATTCGATTTTCGATCTAAATCCGAATAATGCTAACCCATAACTCCGAGTCCATAATTCTTTTGATAGCTCGACTAGCTTTGGCCCACAAATGACTAAAGGAGGTTTCTATTACAAAATATCATATGAGCTTTGTAGAATTTGGCTGGATGAAAATGATTAATGTACCAGTCAAATGATTAGTCTATTAAGATTATGACTCAATAGAATCTATACTACTATATAATGTTCTATACTACTATATACTACTGTATAATGAGAAAAATAAGCTTCACCGTAAAAAAAATTTTGTTCCAAAAATACTCTCATTTATGTTTACTAATTAATTGTTCATTAAATAATATGGATAGTTATGTAATTACCTATATAAGAAGAAAAAAATAATGAGACTATTATTAGCTATTCCTAAATATTATGAAATACGTGCAAGGCATGTGCATGTACAGTAGTACAAATAAAACGTAACCCAAGCTAAATTGTTCCTGAAGTTGAGTAATTTTTTCGATTGATTGCAAACCATTGTCCCTTAGAGTCCTACATAGATCATCTAAATTGGGGTTGCACAAGGGTTTTCAAATCTGGACTCTATAACTTATAAGATAATTGTTTGGACTAGAAATTTTCATCCAGGTGACAAAATTTATCCAATTTGTGCAGAACAGGATATGTTAGAAAAATTTGCAAAAAGGAGGATCTAGTGCCAGTATCATTTGTAATGCCCCGCTCCGCACTGTGCATTATGCTGAGTCGTTGACTCGAAGAGTCGCGTTGACCCGATTAAGTATCGATGCGAATCCATACAAGAGTTACTTTGTCACGAGAAACGCATCGAGTCAGATCGATGCAAATGATTTACGTTGACCCGAGGAATGCATCGAGTAAGTTCGATGCAAGTGTTTAGTTGGCCCGAGGGAATATATTGAGTCGGTTCGAAGATTCTAAGAAATCGAATCGATGCAACGCACAAGTCCGCTTCGAACGAATATTGATTTAGTTGGTTTCGTGTGTAGGCTATACGTTTACGCTGAAATATAAGAGGTCAACATTTTGCCTTATTTACAACGGGGTCCGCAAAATCAAATCACCGCCTCGCAACGGACTAGGCATAGGCTGGGTAAGCCAAATCGGTCGTATAATTCAATGAAGCACGAAGTGCTCGAATGGCTAAGTCAGAAGAGTTGGCCGTGCAACAAAGTTATGAAATCAAGCCGCATCGACTCGGCAAAACGACAAGGTGTATCGGCTTAAGATGGGGGGACTTTGACTTCTCTTTTCTACTCCTTCAAGTCTAAGTAAAATATATCGTTATATGCTAAGTTAACCTATCGAGACCATGAGCGTGGCTCGATCGAGAGATGAAAATAGTGTGTGTCGAACACTAGATAGAACAATTAAAATAAAACATACATCAAATGTACGAGTCGCTATGGAACATTGAATATCGCAAAGGCTATCCCAGAGTCTGTCTTAGAAAAGTGATTGCAAGCCAGGTAGTGGCACATCAACTCCTGGTATACTTCGACGAGATGAGATTCCATTTTCGACAAAGTCTGGAGCTCCTTGTTCGTAGGGACATATTCTTCATATGGTAGTTCTTCCATCGGTAGGTCTGAGACTATATACATCTCATGCAGCGTGAACCCCATTTCTCTATGCTGGGTGAATAAGGTTCCAGTGGTTGTGTTGTATCGTTCCAGTATAGTAAGAAACATATTATGATTCGGGCAATGTCGTAGAAAGTTGCCAGGATGGCATTATAAAGCCCTATATTCACAAGCTCTTGCTCGTACCTCTCCAGTATCCACAAAGTGAGATAATTCCAGCGAGTGTTATTATTACAAACCCATCCAATCATTCTGTATTTCATAAGAGGGTATATTCCGCCAGCTCCCATGAAAAGGTTGGCGAAAGTCAGCTCCATCCAAGGTCTAATAAGTGAAGAATCCTAGCTAGGCACAAACCTAGGATGCAATCCACACATTGGAACAGAAGGTCCATCCAGAGTACTATAAAATAGGCTCATTCATTGGTTGTCGCGCTTGTGGCAGATTCTTTCGGGCTTAGCTCCATCCATCCAAGGAGCCAAATTCCAGTCCATCTTCCTTTGGGATGTAGCATGGTAGAATGCAGACAAAGGATAATTTTGTGCCATATCAGGGAGATACATCTTCCTACCGCAAAATTTGAAAACCTACCCCTCCTTCTTGGGTTTTGTTTGCGACACTCTGCTGTTAGCGTCACAAAATAAGAAGGTGAATTTTGGAAATTGTTAATCATTCAGTGAGGTGAAAGGATCATTTCTCATCAAAGATAACAGCATCCTACCATCCTGTAAGGGTATCAGTAGTTGCCTAGTCGGTGACAAACTTTTGTCAGACTAGCTAAGAAAATTATACGTGTGATAAATCCTTCAAATAATTGGTTTGCAGGGGGCCAGCAGTAGATCCCAACATATCTGCAGGGGTATCCATCGACAGATCAACTGCAAAATACATTAATCAGTGGAAGTGCATGAAGAAACATGCGTGAAAATGCTTAGATTCCTAAGCAAGAAGTTAAACCTATGCGCATTTTCTCTAGAGCTGACAAAAACTCTTAGAGGTGCGCAAGATAGCTAATTCCACTCTGAAAGAGGGATTAGTGCGCCTGTATGTATGTCCCTGTGATTTGCCATTTATTTTCCTTCTCATTTTCCTTCCTTTTTTTCTGAGATTATAATGTACATGTAAAAGAAAAAGACGAAAAAAGGAAAGTATAGGAACATCATCACATACCCCTCAAGGCGAGGTGAGCATTCTCATGAGGGGCGACTCTTGCTCGCGGCATGTTCAGGTGTTCCCTCGCAGGCTGAGCCGCTACATGACCACCCACGAGTGGATTCATTACTGCACGAAAAGATGAAGTTACTCCTTTGCCTTTCGACTCCTTCATGACTGAGAAGCTTAGGAAGTCATGGTTAGGGCTTGGAAACTAAGGACAAGAGATTCGAGCTAGGGTTTTTGGGAACACAAAGGGCTTTGAGAATCCGTAAAGAGTTTGTATCTCCTAATTAAAGCTGTCTATTTGTAAACAATAGGCCGACCCCTCAGCTGCCAAAGTAATGCCTCAGGATCCGTTCAGAAAATCACGCTAAAGGATAACAACCCCAAAATTGTAATCAATAGCGGCACAGAAAATACGCAACCACGTCAGCAAGTCGTTAAGATTTTGCTCAAGATAATCACATCAAACCTCCTACAATGCAACTATGCTTCTTTCAAGGTATTTCAAATCTAAGTAAAAAGATGTGATCAACTTTGAAGGGGATCTTGTAGAAGCATATAAAATATGCGTATAAAGACGTAAAGGAATAGAGGCACACTTTCATAAGTACGGATTAGAAGCGTACAAACCCAGTCCGAAAAAACAAGCATACTTGCTCCAGCCTTGTCACCTCATAATATGTCAAACTATTAGTCGTTAGTTTGGCATAGTGATTGAAGAGATCATGTGCATTGGATGCTAAAGATCTCCTACACGCCGACCCAGACTGTCATTTAGTGGCCAATGTTGTTACTCCTTCAAAGTACGCCTGTGTTGCTACTTCTTCAGAGTACGCCAGTGTTGCTACTTCTCCAGAGAACGCCAGTGTTGCTACTTCTATGCCAATATTGCTACTTCACTAAAAGTGAGCTAGTTTTGTTGCTTTAACCAAAATGTGCTAGTGTTGCATCCTCCCAAAAAGTACGCGTATTTATCTTCGTTCAACCGATAGTGTGCGGTTACGAACTTGGAAAAATGATATGTACTCCATGCCATAATCCTCACAGAACGTGTGCAAGTCGTTGCTACCATGACCTAATTAAGTTTTCATCGTATAAGAAGCCATATGTCTTACCAACAACAATTTATGCACATGATCATATAACCATTTTAAGTGCTATAAAAATGGAAGATAGGCGAAGATAGGAGCAAACAGAAGTCTTGCGTGTAGTGGCCGGAGTTTTCTTGCTGTTAAAGTTTTTCCAGTGTTCGAGACTTAAAATTTATTCTTCGTGTGTCTTGTGGTCCTAGGAGTAAAGTGATCGATTACAGATCAGATCTCTATAGCTACTACTTCCCCAGAATTTGTACTTAGATTCTTGTATAGGATTTTCTACTCTTCTTTCAAAGTTTGTAACCAAAAATTCGTTCTTGACAAACACTACCAAATTAATATTAGCATCTATTTGAGTTTGTTTTTTAAAAAGTATTTGTATTTTTTTCATGATTTGCTAAGTAGAAAGAAACAAAAAGTTCCATGAGAAATCATGTGTTGGGAACGAAGCGCGAAAATCGTTCCCCCAAACCAGAAAGTCCTGCGAGAGAACCGAGCAAAAGCACACAAACCAAAAATGCCAAACACAATTGCAGACACAAAAATTTTTGACGTGGAAAACCCTTGCGGGAAAAACCACGGGACGATCGGAGTCCAACCCTGGAGAACCTCCACTAATGGAATAAAGAGAATACACCCTCTACAAGCTCCTCCCGATCCCACACGGATCACCACAACTCACTTGAAAGAAGAAAATTTTAGATTGCGGACTCCGAAGAACAAGAGATGCCGAAAAATTATTCGAAGTAATCTCTCCTTCACAATAGTCCTTAATCCTCTCTCTCTCTCTCTCTCAAAGATTGTAAAGCACTCTTTGTTTTGAGATGATTTTACAACTAGCATGCATCACCCTTTTATAAGCCCTTGGTAACCCATACATGGAAGGCCAATATATATGAAAACTTCCAATATAAATCAATCATATATTTAATAGAAATCCAATCATAATTAGCTTACCATAATTGAAAAGCCAATAATATGGAAAGCTACTATATGAAGGGTCCAATCATAAATATATAATCAAAGTAAATATGGAAATCCAATTATATATTTCCTTACCATATATGTACCAAAATAAAATCCATGCACTCCCCAAGCTTCTCCGACACACGGATGGCGCTCCTCGCTCTCCGGGGTATTCTCCATATAGGTGGGAATCCCACCCACTCCAAAAAATCTCCCCCTTCACTACTATGTGGAGGAGGTCATCATCCCGACTATCTGCCTGTAATACTCAAACTTCCCTCTCGGAAGAACCTTCGTGAGCATGTCCGCTCCATTGTCATCAGTGTGAACCTTCTCAAGCGCCGCATCCTTCTTCTCAACCACATCCTGTAATGCCCCGCTCCGCACGGCACATTACGCTGAAGCGTTGACTCAACGAGTCACGTTGACGCAAAGGAAATGTATCGATGCAAAACGATACGAGAGTTAAGTTGTCCCGAGCAATGCATCAAACTAAGTTGATGCGAAGAGTTGCCTTGCCCCGAAAGAATGCATCGAGTTGAATCGATGCGAAGTGCCGCGTTGTCCCGAAGGATGAGTGCGTTGAATCGGCTCGAAGATTCTAAGAAATCGAATCGACCAAGGCGCAAGTCCGAATCGATGCAAGTATTGATTTTAGTTGGTTTCGTGTGCAGGTTATACTTTGACGGAAAAATATTAGAGGTCGATCTTTTGCAATATTTAGTAAGGGGTCCGCGAAATCAAATCGTCGCCTTGCGACGGGCCGAGACTTGGGCACGCTAAGGCAAATCGGACGTATAACTCAATGAAGCACGAAGTGCTCGAATGGCTAAGTCAGGAGAGTGGCCGTGCAACAAAGTTATAAAATCGAGCCGCATCGGCTCGGCGAAACGACGAAGGCATATCGACTCAAGGTGGGAGGATTGACTTCTTTTTACTCCTTCATTCGATAAGTCAAATATATCATTGTATGCTAAGTTAACCTATCGACGCCACGAGCGTGGTTCGATCGAAGATAAATCATAGTGTGAGTCGAACACTAAGTTAGAACAATTGAAATGAAACGTGCATCAATATGTACGAGTCGCTATGGGACATTGGATATCGCATAGGCGAGCACCTCGGTGCACAAGCCGTAAGAACATGGGATAACTGTACTCGGCGAGTGCCTTAGTGCACGAACCATACCGTGCCTTGCTGTACGAGTTAGACGGCTAGAACATTGAAAGACAATAGGCGAGCGCCCTAGCGCGCAAGCCCCGAACATTGAATGCTAAGTTATAGAACATGGAAATACGGTCGAAACGTGCCTACGCACATGGGATAATAAAAGATGGCTTCGTTGCGAGAGAATACAGTTGTGGCATAAATGTGGCGGAACTGTCGGATATGACATGGTTCCTCGAAAGGTGTTCAAGACCTTCGGGTCGTTCGGTTGACGAGCATTGAGTTGAGGCACGATGCCATTGAATCATTAAACGAAGTATGAAATGTAAGAACACAGAAAGCTAACGAAAGAGATACGGGATGATAAGTCTTGAGTCTCGGACTCAAGACTATGTTTGGTTGTTTGAATTTGATTACTTGAATGATAGGGCGTTGCATCGTCGATTGGAATGGGCTCGAGATTAATGTGATAATAGCCCGTGCACGGGTGTTTCCCCCAAAATGATTAAATGCCGGAGGAGCGCCCCGGAACCGATTGGCCGCGGAGGGATTCGAATAATCTTTGTAGGCGCACATCCTTAAAGAAGATGGGAAAAGCTGCAAATGATGGTATACAGCGGGAACGTTTCGGTTGTTGGGAGGTGACCCAACCCGTGAAACGCCGGGCAACCCGACCAAATAGAGAGAAAAGAAGGAGAGAAAAGAAATGAACTCCTTTAGTACATTCCGGCGCGGATACACCAACGGCCCTCATATAGTTAAGGAACGATGGGTTGAAAGTGTAGGCGCGTATGCGTCCGCATAGAGATCCTGCTTAGAGATGCACAATAACATGACAGGGAAGGATTACGACGTATTTACCTTGCGTCGTTGCAAGAGCGAGTGCGTCGACTTGGTAAGTCGCGCCACGAATCAAACACGAGATTGCTTGTTTGTTTGCCTATTCAATTCGATAACATGCTGCTATGATAACATGCTTTACGCTTTCGAAGATGCCATGAAATTGACCCTAAGGAGAACATAGCAAGATCATAAGCTAAGTTGCATGATTCAACATAAATATAAAAATATCGGTTTGGAAAGATGATCTTTGCTTCAGTACATGCGAGGACGAACGTACTGATCCCCCACCAGCTTCATGCAGGGTGCAGGAAATGGATTGCTCGCGTCGAAGCGTTGCTTGAACGTGTTAAGGCTTGGAATGCCGAAGCGCATTGAAGCATGCGATCACATTGACGCTCGGACTACGCAGCTGGATTGATGCGGCCGAGGTATAGAAGACATGATGTATGGAACGGTGAAATCCTTTGTGGACAAGAGAGAACCTGAGTGTTGTAGCCAATCTGGCATATATTGTTAGGCTATCGAAAGCCATTGTAATCTCAATTTCAGATATCAATAAAGAGAATTATTTCGTATACTCTGTTTCCTTTCGTTGTTAATATCGAATCAAAAGATAACCATTTGAGAACTTGTCATCTTGCCTTGCACGAGCGCAACTCCAGGCTCGTGCGGCATCACGTCCCCTGCGAGGACGATGATTCGGGTGATTCCGGGTCGGGACGTGACAAATTGGTATCAGAGCTCTAGGCTCAATTTCCTCTGGACGCTCGCTTCATTACAATTCGAAAAGTTGCCCACCACCACTTGATATCACTCTTGACTCTACTCGATGCCGCACTGGATGTTCCATACAATAAGTCTAATACAAATCATAAAATTTTGCCGCATGTGTTTTGGAAATTTTATGATGTTTGTTAAGAAAGTCGCGAGGGGTATATTGCATTGAATGCAAACGAGCCGTAAAAATGTTAGTTGCTGCAAGCGCAACAAATTGTGAAATACGATTTGAGATGTTGTCGCAATGTAACATGTTGAAAGAGAAATAAAATGATGCACGAAGTGCAGCGACTTAATGTGAATATGCGTTAAAATGAAAGTGAGAAGTGATAAGCCAATACCGAATGTGTTAAACGGATTGTGCATTGACTTGGAAAGTCGAGAGTAATTCGTTGCACGATGTGCGATAAATATCGGAAATGATCGCTGCACGATGTGCAACGCGTATTGGAAAGTAAAATCATTGCACGTGGTGCAACGCATATCAAATTAATCGTTGCACGAAGTGCAAAGGAAATTGGAAATAAATCGTTGTACAAAGTGAAATAAAAGTATCGAAAATAAATTGTAGCACGATGTGCAATGCGTATCGGAAGTGAAATTTGTTGCACGGGGTGCAACACGTATCTAAATAAATTGTTGCACGAGATGCAACGTAAGGAAAGAATTAAAATCGTAAATCGATAGAACGAATCGTTCGGTTGCACACCAAACTTATGTTGGCAAACAAGAACATTGACCGAGTGTGTCAGATTTTGATAGAATCAAAGTTACGGTTGTGCTCAAGCACGATCACTGCAGAAATCGTGAGTCGGAAGAAATTGTCGGTTTATACTAAGTATAGTGCGAGGGAAATGGCTTGATTTTGAGTGGTATATGCCATACCACGTAGGCGATGAATGATTCGATTCCGAGTGGTATATGGTGTATCACTTGTACGATGATTACATCGACGTGTTGTGAGAATTGCGGAAGGTTTGTCCGCAACGGACGGGAGAGTATCGAGACTCGATTGAAAATTTGTATGACGGTATGTTGATGCAAGTGTTCTTCGAAAATCGGTTGGGACGATAAGGCGAGACTCGTATCGATGAACGATACGTCAGACGAAAGTTATAAGTCGGTCGGACGACCAAGACTTGTGAAATGATTATGCTTTGATGCAATAATCGGATCGACGAGAAAGGGAAAACTCGAGCTTACAAATCGAATCGCACGACTTGCGATATAGGTAGAAATGTTGGACGAGGTGAATCGAATCGCACGACTTGCGATCTCGAATAGAAATGTTGGGCGAGGCGAATCGAATCGCACGACTTGCGATTTCGATATAAATGTTGGGCGATGTGAATTGTAATCGAATCGCACGATGTACGACTTCGTTGAAGAGTTGGTTGATGTGAGAAATCGTGCCTAAGAAATAGTTGATTACGCTACGGCGACACTCATTTGAGTACGACTGGAAAACATGCGAAACTTAGAGGGCGTGATCGTATAACTCGAGGGTTCGATGTTGGATAATCGGTAACTCAGTTACGCGATCAAAGTTTAGCGGGATGTGGCGAATCAGAGAATGAGTGGATGCGTATGAAAAAGTTTGTTGCGAACTTGGATGTATGCGATGCGAGTTAAGTTGACGTTGAAACGGATTCGAAGTCGACCCTCTTGCTATCGAAATTGATATGAACTATCAAGATCGATACGCAAGGAAACGTAGGCACGATGTGAGAATACAAAATGGAGTGCGCCTTGCGCTATCAAAATTTTGTAAGTAACGATACGAGAATGAACGAACTTGGTTGATCGTAAATTTTGTGATTAATCAAGACGAGACTATAAGTCATCGACGATTGCTCGATGCGTATAGCATCTCGTGTGTCGACCCGTGAATAAGATAGACTTGAACTTGATACGAGTAGATGTTTCGTAAATTGCGGAATCATCGACGGCGGTACATGACTTGACTCAGAGGATAGTTGCGCATCAGTTGCGCCGATAGAAATGGTTTTGTCCGAAATTGGATAGTCGCATAGAATCGTCGGAACGTGATTTGGCTCCAAAATAAGATATAGCATGGTTCGTATTAAACTGTCCTTCGGTGATGATCCACAATTATCGAGCGTAGCTTCGGAGCAGCTGACCCTAGAAGACTTGACCGCCAAATCAAATTGAATGCTGCAGACCGTAAGATGACCCATGCGATATCGCATATGAGATTGCACCGATAACAAATATAATACGGTGCATGTTGACGATAAGTCTAGACGATCGAAAATTATTGGAACAACTTTCGAGTGAGAATGATATAGTTAGATTTTGAGTATTCGTTGGATGAATGCTTGAATGGTTATGTTGGTCGACGATCAAACTAGAATTGCACCAACGAACTTGGAGATTCGGATAGGCGATTGCGAGAAACGTACTATGCACAAGAGAGAACGATAAGGGAATGACTTACGAGTCATGTCGTTAGATTCGGATTCACCTTGCAATTGAGCTTGCGTGAATCGAACTTATATTCGATGTTACGAGATGGATAAGTTGGGAATTTGGCTAGTGAATTCCTACTCGTTAGGAAATCGGATGTAAGATACATCGTAGAGACTTCGTGTCAAGGCGATCGTTGCCTTGAGCACCGTCGCCTTGATGTAAACTTTCGTGTCGGATAGATTGTGGCCTTTGTGAAATGTCAATTTAAAGTTGCGTCGGGAGAAGTTAAGCACGGGGACTACGTAAGTAACCTAACGGGCGTAGTCCTGAATATTGATAAAGAAATCGTATCGAGATAAGTTGCATAAGCAAGACTTCGAAAATAGTTGGGTAGCGACTTCGAACGCAAGGCGTTGTGGAGACTCGTTGTGATTGGATGCGTGACGGCTTGACGCAATGCGTAGAATTGATAGTCCCGATGAAACATACGAAACGAGAAGGCGATTATGAATCGCGTCGCGTGCAGTGACTTTATTGAATGAATCACGTATGTATCGAATATACGTATGCAATGAAATTTCGAGAACGGTTGCTAAGGATAAGTCCGATCGAGAGTACGAGATGGCAAGTATAGGATTGAAATTTACCTGTCAGCTTTGTTCCAATTTGCTACGACTGGACTTGGTCGAAATACACATATCTTCGGGACGCCTTGAATATAGGTATGAATCCAAATCGAGTTGTATACAAAATTCAAATCGAGCTGCAGGGAAGACTATGAAATGTTAATGAAAAGCTTGCGAGATAGTGTGAAACTGAATAACGTTGGTGGGACGAGATCGTAATACGGTCTATAAAAACTTAGTTAGAGTGTCGGTTTTGGTTCGAGGACGAACCTTGTTTTGAGTGGTATATTCTGTAATGTCCCGCTCCGCACGGCGCATTACGCTGAAGCGTTGACTCAACGAGTCGCGTTGACGCAAAGGAAATATTCGATACAAAACGATACGAGAGTTAAGTTGTCCCGAGCAATGCATCAAACTAAGTTGATGCGAAGAGTTGCCTTGCCCCGAAAGAATGTATCGAGTTGAATCGATGCGAAGTGCCGCGTTGTCCCAAAGGATGAGTACGTTGAATCGGCTCGAAGATTCTAAGAAATCGAATCGACCAAGGCGCAAGTCCGAATCGATGCAAGTATTGATTTTAGTTGGTTTCGTGTGCAGGTTATACTTTGACGGGAAAATATTAGAGGTCGATCTTTTGCAATATTTAGTAAGGGGTCCACGAAATCAAATCGTCGCCTTGCGATGGGCCGAGACTTGGGCACGCTAAGGCAAATCGGACGTATAACTCAATGAAGCACGAAGTGCTCGAATGGCTAAGTCATGAGAGTGGCCGTGCAACAAAGTTATAAAATCGAGCCGCATCGGCTCGGCGAAACGACGAAGGCATATCGACTCAAGGTGGGAGGATTGACTTCTTTTTACTCCTTCATTCGATAAGTCAAATATATCATTGTATGCTAAGTTAACCTATCGGCGCCACGAGCGTGGTTCGATCAGAGATAAATCATAGTGTGAGTCGAACACTAAGTTAGAACATTTGAAATAAAACGTGCATCAATATGCACGAGTCGCTATGGGACATTGGATATCGCATAGGCGAGCGCCTCGGTGCGCAAGCCGTAAGAACATGGGATAACTGTACTCGGCGAGTGCCTTAGTGCACGAACCATACCGTGCCTTGCTGCACGAGTTAGACGGCTAGAACATTGAAAGACAATAGGCGAGCGCCCTAGTACGCAAGCCCCGAACATTGAATGCTAAGTTATAGAACATGGAAATACGGTCGAAACGTGCCTACGCACATGGGATAATAAAAGATGGCTTCGTTGCGAGAGAATACAGTTGTGGCATGAATGTGGCGGAACTGTCGGATATGACATGGTGCCTCGAAAGGTGTTCAAGACCTTCGGGTCGTTCGGTTGACGAGCATTGAGTTGAGGCACGATGCCATTGAATTATTGAAACGAAGTATGAAATGTAAGAACACAGAAAGCTAACGAAAGAGATGCGAGATGATAAGTCTTGAGTCTCGGACTCAAGACTATGTTTGGTTGTTTAAATTTGATTACTTGAATGATAGGACATTGCATGGTCTATTGGAATGGGCTCGAGATTAATGTGATAATAGCCCGTGCACGGATGTTTCCCCCAAAACGGTTAAATGCCGGAGGAGCGTCCCGGAACCGATTGGCCACGGAGGGATTCGAATAATCTTTGTAGGCGCACATCCTTAAACAAGATGGAAAAAAGCCGCAAATGATGGTATGCAGTGGGAACGTTTCGGTTGTTGGGAGGTGACCCAACCCGTGAAACGCCGGACAACCCGACCAAATAGAGAGAAAAGAAGGAGAGAAAAGAAAGGAACTCATTTAGTCCATTCCGGCGCGGATACGCCAACGGCCCTCATATAGTTAAGGAACGATGGGTTGAAAGTGTAGGCGCGTATGCGTCTGCATAGAGATTCTGCTTAGAGATGCACAATAACATGAAAGGGAAGGATTACGGCGTATTCACCTTGCGTCGGTGCAAGGGCGAGTGCGTCGACTTGCTAAGTCGCGCCACGAATCAAACACGAGATTGCTTGTTTGTTTGCCTATTCAATTCGATAACATGCTGCTATGATAACAGGCTTTACGCTTTCGAAGATGCCAAGAAATTGACCCTAAGGAGAACATAGCAAGATCATAAGCTAAGTTGTATGATTCAACATAAATATAAAAATGTCGGTTTGGAAAGATGATCTTTGCTTCAGTACATGCGAGGACGAACGTACTGATCCTCCACCAGCTTCATGCAGGGTGCAAAGAATAGATTGCTCGCGTCGAAGCGTTGCTTGAACATGTTAAGGCTTGGAATGCCGAAGCGCATTGAAGCGTGCGATCACATTGACGCTCGGACTACGCAGCTGGATTGATACGGCCGAGGTATAGAAGGCATGATGTATGGAACGGTAAAATGCTTTGTGGGCAAGAGAGAACCTGATTGTTGTAGCCAATCTGGCATATATTGTTAGGCTATCGAAAGCCATTGTAATCTCAATTTCAGATATCAATAAAGAGAATTGTTTCGTATACTCTGTTTCCTTTCGTTGTTAATATCGAATCAAAAGATAACCATTTGAGAACTTGTCATCTTGCCTTGCACGAGCGCAACTCCAGGCTCGTGCGGCATCACGCCCCCTGCGAGGACGATGATTCGGATAATTCTGGGTCGGGGCGTGACACATCCCGTATCCAACGATACCGAGTCTCGATGTGCTTGGACCGACTATGAAATATTTGGTTCTTCACAAGGTGAATAGCACTTTGACTGTCGCAAAGTAAAGTATACTGCTCTTGCTTCAGTCCTATTTCCTGCAGTAGCTTCTTCATCCACAACAACTCCTTGCAAGCCTCCATCGTCGTAATGTACTCTGCCTCTTTCATCGACAAGGCAACACACTTCTGCAACCGCGACTGCCACGATACCGCTCCTCCAGCAAACATCATCACATAGCCCGAAGTCGATCGCCTCGTGTCTACATCTCCAGCCATATCAGCGTCAGTATACCCAACCAGCTTCGGCTCGTCACCACCAAAAGAAAGTCTCCAATCGGCAGTGCCCTGAAGGTATCGTAGAATCCACTTGACTGTACTCCAATGTACCCTTCTAGGATTTACAAGGTACCTGCTAACTGTGCCAACTGCATGAGCGATGTCTGGCCTCGTACACACCATAGCATACATAAGACTTTCCACAGCTGAGGCATATGGAACCCGCTCCATATCTTCCTTTTCGTCCTCGGTAGATGGACACTGCTCCTCAGTGAGCTTAAAGTGAGCCGCAAGGGGGCAACTCACTTTCTTCGACCCGTCCATACCGAAACGCTGAAGTACCCGGTGAATGTACTTCTTTTGGGACAAATGTAGCAGCTTGGACTCTCTCTCTCTTGGCTGATCTCCATCCCAAGAATAGTTTTTGCTGCGCCCAAATCCTTCATAGAGAAGACCGCGCCCAGTTGGCGCTTCAACTCCGCTATCCTAGTGGCATTCCGACCCACTAATAGCATATCATCTACATAGAGTAATAAAATAATAAAATCATCCTCGGCAAAATACCTCACAAATGCACAATGGTCTGACGTCGTCCGTACATAACCATGCTCCCCCATAAACGACTCGAACTTCCTATACCACTGCCTCGAAGCCTGCTTCAGACCATACAAGCTCTTTCCCAACCGGCAGACCAAATATGACTTGCCCTTCTCACAGAATCCCTCTGGCTGCTCCATGTACAACTCCTCCTCAAGATCACCGTGGAGGAATGCCGTCTTCACGTCCATCTGCTCGACCTCTAAGTCGAGACTGGCTGCTAATGCTAGCACCACCTGAATAGACGAATGTTTGACGACAGGCAAAAAGATCTCATCATAATCCACGCCTTTCCGCTGACCGTAGCCTTTGACTACCAGCCTCGCTTTGTATCGAGGGCGAGTAGCATCATCCGTCTGCTTCACTCTAAACACCCATCGATTCTTCAAAATCTTCTTGCCCTTTGGCAACCACACCAGCTCATAAGTGGAATTAGTGTGCAAGGAACTCATCTCCTCCTGCATGGCCTCCATCCACTCCTGCCTGTGTTCGTCTTCCATAGCCTCTGCAAAGCTTTCGGGCTCTCCCCCGTCAGTCAATCGCACATACTCATCCGGTGAGTATCTCGTAGATGGTCGACGATCTCTGTCGCTCCTTCTCAGTGGAGCCACTGGGGCTGGCTGTACACCAACAGCCTCCTCCCCTTCAGGAACTGCCTCTTCGGCATGCTCATCCTCCTGAGGAACACCCTGACCACCATCAGCAGGCTGATGATCAAGGTTGGGAGCAACTCCATGTACTGGCTCCCCCATTATGGGATCCTCTGCGATGTCCTCTGGAAACTGCTCGAAGCGAAATGACTCTAACTCAGGCAATTCCTCAGCCTCAGAAGGCATCTCGGAATCCTGACTGTTGGTCATGGTCTGATCCTCGACGAACACCACGTTCCTGCTTCTGTAGAGCTTTCTTCCCACCGGATCGTAGAGTCTACAGCCAAACTCATCCCGACCGTAGCCGACAAAGACGTATCGTCTCGTCTTCGGCTCAAGTTTGGTCCTCTCGTCCTTCGGTACATGCACGAAGGCCTTACAGCCAAACACTCACAGGTGATTGTATGACGGCTCTTTGTCGTACCATACTTTGTCAGGCACATCACCCTGCAAAGGAGCACTAGGAGACAAATTAATAACATAAGCGGCTGTGAGAAGAGCCTCACCCCAATAACTGCCCGGCAAGTTTGCTTCTGACAGCAAACACCGCACCCTCTCCATCAGTGTCCTGTTCATGCGCTCCGCTACACCATTGAGCTGAGGTGTCTTTGGCGGAGTCTTCTGGTGTCGTATCCCCTGCTCTCTTCAATAAGCATCAAAGGGACCGATGTATTCGTCGCCATTGTCGGACCGAACACACAATAACTTCTTACCCGTCTCTCTTTTAATAGAGGCCTGAAACTCTTTGAAAGTAGGCAGCACCTGATCCTTGGTCTTTAAGGCATAGACACAAACCTTCCTGGAACAGTCATCAATAAAAGTAACAAAGTAAGAAGCACCACCAATAGATTTTACCTTCATAGGACCGCAGACATCCGAGTGAATCAACTCGAGCAACATCGGCTTCCTTGAACTTGGGTGACTTTGGAAAGACACCATATTTTGCTTCCCAGCTAAGCAGTGCGTGCACTTCTCCAACTTTGTATACTTGAGCCCTGGAATCACCTTCCTGTTCACCAAGTAGCTCATCCCCTTATCGCTGATATGGCCGAGCCGCCTGTGCCACAACTCGGTAGACGCATCACTGACTGCGTTCACCTCCTGTGCCCCCTGTGCGCTTCCCTCCATATAGTAGAGACCGGACTTCTTGCTTCCTCTGGAAATCACCATCGAACCTCTGGAAAGCTTCCACTGACTATTTTCGAAGAGACTGAAGAATCCCTCATCATCCAACCTTCCAACCGACACCAGGTTGAAACGGATATCAGGGACATGACGAACATCTTTGAGAACAAGAACTGCACCCGTCTTCGTCCTCAAATGCACATCTCCAACGGCAACCGCCTTAATTTGACACATCTCCATTGCCCATCTTCAATACTCCACAGTCGCCTGTCGTGTAAGTGGCAAATAGTGCCCTGTTGTGAGATACATGCGCTGAAGCCCCTGAGTCCACCAGCTAAGAATTGTCATCGCATGCGAGGTTTGTGATAACCTCATCACCTACGACGATCACATCGCCTCCATGTATCGAAGCCGCCACTGTAGTGTTCTCATCTTGCTTCCCCTTGTCGCCCTTCTTCTCTCTCTTCCAAGCGAAACAGTTCCGCTTGATGTGGCCCTTCTTGCCACAATGGTAACACTCCGAGTCCTCGTACCGACCCTTGGACTTCCCCCTGCTCTTGTCTCTGCCACCACCTGGACCCCTGCTTTTTCCTTTTCCGCGGCTCTCCGAAACTAGTGCCTCTGAGTGATGGAATGTGGATGAAGTGCCCTGAGAACGTCTCTGAATCTCTTCATTCAGTACCCCGCTCTTGGCAAACTCCAGACTGACCACGCCTTCCGGAGCAGAAGCGATCATAGATACTCGTACGGTCTCCCACGAGTATGGCAATGTACATAGCAACCAAAGTCCTTGAACCTCGTCGTCGAACTTGACTCCCATCGAGGATAGCTGGTCCACCACGCCCTGGAACTCACTCAAGTGATCCGTAATGGATGCACCATCTTTGTACTGCAGACCCATCATCGTCCGGATCATGAACAATTTGTTTACCCCGATCTTTTTCGCGTACAAAGATTTCAGCTTCTCCCACAACGTCTTCGCATGCTCAATATTGCCAACGTGGTTGTACACGTTCTCGTCAACGAACTGCCGCATGTACCCACACACCTGTATATGCTCGAAGTTCCAGTCCTCATCGGATTTGTCACTGGGCTTCTCGGATGCAAATACTGGAAGATGCAGCTTCTTGACGAACAACCAATCCTTCATCTTGCTCCGCCAATAATGGTAGTTGGTACCGTTCAGGTTCACCATGCGCACCGGCTTCGCGTCCATCTCTGCTTCCTGGTTTTACTGTCAACTCCTGACACTTCTTTGAACCCAAAGCTATGATACCACTCTGTTGGGAACGAAGCGCGAAAACCGTTCCCCCAAACCAGAAAGTCCTGCGAGAGAACCGAGCAAAAGCACACAAACCAAAAACGCCAAACACAATCGCAGACACAAAGATTTTTGACGTGGAAAACCCTTGCGGGAAAAACCACGGGACGATCGGAGTCCAACCCTGAAGAACCTCCACTAATGGAATAAAGAGAATACACCATCTACAAGCTCCTCCCGATCCAACACGGATCACCACAACTCACTTGAAAGAAGAAAATTTTTGACTGCGGACTCCGAAGAACAAGAGATGCCAAAAAATTATTCGAAGCAATCTCTCCTTCACAATAGTCCTTAATCCTCTCTCTCTCTCAAAGATTGTAAAGCACTCTTTGTTTTGAGATAATTTTACAACTAGCATGCATCACCCTTTTATAAGCCCTTGGTAACCCATACATGGAATGCCAATATATATGAAAATTTCCAATATAAATCAATCATATATTTAATGAAAATCCAATCATAATTAGCTTACCATAATTGGAAACCCAATAATATGGAAAGTTACTATATGAAGGGTCCAATCATAAATATATAATCAAAGTAAATATGGAAATCCAATTATATATTTCCTTACCATATATGTACCAAAATAAAATTCATGCACTCCCCAAGCTTCTCCGACACACGGATGACGTTCCTCGCTCTCCGGGGTATTCTCCACATAGGGGGGAACCCCACCCACTCCAACATCATGTTGTGAGGAACTATGAACCTAAAAATACCAAATATAGTGAATCAATGAAGTAGTGGGTCCGGATCTCAAAAGATAAATAAATTTGAACCATTATAAAAACATCATGGAGAAAAGAAAAAGAAAAAAAAAACTCTATTGAGGAGAGTGATTTAGCAAATTTAATTAATTCCAGTAGTATTAAATATCAAGAATACTCCATTGAAGAAAGTCCTAATTTACAGGGCAAAATTATGCACATCCGATAGTTTTTTTATTGACATACATTTCTACTTTCTCGTGTCATCGTTAACTCATGTGGTCTAGAGCGTTCGTGCTGATAACGTGTTATAGAAGTTAGAGAGAAAGAGAATTGGTAGCCGAAAGAATGATAAATATATTCTTGTTAATAATATATATGTAAAGAGGAAATAGATATATGTGGTTTTAGATAGAAATAATGACATCCATATTTGATTTTATTCCAAACCACAACAGTACCATGTATTTCAAATACTTATTAGTTCTTCCACATTGCACACATGCAGTCTAGACATGCACAAATATAATTACTTTGGCTGCCACAAGAAGGGCGCATCGGCATTCTCGTCGCTGCAGTAGAGGCAGGGGTGCTGCTCGAAACCTTGCTTGCTCAGCAGCTTCCTCGCGCTCGTCACCAGCTCCTTGTTGCTGAGCTTCCCCTCGTGCTCCCCCAGCACCAGCTGGAGGGAGTTGCTGAACGCGCCGTACGCCTTGCCGCCCTCCTCCTCGGGGCTCATGTCGGCCGACGTCTCGTCGGTCTGGCACCCGCTGAGCAGAATGCCGCCGTCCGCGCTGCCGGCCGGCTTGCCGGGCTTGTGGGGCGGCTTCTTCGACGACGACGACAGGAGGACGTGGAACTTGGCGCTGGCGTCGTGTCCGAAGAGGTCCAGCAGGTGCTCGCCGACGTCCTCGGATTCTACGGCGGACAGGGACGACACGTGCTGCATGACATCCTCGAAGGGGATGTATTTCGCGCGGCCGGAGATCACAGGCGCGTCGCGCGCGCGGTGCGGTGCTGCGGCGGAGGGCCCGATCTGCTCCTTTTCTTGGTCGATGAGGCCGCCGCTGTGGCACGAGTCGGAGATGATGGTGAAGCTCACTCCGGCGGGGAGGCGGTCGACTAATTGTCTGAAGTCAACATCTACAAGTTCTCAACATAACATATTAGTAGTGTTCAAAGCAGTGTTCATGTTCAAATATTTTCTAAACAATTATGCTATTTGGCTCCCAAAATATTTGGGTGATGTCATTTTCTATTATGTTATATTTGACATGGCAGATAACATAACAGTTGACGTGACAAATTTTAACTCAAAAAATTAATTACCCAAAATTTTTTAATGTTAATTTTAATATTAATATTAATATTAATGTTAAATTTAATGTTAAGGTTAATTTTAATATTAATTATCATGTTAATTTAATGTTAATTTATTAATTTAATATTAATTTTATTGTTAATTTTTGCCATATCAGCAACCATGTCATCTGTCACATAATGGAATAAGGTATCACCCAAATTTTTTGGGAGCCAAATAGCATTTTTGTTGTCTAAAACAACTAAGAATGAGCTGTCTAAGCTGTATGTATACCTCATAATTTTTTTTTAAAATTCATTATTATAACTACTACCGTATGTGTAATCTGTACAACTACCTAAACATACATCTAAAATCCTATAAATATATCTATAACAAATCCAAATTTAAATATATTCAATTCAAATTAAATTTAAATTAACTACGTGAAATTATATATAAATATATATCCAAAGTTTTAAAAACATATTTATATCAAATTTTATTTAAAAATATATTTAAACTATTTTAATATAATTGACATTTTTATTTTTTCAATAATATTAGGAAAAATTTTGTAACTAAAAATCTCACATTAACATGACTAAGTTATATTAAACAGTCCCCGTGGCCGTAGTCCGTTGGGAATGGTGGAGCACCCCGACGCAGTGGCGCGGGTTTGAGCCCCCTTGGAGGCATGCCTCCAAGCACCATTAAGAAGTGGACACACTCAAAAAATGGTCACTCACCTGTAATGAGATTGAAATCAACAGGGACGATCGCCTCGTCGCGCTTGTGGCCGTGGTGGGGCTTGGCTGCGGGGATGAGCGTCCCGTGCCCGCTGTAGTGGAAGAACAGCACGTCCCCGGCCTCGGCCCTGTCGGCCATGGCCCGGAGGGCCTCCCGGATGTTCTTCCCCGTCGGCTGCACCTCCGAGCCGGGCTCGTCCGTGATGACGACGATGTCGGCTGGATCGAAGCCGAAGCGGCCGACGATGAGCTCCCGCATCGAGACGACGTCGTTGATGCACCCTTGGAGCTCGTTGCGGGTGTTGAAGTAGTTGCAGCCTACCAATGTTGCAAGCCTCTTCTTTCCTGCCTCCATCTTCTTCTTCTTCTTCCCAAGATTTAACTAAATTGAATGTAAGTAGCGAGAAGAGGTTCATATGCATACATATATGTAGTCACATATGTGTAGACTTTGTATTGAACAAGTAAGCAAACGTGTTTCTTGCTTCTAAGAATTATATTCGAATGAACACTAATTGTTTGAAGTAATATATGTATATATATAGTCAATTATATGTAGGCTTTGTATTGAACAAGTAAGCACATGTGGGTCTTGCTTCTTAGGATTATATTCGAATAAAAACAATTTCTTGGATGCTTAATCATGCAGTGGAGGGAGTACTTAAGTGAATAATTAAGCTAATCATGTGCACCCAATTAGCTGGAAGAGTCGAGCGAGCATCGCGTGTCTTGTGTCGTTTTGTTAAGAAAAATAAATCATTAATGGATGTTTGGTAGGCAGAAAGTTGACATTGATCAAGTAGCTAAGCTCCGGATAACGAACGATTCTTCAGTTTAATTTTAATCTTGTCATGGTTGCTTCTACGCATCGGAGAGAGTATTGCTCGAAAGCAAAGGCTAACTTCTGCTGCCAGAATTTGGACAAGGACATGTTTCTGCACACACCAAACTAACTAAGTTATTTGTTCTTGGGATAGTCGTCTAGAGTAATACTATGAGTACAACCAAAGGTTACAACCCTTTAACAATTTGCTACGTGGCCGGCCTCCATTGGAGGGGAGAGGGGGCCGGGTGGGACCATGTTAGCATACGGGTAGTAGCACGTAAGAAGATTGTAAAGATTTGGTAGTAAACTTAGCTTATTGCTATTTCTAAGGATTGACAAAGCATGAGCAGATCGAAACACTGATCAGAACGCAACCATGTCCATCTTTCATTTATTTCATTATGCTTCCTTAATTTTCTGTTTACATTATGTAACGTTCTACGAAATGCTTGTATATTCTTGTCACTATCACTTTTTAGTACTAGGAGTATTTTGGTCATTTGTGATTTATTGGAATTAAATTAAATTTTTGATAATTAATAATGTGCTAATTAATATGTTAAGCCTTAACCTAGAATTGCCTTAATCTAGATGTTAGTCATTAGATTTTGGTTAAGGAAGATATTTAGCTTGAAACACTATTTTCACTTGGGCCTTTAGCTAGAAGGCTTATTATTCACTTGAGAGAGAAGTCCATAGCCAACCTAATGAACTAAACCCTAACCCTAGCTAATGTGGCCGGCCAAGCATGCCTCCCCCCCCCTATATAAGCCACACATTAATGCATCTTACCTCTTTTTATTGCCTCCTTAAATCCTAATTTGTGTTCTTCCCCAAATCCACCCTCTTTCTCCAAATCAACTCCAAATTGAGCCTAATCTTTTGCAACACACTTCCTTACTGTAGAAGAGATCTATAGAGGCTAGCTAGCAAGGATTGAAGGCTCTTGGACCATAGCAAATTGGTGTGGATCTCATTTCTAGTGCTTTTGCATTGAGATTCTAATTCTCAATAGGTAATGGCTCTAAACTCATTTGTTCTTCTGATTTCACTTCATATATGCATGCATCTAGGTTCCATACACCTGTAGACCAAGTTTGGTAGGATTTCGTATCTATTTGATATGCGTATCGGAGGCGTATCGGAGTGTAGTGTTAAGTGTATGATGAAATGCCTCAATGGAATGTTTATTCATGATTTTCAAAACTAATTTCACATTTTGGTTGCTGTTGATGTGTGGATTGGGTTTCTTGAACACTGAGTTGGATTTGACACGATTTTCGTGTCCAAAATCGGACACATGACGCAGCACGACGACACAATGCACTGCCCTGCTACCCGACACCTATTTCTCACTGCACAGGACACGTGGACACGTGCAACTTGACACAGAGGTCCGGGACACGACTGACATCGTGTCCCCTAAGTTTGAGGTGAGTTCGTGTCGGACACGTTATCGTGTCTGCATGG